>OX104060.1:28435639-28478351 GCA_944474145.2 Dicrocoelium dendriticum | reverse complement strand
CACAGACTGTGAGTGGTTGATCGGAAGGTTAACCTCTGCAGACCATGTTGAGAGGCTGTCGAGATCCTGCTGAAGTAAATCACAGTCATTTAGTGTGCGGATTACTCTCCACAACTTCAAGTCATCTGCGAACAACGCACATGGTGATTGCAGTAGCTTAGGCACATCGTTTACATGGAGCAGAAATAATATCGGCCCCAGTACTGTGTTTTGGGGCACACCGCTGTTCGATGGATACCAGTCCGTTAGATGGTTGTCCACCTGGAATCTCCACTTCCGATCCACAAGGAAATTTCTGATCCATTTGTGTAGCGAACCACCAACACCGTACATCCTCAGCCTGTCAAGGAGCACTGCATGGTTGACCTTGTCAAAAGCCTTACTGAAGTCAATGTAAATGACATCGACTGAATGGCCTTGGTTCATCGCTTGTAACCACTCGTGCCTTGTCAACAGTAGGTTGATGATGCACGAGCGACCTTTCATGAAACCATGCTGTGCGGAGGTCAACAGGTTTTTCGACTCGAGAAGCTGTAGAAGGTTCTTCTTCACGATCGTCTCGAGCGTCTTTGCCAAAACAGCAGTCAGGCAGATCGGCCGGTAGTTATCCACTTTACTTGGGTTACCACCTTTCGGTATAGGCTTTACGACTGAGCATTTCCAGTCGCTTGGTAACAGTCCAGGGGATAGTGACCTGTTAAACAGTTCAGTTACAGAAGGCGCGATGATGGCCGATAGGGATTTGAGGATCAGTGGGTGTATACCATCTGGTCCAGCAGGCTTTGTCCCGTCAAGATTTGCTAGAATCTTGCGCACATCCACAATATTGCAGTCCAGGCTGTTAAGTTCGGCTGGTGCGGTACTCGTCGAACTCGTTACAGACACCTGGTCACTTGCAAAAACGGAGGCGAAGTGCGTCGCCAATGCGGACGCACGATCTGTACTCGAGGTTAGGGGCCGGCCATCGGAGCCTTCTAACACTGGGACATTGGCTACAGGCCCCAGGCGCCGTTTCACGTATGCAAAGATCCTCTTGGGAGCAGTTTTTGCGGCAGCTGCAAGCTCCTCTTCGAAGCTACTGCGTTTTCTTGTTTTCGCGTCGTTGCAGCGATTTCGCTGTACCTTATCCGCATTGTAGTCTTCATTAGAGCCAGATAACACGAACTTGTTCCATAGTCGGCGTCGTCGTCGGGCCAGTTTGTTGTACTCTTTATCGAACCAATGTGGTTTGATTGGCCCAACTTTCCGAAATTTGACGGGTATACATCGGGCGCACAATATTTCACTCCCTCTTTAATGATAGTCCAACAAGTTTCAATGGATGAATCCTGTGGTAAACACCAGTCCGTCTGGCTCGCTGCTCGAATAAGGCCATTAAAGTCCGCCTTCCAATAAATGAAGCTTGGCTCCAGTGGGGGAGAATTCGGCAGTGGTAGTTCCATGCTGCCTATGATCATCTAGTGGTCGCTCGCTCCCAGAGGCTCTAAGACTTGAATGTTATGTACACGCTGCTCACAGCTAGTCAAAAGTAGGTCTAAGCATGATGGAGCCGCGCGCGCAGTAATGCTTGCCGGTTGGTTGATGTGCTGTGTGGTCCCAGTTTCAAATAGCAACTCCGTAAACTTCCTCTCGACTTCACAGTGGCCGGGGAGAAGTTCAGCTTCAGGCCACTGTATTCGGGGCAAGTTGAAATCACCCATGGGTAGGAACATCTGACGACTCATGTGGTTGCGGACATGCGGCAACCAGTCCAAACTGCGGCTCAGTGGGCTGCGATGTGCACCCGCCGGTTAGGTGGCCTATTTTGCCACATTATCGGCCGATGCTTTCTTTGTGGCGACAATCAGAAACACGAGCATGTTGCATCCCTCAACGACAGCATATGAACTGTTTTCGAGGTTCACCTGGAGTCCGTGGTTTAGCAACTGCATGAACAGCATCGACTACTGGATGGGCAGTGAATTTACGTAGCTGGTGCTAGATATTGTCCCTTTGTCGAACGATTAAACAAGCATTCTCCTACGTGGCATCTGACTTGTTCAAAGATAACGATATTTTCCGTGCACTTTCGTCCAGAATCCCTGTAATTAAGCACTGTATTTTCATTTCTTCTTCAAATTTTCCGGGCGGGATTTCCTTGTATTTCACTGGAGAATAAACGAATGGACGTGTGCAATGTAGTGGTTGGGCCTCTCGTTCGGTTACTGTACAAGATATTAAAAGCAGTATCTGGAAGTAAAAGCATTCTGTTTCAATCCCCACAATATGGTATATTTATCCAAGGCCGAGGTAATAGTGTTACAATTTTCTACATGTAGTGCACCCTAATGTCTTTGACCTGCATCTCCCAGCACTTGTCTGAATAGTCGTATTTTGTGGGAATCCGATAGTAAATGTATAGGACTCAAAAAAGACAGTAGTTCCAGGTAGTTAATAAATCATTTTTTCACGCCATCCAGTTTGATAAGAACGGTTTATCCTCAGCGGAAGACCAAAAGTTAACAGGGAAATTAATGATGGGGTTCATCTGGATCCCGTCGCCAGTAATATGTAGTAAAAAGTTCAAGCAAAACACGTCCCCAGGACGCAGTTAGGCAATAAAAGACAGTAAAACACGACGCGTATGGAAGCGAAGCAACGCGACATAGCTCATATGAAACAGGAGAAAAAGCCTGAGTAAGGAACTATGGATGAGACAATGTGAGGAAAACCAATCGGAACGCTGTGTGGCTCAGATAACTACAATCAGTCTGGGAATATAGGTCCAGCGGCACGTCTGTTTGTCACATCAATGAGCGACTGAAGGAAACCCGACGCGTTCTCTCCAAACTGAACCCGTCTAATCGGCAAGCTGTGTAGGAGCGCAAGCGTCCATGAGACTGTGCGTAAGCTGCGTCACAGTTGTCTCCCTACCACTTTTGTCGGGCTGCTTGAGAGGTGGAGACTCGAATACATGCTGCATCGTCTGACGGCCCCTCTGGCGCGGAGACCCAACCGACCTCATTATCCAAAGCACACGATAACCTGACTCCGACACGATTGAGGACTAAAAGCACCCATCCAAACACACACACACACACACACACACAGAGGAGTCAAACAATGTCTAGGCGAAGTGGTGCAATTTTTGTCATTTGTTTATTGTATCACTGACTGGGCGATGGATCACGAGCATATACCGCCGTCACCAAGTTACCCTCATCAATCCGAATCGCGTTACGTGCCTCTGAATCAGCGAGTCATTATCTTTCCTCCGTAGGGTGAGTCCGGGTGTAACGCTGAACAAAGTGCCCGACAGTAAAACCCCATCCACAGTGCGAAGCGGCCCATAAACAGTGAGAAAATTGGAGAAAACGGAGCGTGTGCGATGCCAAAAAGACAGGGCGGCTTCGCATCATCACGGATGACTTTTCTGTTTGTGTGGTTATTCGTGAGATGTCCAGAAGTTGCGATCTGAGTATACATAAACTATCCCAGCATTGCCACACCACCAGATATGCTGTCTACAGGATTTTGAAGGGAAGCAAATTCCGGAATTATAGCGCCTGTCAAGTGCAGGTTTTAAGCCCATGTGATTCGGAGAAGCGGCTTGATTTTTGCCACAGGTTTTTGAGTGCCATGGACATCTATTAAATTCACTTTGCCGATGAGGCTGTTTTCCATTTGCACGGTGCGGAGAAGCAACAATTTTGGGCAACGTGTACGCCACGCCGATGCAGCGCTGCACGTATCCAACATGGCGCAGAGCTCATGGTATGGGCTGGGTTAACTGGTCAAATAATTTTGGGACCATTTTTGCTTTCCGGTAATGTGACCGGCAGGTTGCTGTTGCGCAGTGCTAATTCCTTACGCGTTCTAGCATCCTCGTACAAGGAATTAGTGAAAAATAGTGTCATTCCGGAACTGGTAGCCGCTGGGTTAGTAAGTACCGTTTGGTTGCAACAAAATGGCGCACCTGACACTATGCACAAAGGGTGCGGGATTTTCTCAACCAGACCTTCTCTTGCTGTTGGATCGGGCAGAGAGGACCTATAGAGTGGCCTGCTCGGTCACCAGATTTGAACCCATTGGATTTCTTCCTCTTGGGTTACTTGAAACAGCGGGTTTACAAAACGAAACCAAACTCGCTTGAGGAATTGAAGCAGAGCATTTTGCACGAACGTCGCGGGATCACAGTTGGTATTTTGGAGGAAGTGCCAGCAAACACCATCAGGCGGATGCTGCACTGTACGCAAAACGCCGATGGGCACTTCGAACATCAACTTCGCTGACAAATCTGAGCGTTACACTAATAATCTGTAAATATATGTATCATACAATGATTTATCGACTAAATTCGTGCGCTGGCTAATGCTCTCTTTTTCTTAGAAACGTCACTTGATGGTTTCTCCTAGGATTTTGCGTGCGTGTCGAGTTATAAATAGCTCAGGATATCCGTTCTCCCGTAGGTCGTCCCCAAGTTGAAACTTGTCCATACGGTTCAGTTGCTCTATTCCACCAAATCCACGTGGTAGAATAGCAGTCGAGGTTCAGTTTGCACATTTGAACGAACATCCCAGCTGAACACAGACCAATGAGGAGACAAGCGGTTGTTTTACAACTACGAGGGTGGACGTTCCCAAGCAGTCATGCGCTAGTGCCATCGAGAAGTGACGTACCATGACGAAGTATCATTGCGAGTAAGGACTCGCAATGAAAAGGTGGTCATACTGAAACAACATATGAGATCAGGTGTTGTCAGAGCACAAAACAGGGGCTACATCCAGAAAATGCAAAAATTTCTCGCAGACTCTAGTCGATTCGTTCTTGTTGTGACAGACAGTGATAAAACAGAACAGGTTATGAAAGCAAACGTTCGTGAACTAAAGACCCTAACGGCGGTGCCGTGGAGTCACGCAAAACCATGGACACAACCGATCACTCCAGCATCTCGGCTTCCTTATTTGTAAGGACGGCCGAAAACCCACAAGGAAATCATCCCCTTATAACCAGTTGTTTCAATGGTAGGCGCACCGTATCAGAAGTTGACCAGATGCCTGACCAATGTAATCAAGTTTATCCTAAGGGAACTAGCCGACTACAGCGTTCAAGACAATTTCGTTGATAGAATACTTGCTACCGCAAGTACAGTGGCCGTACTGAGAATAGGCTATCAGCGAGAATTGCAGAGCACCTTACACCTAACATGGTTGCTAAGGAACTCAAGCTACCTACCAGTTCGATTGCCCGCCACAAACTCGGTAGCTCCGCGTCCCAAAACCCTGGTGGATCGTTCAGTGTAATCAGCAAACGAAGAGACTCTATACAATTACCCACCTACGTTCATGAAGTGTTAACTTAAATTCATTTGATCACGAAGCGAACTCGTTTGTTACCATATCTAGTTCGTGGCATTGGCGCATTGTGCACATTGTTCTAATGCAGGTAGCGAATCACAGGTATCTCTTACACAGTGTTTTCATTCATATGCTTGGAAACGGGTCGCATAACTTAATTTGGATTAATGTATACATGGTTACGAAGCGAAAATGTTGGTCCTGTGATAAGATGCCATAAGTTCACTTTGTTTTCGGCCTTGTTCAGTTATGCATGTTTGTCGCATTGCCTAGAGGTGCGGCTCCTTGCCACAGATGCCAGTACATCAGTACAAGCAGCAACCTTGTTGACAAATTCACCGGCAGCCATAGTCGGGTTGCTGGTTCAGAATGCTGCCTCCCAATTCATATTGGAGATTAGTTCCTTAAATACATTCCAGTCAAATCGGTGAATGTTATGAGTGGGTTGCAACTTTGTACTGCAAGGGCTTAGTTCTTTAAATGTTCCCGATAAAAACGCCGTGTTGTGGTCGCAGCCCGGTAGTGGACTGTCAATGATTGTACAAGTATAATGGATCCTCATGGTGAATACCGTATCTAGGGTACTGGCATTTCCGGTGGGCTCTCT
Source organism: Dicrocoelium dendriticum (assembly GCA_944474145.2). Classification (NCBI taxonomy): domain Eukaryota; kingdom Metazoa; phylum Platyhelminthes; class Trematoda; order Plagiorchiida; family Dicrocoeliidae; genus Dicrocoelium; species Dicrocoelium dendriticum. The sequence continues at coordinate 28,472,408 of OX104060.1, read as the reverse complement.
GACATATGTGATGCAGTCACTGAAGTGGATAGAGCACACTATTTCGTCTGGTCGCGTTTAGACCGAAGATTCAGACAATAGCAAATAGGTTGTGGCACATTGAAATATTCATACATAAGTTTGGACTTGTAGGTAGTGCTTGAAACTGTGTAGACAGCATACATTAGCTGCTAGGTTTCATGGTGGATTGCTCGGTGAGTTCGGTAGATATAATCAAATACAGGATGCTAACAAGTTGCAACACATTCCGTAATCTGTTTGGAATTCGTTGAAATGGGTTACGTACATCGATATATATATATATATATATATATTATATATAACGAACTTGTCAGCATTAGCAGCTGTTGTTGTATGTTTAAGAACGTTCATTTGGAACATCGCATCTAACCAGACTTGTAGAAAACCATGTTATGCCTAATTGATTAGATATTACGAGAATAAGAAACCTATCATGTCGTTTTGACTATTAGTTGTTGTTCCAGACAATTAGAGTCTGGTTTAACAAGAGGCAACTAGTACGTTGGTCTCTTGCAAAGGGTACTCGACAGTGTAGATTCCTCCATCTTCATCCTCACACACGCGGGACTTGCGTGCTCATGGTTAATTTTGATTATTCCTCTCTATCCTCTCTCCATCTTCTCGCAGCGTTGTCACCGTACGCTCATTCGAACCGGATTTACTAGCCCTACACATTAATCCAGCATATTTGGAAATATCCACTACGATTAGAGTCTGGGCTATCACTAACCGTTTTCACTGGCACCCGTGATTAAGCACAAGCGGTTAACTCAATCGCGCTGAGCCGAATGCCTCTCTGTGTGACATCATTCGATACAGAATTCTCGAGGCAGGCCGAAAATCCTAAGCTTATTCCGATCCAGCGTTTCTCAGCAGAGTTGTGAAAGAATTTGTGATCTCAATCTGTGTTCAGCGCTGTGTTCAGATTCAGTTGGCAGGTTCCAGTCATTCGCCATTCCTTGTGATCTTGTCAACCAGTGCGCCTGCATAACCCATCACACGGACCGCGCGACCACGCCGACCGTTCACTTGACCTTGCAACCACCACGCTCGCCTGAATGATGTGCGCCGTTGGAAAAGTACAGAACGCTAAGCAACCAATTGGGTCAGATAACTATACCACGTTGAATGGCAGAATTGCGAAACCGAAAAGGCTCCAAGCGAAAGGCATTTGCGGGTTGGGAGAATATCATCGAGTAGTTAACATCAGTTTGGTTTGCTCGCACTGTTTGGAATAGTATCATACGAAATGTGCAAATGTGTCCCAACAACAGGTACGGGAGCGAAACAGCTCCCAAGATGCATTTTGGTTCTGTACTGCGTGTTCCACCATCCCCCTCGTTAAGTGCTTGCTTATCCTAGCTAAGAAATGCGACCGGTTAAACGCAGAAGCCGAGCAGAGGATAAACGATAAGATTACTTCAATGGAAGCGAGTAGGCACCACAGAAGCGTAGCGGCTTCTAACCAACGGAATGCTGAACAATCCGCTTCCTCTGAACCGCAATCAGCCACGTCTCCATCTCTGTTGTCTTCTCCAATTTTGGTAGAAAGCCGGACGAAAACAGACCGTACCTACGAGAGTCAAATATTACTCACGGCAACGAAAATTAGACGCCACTCAAAACGTCTGGTTGAGCAAATTCCACTAGACCTGACATCTAGCATTAACAAGGATGAAGCAGCCGAACTCCAACCCTCGGTACCTGTGGCTCAAATAACTCTTGTCAAGACTAAGCCTCTCAGAACAACGGTTACATATGCAGAGATCGCTGCAAAGGTCCACCAAGAAGCCGCCGTTGCGGCCTCTTCCATTGTAAACATCGTTAACGCGAATAGAGGGACAAACAACAAACAATCAACACTTGCCTGCAAGTCAGGACAAACCAGGACCATACCTTGTAGATCAGCGAAAAAGGGATCCAACAACAGTACCCGGACTGTTGTATGCTCGAATGTCCCCGAAATTACCGCCATCACATTGCGGGATAAGTTATCAGACGACCAAGACCAATGGAACTCATTGTGCATGCAGATGAGCATCAAAGCCAAGCCCATAAACTTGTTACGAATTACTCGTCATCCGAACTCGTCACACTATGGAGAACCCAGGCTTATTCGAGTAACTCTAGAATCCTCCACCGAGGGAAGAAAACGTTTTGCTCTCCGCAAGCGCGCTAAAACACGAATTCTGTGGGATACGTATCTATCCTGATGTCCCTTGGAGCGCGCGATAATCAAAAAGAAACACCAAAGAAGGGCACAGCAAGCAAGCCCGCCTGAACACAATCTTCATACATGGCATGCCAGAACATCCTTCTAAAGATTTTCAAGGGATCGGAAAGCACGATTTAGAACAGTGGCGGTTCATTCGTGAAACGCCTTTTTTGGATAACATTGTGGCACCATCGCTCACCAAGATACCTCTCTCACCAAATTATAGAGGATGCGGCCTTATAATCCTAAAACTTGTGGTTCTGTCAGAGCAACGAACAAAGGATGTTTTGGATCGATGGCGGAGAAATCGGAAACATCTTCCTTCCGCAATTCGGTTGAAGGTCGTGAACGCTTTGCACAGTTCAAATAGTGGAACAACTGAAGTAGCAAGCATACCGACGAATGTACAGAAGCGTAACTTGACTTCTGCTTTAATTGACTCTAACGTAGGTCTAAAAGATTGGGACGCACTTAGAATGAATCAAGTTGCAAGCGAGGTATCATTGCCCCATCAAAAAAACGAGTAACTGCCGACCTCCCATCGGTCGGCATTCTCCCACACGTGACCGCTTCACCCCTCTGTGGACTCGTAGAGACCGAGAAACTGGCCTGCTTTTATATGAATGCTCAGGGTCTTTCTAACAAACTGGCTGAACTGAAAGATTTCCAAGCTGCCGGGTCGCATGATGTCATTGGTATCACCGAGACCTGGTTACACACGGGAATGACGGACGCTGAAGTTTCGCTACCGGGGCATGATGTTGGTCCGGAACGACAGGCTCACAAAAGGAGGAGGGGTAATCTTGTATTACCGAAACAACTTACAGTGCGAAGCCGCGGAGGATTCAGACTCGCAGTTCCCCGACTCTCTTTGGTGCAGATTGCAGTTAAATGGCATAGACGCTTGCCTTATTTGCTTGGTGTACCGCGCCTCTAACTCAATACCCGAAACCGACTACCACCTAGTGGCTGCTTTAAAGTGCAGCTTACAACAAAAGTACACTCACAATCTTATCATGGGTGATTTCAACGTACATTGTTTAGAAGCCCCTGCAACGATCGGAGAACAATTCAAAGCCGATCTACAAGGTCTAGTAATTACTGTTCCTCTTTACAATCACAACACTTTGAACACTGTTCAGAACAGGTAACAGGCCATCTGTGCTGGATGTTGTGCATACTAACGAGGAGCCTATGATTGATGTTTTGGTTTCAGACTGCCCGTTGGGTCGCAGTGATCACGCCGTGATCAGTTTCAACTTCGTCTGCTATGCAGAATATCTGAATGAGAACGATGCGAGTGAGCGAACCATCACAAGCTACAATCGATTAGCCCAGCTCGTCAGCGCCACAACATGGTCTTTCCTCGAAGAAGAACCCCCGGAAGTCTCCTGGCTTGAGTTCGTCAAAAAATTCAGTCGGCTGATTGCGGAGGCTTCAGAGATAAAAGCTTGCAATAAGTGCAACTCAGTTTCTTACGTTAGAAGCAGAACTCAAAAATGAATGACAGTACGCAACGCAGCATGGCGAGTGTACAGAGAAGCTCCAACACAAGAAACTTGGGACGACTACGTAGCCCAACGTAACCACTGCACTCAACTGTTAAGAGAAGACAAAGCCGCCTATCAGCAGAACATCGCACAAACCTTCAGTGCTAACCACAAACTGCCGTACAAGCACGTTATTAACCTACGAAAGGTGAGGCAAGGATTTCCTCCACTCAGGACGGCTGATGGCCCAAAAAGAACGGCTGTGGAAGCAGAAAAAGCGCTGCAGATGCAATACGCCCTCACGTTTCAAAGGGTCTTGCTGCCAAGCGATCTACCAAGCTTTGTCTTCTGCTAGTCAGGACTAACCCACATCAATTTTGCCGCGGAGACTGTGTTGTAAAAGCTGACGTCCCTACGCAAACACAGCTCGCCGGGTGTCGATGCCATCCGTCCAGTGGCATTGGAAGCAACAGCAAGCCAAGTGGCAGGAACTTTAGCCCAGATTTTCCAGCGCTGCTTAGACCAGAACCAAGTTCCCGTCGTGTGAAATCTTGGAATAATAACCTTGATTCACAAAGGTGGAAGCAAAACTGATTCCTCCAACTACCGCCTAGTGTCCCTTCTTCCTATCTTCTCCAAAGTCATGGAAGCGATAGTTGCCAATGCACTGGTGTGCTATATGGAAAACTGCAACATCATCACGTATGAGCAGCACGGTTTCCGTCGACAGCAGTTATGTACAACCAAGTTACTAACTGCACGCAGTAGCTGGACCGAGGCAGCTGACGCTGGAGTAGGTGTTGATGTGATCTACCTAGATTTTCCCAAGGTTTTCGATCGTCTGGACCATGGGATACTACTATCCAAGCTGCAGCATTAATGGCTCGGCGACCCTCTTTCAAGCTGGATTGTCAAGTTTCTACTTCAACGGCAATGAGTGGTCAGAGTTTGGAGCTCTTTATCGGACCCCATACAAGTTGAGTGTGGAGTGCCGAAAGGCTCACTTCTAGGTCCACGTTTGTTTTTAGTGTTTATTATGACCTTGAAAAGGGAATCGCTTCAAACTTCCTAATGTTTGCCGACGATATCAAGATCTGGCACAGGAACCAGGCGAACGCCGACCAACTTGTGCTTCAGAGTGAACTAGATACGATGTATCAATAGTCGACCCAAAACTTATTACATTTAAACGTCAGTAAATGCAAAGTGCTTTCCATCCGACATTAGAGCTGCTACTCATACCGACTCGGAAAGAATATACTACAACAATCAACTCTCGAACGTGACTTGGGTGCTCTGGTTCAAGATGAAATGGGTTGCTCCAGGCACTCCGAAAAGGCCTCGAAGACCGGGAGCCAACACGTCGGGCTGTTGAGGCGGGCATTTGGAAAAAATAAACAGCTCCATATTTCGACAAATGCTCAGTGCGTATGTTCGCTGCCATGTCGAATACGCAATTCAAACCTGACATCCATGCACTGGAGCAGCCACAACGTCGGGCATCTAAAAACTTAATTGGGATGCGCAATCTTTCATAGCAGAATACGCTGTGGAAGCTATCGCAGACTGCGAGGTAACCTGTTTATGGCATACTTACTTCTGCGAGACCCACATCATGTGTGCCGCCCTTTATTGCAACTCAGCATCAATACAAATCTGAGGGGCCACAAAATAAAACTCGCAGAACAATATAGGCGTCTGATGAGCCGCAGAAATTTCTTTTCCATTCGTGTCTATCATCTGTGGAATGCTCTCCCAGAATCGGTCGTCTCTGCACCGACAATATAAGTATTTAAAAGACGGTTGGACGTTGCATTCATCCACTTACACTTTGTTACTTAACACTACGTCTCCATCCTACACCTAGAGTATACCATAGAATTATTTGTTGCTAACAGTGGGTGCTGTGAATCTAAGAGGGTCGCAGGACTACAGCGGAGCAAACGATAAGCCCTTATTTTCATATTTAAAGTATTAACTATTTTACTGACCTTATCATCATTATTGTTATTTTGATATCCCAGGAAACTATCCAACGGAACTTGTAAAGCAACGCTTTTTAACCTGTATAACTTCATTGTTCATTGAACCCATAGCAGGAAGGGGTGCGATAAAGTGGTGCAAGGCCAGACTGAAATATGAGGTTCAAGAGATGCATTTGAAACACCGCTTCAAAACACTTGGTAGTTAACATCGATTGTTTGCGGGAAATCGGGTTGTGGAGTAGTCGAAGAACACAGAAACTTGCCAAGGTTACAAACGATGGAGGCACTAACACGCAATGTTGCAAACCCATGGGAGAAAGGTGTATACTGATCGCAGGACATGTAAGCGCTTGAGCTAGATCAAACTTGATTATTATAGTGGTATGTTAATGTGCAAAGTAACGGTACATTACTTTGTGTTCCCCGTTTTAGGTGTCCGCATACATAAGTGCGAGCACGCAGTCTTTGGTATACCCTGATGTGTTCTCCCCGTGGCGTCCACTGAGCAATCAGAATCTCTGCAGTTGTTCGGATACGGAAGATACCGCAAGCCCTTAGCAATCTTCCTTGCCCGGAGTCCTTTGAACGCAGCAAGGTCGCGCTTTAAGCAGGGTTGCAAAACCTGGGTAGCTTATTCGACTTAGGACGTACAATGAACAATGAATTTATACGGGTTAACAAGCGTTGCTTTACAAGTCCCGTTGGATAGTTGGTATGGATATCGAAATAATAATAATAATAATGAGAATAATGATGGTAAAACAGTTAGTACTCAAGTATGAAAATAATGACTTATCGTTCGCTCCTCCGTAGTCCTGCAATCCGCTTAGATTCACAGCACCCGCAGTTAACATCAGATTATTCCATGCTAAACTCCAGGTGTAGGATGGAGACTTAGTGCTAAGTGACAAAGTGTAAGTGGATGAGTGTGTCATCCAACCGGCTTTTAAATACCGTTAGTGTCGGTGCAGAGACGACCGATTCTGTGAGAACATTCTGCAGGTGGTAGACACGAATGGGAAAGATATATTTGCGGCACTCCAGGCGGCTATACCGTACAGCGAGTTTCAATGAGTGGCCCCTTAGAGTTGTATTGGTGCAGAGTCACAGTAAAGCGCGGCATATATGATGTGGGTCTCGCAGAATTAAATATACCATAAGCAGGTTACCTCGCAGTCTGCGATAGCTTCCGCAGCGTATTCTGCTATGGAAGATTGCGCATCCCAATTAGGTTCTTAGATGCCCGACTTTGTGGCTGCTCCAGTGCATTAAGCTTGTGCTTCAAACATGGATGCTAGGCTTGAACTGTCTATTCGGCATCTGAGCCATCTTCTAGCAACTTGCCTTTTGTTGTACCAGATTTGGACTCGGGAACACTAGTGCGCACGAGATTTAACGCACCGTGGTTTTGTCTATTGAGTATCCATTTTAGATTTCTTGCTGGTAATTTGGGCCGTTTGAAAGGTACCACTGGATTGGTTAGTGGAGGCTGCGTCGCCCCTCGTGTGCTCGGTACCAAAGCTGGAATTACACGTGTCGCTCCCTGTGTGTTTATCGAGGCAACCGATGCCTAGGTTACTTGCTTGTTTCCTGTACCGTATTGCCTCCAGCGCTGAGCTGTCGGTGTCATAACTAAATCTCCAAGTGAATCGTCGATGGTTGACGGAGTGAATGCAGGCATGCCTGTGGCTTGTCCGCTTATGGGCGTGAGATGACCAAGAGGATTTATAGACACAGCGGCTGGAATGCGGTTGGAACGTCTAGCTCTATTTTTCGGCTTAGAGCCAGAGCTTACTTGGACTTGCTGTGGTGCTAGCGTGACGGTATTCACCTCCGAGAGAGCGATGTTCGTATTTATAAAATGCACGATTATCTCGGTCATTCTATCGCGCGTTTTCATGAGCATAGATAAACAGATGATAACAGAAAATGGCTGGGAAGGTTAGAGAAAACCAAAATATGTCAGCAGTTTTGTTTGTCTGTCTCAGTTCTTGGACGGATTTACCCATACACCGCGGACAATACGAGCTGATCCAACTAGAACAAGTTATTCCAATCTTAAGGACTGTATCACCATTCTCTGGGGAACATAGGCGAAGTTTTATTATTGGAACGCTTGTTGCCCTGTTATGGATGGGGCCTCATCTAGGGCTGAGTGACTATGTCATCATACTTTACGGCTATCTGTGTTATGCGGAGTTTAAGCAGCACACATTGGAATAGCACGAACAATCACCCATTGCAGCCTTCTAACCGAACTCTTTGGAGAAGCTACATGAGATTTATGGATGACGGTTTCATTAATAACAACCGGTGGAGTTCGTTAACAAGTTCAACAATCTGCTCACATCCGCGTCGGAAATCAGGCCTCTTCGTTCTGCAAGAGCACCGCCATTCATCTGCAGAAGAACTCGAAAATGCATGGTGACAAGGGAGGTTACATGGTGTGCGTATAGTGCCGACCATAATCATGACGTCTGGAGCAGCTATATGGTGCAGCGTAGGCACCGTACCACCTTTGTCCGTAAGGACAAATTACCACTTTAGCAGTTCCCAGTAAAAAGGCTGTGGGTAAATAAAAGGCTACTGTGTACGGCCTCCGAAGAATAAAGTGTGGCACTCCCTTGCTCAGCCCAGAAATGGATGTGCTCAAAGTGCCGAGGGTGCAGCAAAGGTTCTCTCGGGTTTACCCTGGATATAGTTTGTTTGGATGGAACCGTGGGGTGGTGCAGCGCAAGCCATCCATGGTCTGTCTGTAAGCATCCTGTGGCTCTCCTATGTGATTCACACAAACCATCCCACGGGATCTATCAATCCTTGGCTTTTATTACCTGTATTGTGCCATTTTCCATCACCGAGGCCGCAGTGACAGTCAACTGATAAACTGGATGTTGCCAACCATATTTAGTTCATAGATACGCGGTGTACTTTGCTGTCACATTTTTCGAACTTATGTATTTTGCACACACCATCCCACGGAACTCTCTTGACTTTTTGTACCCGTAGTATACCATTGTTCTACTGCTTAAACTGCTTTAGTCTGCTGAAGATGTTGTTCGTCAAACGTACGAGTCAATGGTGCCTCGAAAGATTCACGAAAGTCCATTGCACATCTATAAACTTATACATGAGTAACTGGAAAATTCGTGTGAACATTTCAGACTATTTCACCGATTACTTTGCGATTGATGCCTCACATAATCAATGCTTGTAGTGTAGTGAACAGGGTTAGGTAACACTTATCTATAGACCTAAGTTTTGATGTGATGGTTCTGAACAACGGGATTCAGGTTAACACAACAAAGTACAAGCTTTCAGTTATAAATGCGAATTTGCTCAAGACCTCCTTAGCCCAGATCCCTGTCAAGTTAACTGCTTTGGCGGGGCGGTAATGAATGATTGTGAGGATATTATCCAGAGCCATGGAAGTAAATTATTGCCAGTTAATCATGTATTTGAATGGTACTCGGAATGAGTTATGTGCAAATCATGTTTAGCCACAGTAAGCGAACGTTGATACCGGTAGTCGAAATTATGCACCAACAGAGCAGCTAGAATAATGGACGCTTCGGCAAAAGAATATTTTGGTTGCACGTAAAATGGTTACCATCTCACTCGGGTAGACAATGTGTGGGTATAACTTACGCCTAGAATGGAATGCTGCGAGAATTGGATAAGAAAACAAGCACTCTGGTTACAATAGTACACAGTGCGGTGGCAGCAACCAGGTGATGTGGACAAGAACGAGAGGTGATCGATACATGGCACGCAGCAGTAGTGTACAAAAGTCTCGATATCGGTTAACTAATGAAAGTTAACGGAGGAATATGTTTTGGCCAAAATGCTTAAACAATTGATAATAGGTAAGTGGGAATAGGATCAATCTCACTTCATTATTAGGCTAATTGATGGTGCGAGCAGCGAACTGCATCGCATAGAGCTGAACCGTCTGACAAACGACTAGTCAGACTGGAAATGACAGTACGCAGTCACCACTACAGCGAAGAGGATTGCTGTTACGCAGTGCATTAACAGAAATCGAGCCCTATCCATCCATTGGAAGTTCGTCCGGAATAAACAGTGGTGAACAGGGTGGAACTAGTTTTAAATAAATAAATAAATACATTGTTTATTTCTTGACTTTGCGAGACACTGCTCAAGTTGTTGGTCCTAACAACTCGTACAAGTTCACAAAGTTGTTGATTATTCGAGCGAATAGAAAGTTTGCCTGATCTCAATTAAGCAGAGAACGCGTCTTCTAATATAGTCAGTCAATCCCACGAGAAGCACTGTATCAATCGAATGTCATTTGGCAGTTCGCGGAGACATTGCAAGGTGTCAGTTTTGTTTCAGTGACATGCTGCCGTATACTTCGCTTGCGATATAGTCTGTCACTGCTGCGGAGTGGCGACCGAGTCGCTTTGGTCAAGAGCGCGTGAAGCTAGAGTGATTGCTGTTTGGTTGTGTCAAAGGATCAATAAACCAAATTTATGTGTGTGGAAACAAGTCAATCGAAGCTGTTTACGCGGTTTTTGAACGAGTCTAGGAAGAGTTGGTAAAGATAGGAGTGCAGATGTTAAAATGTTTAGGAGAGAAATAGAAGGACGTCTTATACAGAACAATGTAACAACTATGCTAAACGCAACGGGAGAAATGGTGAAAATATTTGAACGTGATGTAAATAATAAAGAAAAATTCATCAAGAGGAAATATGCATGTGATTGACAAGTCCCATGGAACAGTTGCAAATCAAACTAGAAAGAATCAGAGGATAAGTAAGTCGTAATTCTAAGCTTCAACCTATGTAGACACACTGCTGCATAAGGATAGTTTTGTAAGAACCCGAGGTGCAAGTGGAGCTGCTTATAGCTAATATTAAGTATATCCGTTCCGACAAACGAGACATCCTCCCATCTTCGTCCTCCCGGTTGGTGATTACATGGCGCGGGTTTCTTTCTGTGGCTAGTAATTGTGCAGTGTGCACTGCTTATGCGTCCGTTCCTCGTGCGCATACTGTTGCCCTTCCAAAGTGTTCCTTTCATTTAGGGGAGTCATTACGGCCTGCTGTTGGCTGTTTGCTGTTTAGCATCCATGGGCCACACTAGTGCGAACTGGCGCAATAGTGTCTGCCTTTAGTCCACCACACTCCACCCCTTCCGAATTGCTCTCCCCAGCTGCCTTCGCTTGGAGTATTTCTGATTGCCGCTGATGCTCACTGTGCGAAAAGGGTTCCTCCTCTAACTCCTGCCAGTTCTCCAACGCACTGGAATGCACTCGCCGTGAATCTCCTTGCCGAGCGATTGTGTACACTGGGTCTCGCCGGTAGACCACATCGTACGGTCCCTTCTTCTTCGCCCATGGGCCAGAAGTGGGTGCGCGTTGATAGTTCCTGTATTTCATTTTTGAACCGATCGGAAACTCGACGCTCATCTCACCATTGTTGGTCTGGGACTTTTTATCCTCTGCGACTGAGTTGTCTTCAGGTTACGGTTGGCTGCCTTCCTGGGAGCTATTCGGCAAGTTGGCCACATTCCATCCTCCAGATTCACAGGTAGGTGAGGTGCCCGACCGTACATCATTTGGAATGGTGCTTACTTTGTAAAAACCTGTTTGAATCCTCCATGGGTCAGAAACGGCAGTGGCAAAGCTTCTTCCCAGTCTCCACCCTTTGCCGCTAGCCACTCCTTAATCGTTTTATTGTTACGACCTGTCAAGCCATTTCTCTGCGGGGGGTATGGGTTTGTCCGCATTTTCTTGCTACCAAGTTTCTCCAAACAGTTCCGGAATTCCTCACTCTGGAAACATAGGCCCTGATCTGTTAATATGACCTTGGGGATTCCGTGATCCGCTATCAAGTGTTTCATGACGGCATGGGTAATGATAGTCGACCTTTGATCCAGGATTCCTGTTACTTCAATCCAGCGCGTTAAGTGCTGTCATCAACAAGATGTATTGGTTGCCCCGCCTGGTCCATGGAAACGGTCCCATCATATCGATCGACCATAGTTCACCAATTTCCGATACCGGAATCCACAGCACCTGTTGTTGCGCTCCTCGGCAGCTGGTTTTCAAGAACTGACATTGCTTGCAGAAAAGCACATGTCTCGACCTCCCTCTTCATGCCTGACCAATAGGCGCGTTGTTTCAGTAGATCGTAGGCCCTGGAACAACCGGTGCGCTATCTTGGGACAAGCAATCACCAGTATCCGCTTTAGTTTCGTCGGAATAACCGGCACCAAAGTGTTGCTGCCTCATAGTATCCACATCAGGATCCCCGCTTCATTTCCTTGTGGCTTTTCAAGATTTATCGCCAACGGTCCGAGCCGCTTGTGTTGGCTCTTGTTTAGGACTGACTGACCGGTTATTCCTGAGCACTTTGCACAAGAGTTTTCGCAACATTGCTCGGCTGCCAGGTGACCCGGATGCTGCTTCAACAGTATACCTTTAACACCAAAAGCCACACCCGACAGATCATTTTCGTTCATCGTGCGTCACAAAAATTCCGGTTTGGTTCTCCTTCCCCTGCACGTGGTTTATCGTGAAGTTGTATTCCTGTAGGCGTAGCGCACATCGTGCTAGCTTTCCCTTGGGGTCTTTGGCAGACTTAATCCATTTCAAAAGCTTGTGGTCCTTTTCGACGTGAAATCGCTGACCTACCAGATACGGCCGCCATTTGTCTAACACCCAGACGATTACGAGACATTTCTTCTCTATCTTTGAGTATTCGTGTTCTGCCGGTGGCACAATTCTGCTGGCGTACTCAATCGTTCTAAAGATTTGTTTCAAAACCGCGCCGACTCCGACATCGCTGGCATCGGTGGCTACCGTGAACATCTCTCCAGTAATGGGCCACTTCCGGGTCAGCTCCTGCTTTCCCATTCCCTGTAGAACGCGATCAAAGGCTTGTCCAAGTGAATTTATTACCTTGTTTCAGTAGCTCGTACAAAGACGAGGCTTAATTGTTGAATACTTTGACGAATTTTCCGTAGTACCCAGCATGGCTTAGGAAGGCTCGATGGTGCGCTCTGAGGTATGAACTGGGAGTGCCTTGTCCATATTTTTTCAGACAGTGGCGTCAGCTCACCTTTTCCAACTTTATAGCCCAATAAGGTGACACAAGTCGTCCCAATGTGGGAATTTGGCCCATTTATACGGAGTCCCGACTGCTGAATCGGTTCCAAGACTGTTTCGAGATGATCGCTGTGCTCCGCCTGATTGGCCATACGCCGCGATATGATCCCCGTACACTGCTACGTTTTCCATGCCACTCAATAAGTGAAACATTAAACGTCGGAAGACAACCGGGGCTCACGATAATCCAAAGGGAATCTTTGTAAATTGGTGTTATTTTCATCGACGGTAAACGCAGTATGTTTCTCGGTCTTCTCGTTTGATCGCCAGCTGCCAGTATCCATATCTCTGATTCAGAACCGTGAGTATCCTCGACTGTTGCAACCTATCAAAAATGGCAGCAACTGATGGCACTGGAACGAAACAACTCAAATAGATTTCATCCGGCCTTCAGAAGTCTACACAGAACCGGTACCTCCCATTCGCCTTCTTCACCAAGACCACTGGAGAATTGGGTGGAGTGTGCGCCTACTCAATCACATCCGTGTCCAGCATCTCCTGTATTTTCTTCTTCACTCCAGTCTCCAGCCCGATTGGTATTCTTCGCGTTCTATGGGGCCGATACTTCTGGCGGGTTGGCGGAATGGTGTGTGCGATCCAGTCGGAAAATTCATACGGGCTGCTGTCAGTCGTAAACAAGGGGTGATACTTTGTGGTCAATGACTGCAAGCTCGGGCTCAAATGTAACGGGGCAACAATCGATTGCGAAGGTTTCGTTCCTCCCCGGCCAGTGGGTAGCAGCGACCCGTATTCAGTCAATGACTTCCCTCGTTTTAAATTGACGATAGTCTTGTTGAACTCCAGGAAATCTGCTCCCAAGATGGTTTGTTTCGCATCTGGTGACATGATGAAGACCTGCGTTCGCTTCCGTCCCCTGATTTCCACGGTGTGTTCGGCCATAGTATCAATGCCCACTGAGTGATTGTCAAATGCTCTCACAATCGTAGAGCACGATTGAAGCTTGTCGCCTCGCCGATAGTTGAGAGGCGACACTACGGCACGCATATCGATCAGACACCGTTCCATGGTTCCGTGGAGTTCCACCACCGCTTCAATTGCCCCCGTACTCAGCGCCCCGAGCACACATTCCTCGATCTGAAGAAAAACAAAGTTGAATGCATTTGGTACACGAACAGCCGCGTGCCTCACCGGACATTGTCTTTCCAGTGTCCCGGTTTCCAGCAAAGGAAGCAACATCCGCTTGCGCGCTCCTCTGAGCGCTGAGTACGAATCCCATTGACATGTTTCACGAGCTGTTCCATCATTCGTTCCAGGTTATCCAACCGCTCCACGCCTCCATGGTGTTCCTCCTTCAGCGCAGCAGTGGCGCAGCACAGAGTTCACAAGTAATCTGCGCCAACTCCTGCAGCCGCAGACGCCGAGTAGCGTTCGTAATCCGGAGGCCTTCCGCGGTTGGTCGCGGAAGACTGACCATGAACTGATCCACCAGTAAATGCTGTTATGACGGTTCGTCCAATCCCAGCAAGGCCCCATCCAACAAGCCTGTTGTGAACTGCAAACACTAAGGGATCAGACCATACATCAAGCCGTGCTGTCTTAAACCAGCGTATCGCCTCATGGCGGTCGGCCGCGCTGTCCAATCCGGACACCAACGCTTCCTTCGTGGCCGCCCACCCAACGACAGGTCCTCTTCGTGTCACCTCCAGGACTGCCTTCGCCCTGCCCTCGAAAAGGCTCCGCATGTCCACCAGCCTCGTCCGGCCGGTCCTGAATCCAACCGTCTCCGCCAGATTCTCAAAGTTCTCCTAGAAGGTGCTCACATCTTCAAACGCCTCGGGGCGGTGGATTTCATGATGCACCTTGTTTGGTCACAGCAATGTAAGAACCGCGTGCAAGCGAATTGCTTTTTGACAGACCATAACTAATACTAAGTATATCGTTCCGACAAAGGAGAAATACTCCCATCTTCGTCCTCCCGGTTGGTGATTACATGGCGCGGGTTTCTTTCTGTGGCTAGTAATTGTGCAGTGTGCACTGCTTATGCGTCCGTTCCTCGTGCGCATACTGTTGCCCTTCCAAAGTGTTTCTTTCATTTGGGGGAGTCATTACGGCCTGCTGTTGGCTGTTTGCTGTTTAGCATCCATGGGCCACACTAGTGCGAACTGGCGCAATAGTGTCTGCCTTTAGTCAACCACATTTTGAAATGGGAATGGGATATGTGCATGCAAAATAGTATGGAAATCAGTTGTAGTTTAGTAACATGCTGAGAAAAATGCAAAATGACAACGCACGCTCGTGCTTTGCTTCAGTTGTCCGATGTAATGTGTTGATCCAATTAAGATTCATACGTTGTACTCATAAGGTCAGAAACATGTATCCGCACCGCCATGTTGCTTTAGGGGGCTGTTAAGTACATGGTTCGGTTCGCGTCATTTTGTGCTCCAAATGATACAGACTATATCAAGTAATGCAAGTTGGAAAGCCAGTCATCAAGACGTTTCTTTGAAGTGTTAACCTAGTAGCAGGGATGACGTGAGTCGGAAGGGCGTTTCAGGCACGGGACACACGGATGGAGAAAAGGATTCGTCGACAGTCAAGTCGACTGTAGTGCTTAACCAGTTCGGGCTGATGGCCTCTCAGGTTGATATTTTGACTCAAAGGCAACAGGTTGTGAGCTGAATAAATCATGATGAAGTCTCCTCATTGACATCGATATTCACCACACGTAGACGTACAGCATTTGCAAAAGGTTGATGGCTCGAAATTGCCGAAAGCCCTCCGTAAGAGTCCAAGATGTTGACTAGCTCTTTCTGGTGCCTTTTCAGCCTGTTTCGAGCAGCCAAGATCGTGCTGCACGATCACCCCGAGGTTGTTCTCCTGAGAAGCACGTTGTAACTACTGGTCCTTGAGTCGATATTCATAGATAAGCTGATGACGTATGCTTGCAACTTTGCACTTGGTCACATTGAACTGGAGCCGGTTGTCAGATCACCACGCATTAGCCCTGTCGATATCGCTCTGCAATGCCATGTGATCATCCACCAACTTGATATCATGCCAGTTTCTGACACCACCAGCAAATAGTGAGAAATTCGACTGCAGTACAATAGAAAGATCGTTAATGAATGTGAGGAATAAACGTGGACCCAAGGGACGTCAATTGGATCGGAAAGTAAGCTGTGGACCCAATCAGCTGAGGCTGCATGAAGAAGTTGCCGATGCTACCGAATACAGGGCCACCGATTCCATAGCCTCGAAGTTTGTGAAGGAGAATGCGGTGGTCCAAACGATCGAACGTTTTCGGGAAGTCCAGGTAGACGACGTCGACTCCCACTCTGGCATCGGCTGACTCTGTCGAGCTTGCTCGAGCTAGCAGCAAGTATGAAGTGCAGGATCGATTTTGGCGGAATCCGTGTTGCTGTGACACTAGGATTTTGTTGCTCTCAAGATATCCCATGAGCACCTCTGAAATTATAGGTTCCATTGGATAAAACTGGGAGGAGAGTGATTGGACGGTAGTTCGAAGGCACCGCACGATTACCACTTTTGTAGATAAGAGTGACTAATCCATGTTTTCACATTGTCGGAATCTGCATTTCGTAGAGACAACGTTGAAAGAACCGAGCTCATGGTTCTGCAAGATTCATGGACGCTGTCTTCAAGGCCTTCGGTTTGATGTTGTCCAAGCCAGGTGAGCTGTGCACGCGCAATGACATTAGCCTTTCCATCACATTGGCTGCTGTAAACGATAGGTGGTTTAATCCTGGAGGCGATGGAAGCTGTGTCAAGAGCGGGTGAAAAGATGATCCACTCCGGAAAGTATGGATGAAGTGTTAGCGAAGCATGTTGGCCATTTCTTAAGTGGTTTGAGCAGCGCCGCGCCCTCCGAAAGTTGTTTACGTGTCTACAAAGCAACTTAGGATTTGTACCGAAGTTCGCTGCTAAGTTCTGTTAGTGCTGGAGTTTGTCTTCGCGGATCAACTTGACGCAGTGGTTTCGTTGGGTTGAGTAAGCACCCCAGATCAGGTTAGTTGGACAGACTTTGTAAGCGCACCAGGCTGAATCCCTTAAGGCCATGCATTTTCTAGTACGGCTCCTCAGGAACGAATTCACTTGCTTTGGGCGAAAGACCTTGCTTTCTGACGCATTTGCCACTAGCTCAGTGAGTTGGGTGACGAACAACATCCAGGCGACATCGGGTGGCTTCTCGGCCAGGAACGACCATTCGGTTTCATAAACGAGGTTGGACAGTATATCGTAATGTGTAACGACATAGATTTCATCGTTGTTCTCACGCTGAGTAAGATGTAACGAAAGAGCAGCATCGCATGATCGCCACGGCCAAGTGGTGCAGCTATGGTCACGGTGTCTACCATTAGTACCTCGTTGGTGAGCACAAAGTCCAAAACAGAGGGTGTGTCACCCGTTCGGAATCGCGTGGGAGAGGTGACATGGTCATACAGATGTACATCGGCAATCACTTCTTGTAAGTCAGCCTTGAACTGTTCGCTGTGCAATGCTGGGATATTGATTGCGTGCAGGTTGAAGTCCCCCACCAGATGCAGATGGCTATATGGTCGTGCCATGTCTCACTTCATCGCAGAAGCTGGGCACTGATCCATTTCCAAGGTAGATATTGGAGGGCGGTAAACTATTGCTAGTAAACTCAGATCACAACGTCTTAGGTGCATACGACACCAAAGAGAATCGGCGACTTTCCTTTCTGGGTCCTCAATGACATCAACCTGCATGTCGGATTGATAATACGGGAGCTCTCCGCCTCCTCTGCAAAGTCGATCGTTTTGTATGGAA
The DNA here is from genome assembly GCA_944474145.2 of Dicrocoelium dendriticum. Lineage (NCBI taxonomy): Eukaryota > Metazoa > Platyhelminthes > Trematoda > Plagiorchiida > Dicrocoeliidae > Dicrocoelium > Dicrocoelium dendriticum. The sequence goes on along the minus strand of OX104060.1, from coordinate 28,454,793 downwards.
GTCATGCCGGGTAGAGCAATTTCAGCATCGGTGATCTCCGTGTACAGCCATGTTTCGGTGACCTTAACTAGGTCCCAACGTGTGGAGACCTGAAGAATAAGAAGTTCGGTTAGTTTGCTGAGAAGACCTTGTGCATTGGTATACAAGCAGGTGAGGGCATCGGTGGTCAGAAGAGTGTTTGTGGATGCTGATTTCGGGTGGGGGTCTATGCCGACCATTGTGGGGTCGGCTGCCGGTCGTTTTTTGTAGGACTGATGACGCAGGCCCTAGGGCCATTTCATGTTGTTGTCTAGAGTTCTCGGTGCTAGCAAGAGAGTGACCATGCTGTCCTCCATCATCTGTCTACGTGTATTGGCATTGTCTCCGTCCTGATTTACACCGTACCGGAAGCGTTTGGCAAGCTGGCTGCTCAGTGTTATCTTGGCTATCTTTGGCCTGGTGCCTGTCGTCTTTGTAAATAAATGAATATTTAAATAAACATCTTATTCCTCGACGTCGCAATCCGAGTGTTTCGGATGACGGCATTTTACGCTTATGTGCCACATTTTGATCACATGTTCTGTTATCATCTTGGGGTGCAACGCTAAATTGATCTCTCGGAGACCACACCCTTTGTAGTTAGGTGATAGCGGTAACCATGATGTCGAGTTATCACTAACGTTTACCAGTGAGAGCACTTCACGAATAAAATGCCATTCATTTCAGTCATGCATGTTGACCTCTAGCTCGCTCTGGGACTCTGTGAATGAGGACAGATTTTACGTCTTGTTTTTTACGGAAGTCATTCGGATTTTGTTTGCGCTTCTGGCGTTGGCTCCAAGTAATATCCGGAAACATGCGAACAGTGCATGTGGTGGTACGGAGGCGAGTGACTGACAAGAGAACGGTCTCTGCATCATTACTTGACTGTAGTGCCATCTGGAGTACCGGGCCGGATTCCACCTTTGCTTCCGAATGACTGTGTTATACTTGCTTTTTCCGTGCGAATTGCGCGCCGATAGTTTTCTTTTGATATATATTTTTCAATATGTGCAAATTTTGTGGATTTTCTCTTGGTAATTGCGGGGCGCGTATTGATTGTCCCAACTGCGGTCTGAGTCCTCTATCTTGGATTTGTTCCACGGTAAAAGGCCATCATGACCACCCCACCGGAAACCCGAAACGACCATGTTGTGCTAATCAAAATTGTCCTGGTGGTAACTGTAGGGTTGACTTGTACAAACTGCATTGCACGGTACCATTCGAAGTGCGTCAAGGTGTGTAGAACCCACATACGGCGAGTTCACTTTCGAGCTGTGCGACAGTTCCACTACTAAAATGGATAGTAGCGTTAACACAAAGTACGACAGCCTAGTCGCTGAAACGGAACATCGTTTGAATGCACAGATTGCTTCGCCCGAGGCAACAATAGCGCACCTCGCACCTCATCCGTCTCAGTAGATTGTTTCCTCGAAACGAAGGAAGAGTTAGATGTTCACACTGCCATGCCGAACTAGAAACCTTGGGAACCAGGAACCAAGTCGTCGTTGAGACCGATAGAAGCATGCCACATCCTGTTATTCAATGCATCGACTGATGAAACCTCGGTACCACTCATCACTACGATTTAACCAAAAAACCCCCAGCGCTTTATAGCCCGATTCACGTATGCAACCGTTGCTGCTTGGTATAATCAAAGCGCGACGTCAGTAGTCTCACTCAGTACAACCGCAAAACCGATCAAGAAGCAGGCTCAACCTGCAGAGTCGTCACTAAATCCCGCGATAACCGTGCTTCCCACATCACCGAAGACCAGGTGGAACTACGCGCCTTGACATTTATGTGCGTCAAGGTTTCTTAGTCTAAGGCAAAATCCTTAAGGAGTAAACAGCTGGATGTTTTAAAGCAATGGAATTTCCTTTGTGATAAAATCGGAGTTTAAGCCAGACCGACTAACATAATGCGCATCGCTAGACATCCAACCTCGAAGCGCTATGGGGAGTCCCGGTTAATGTAGGTAACATAGCGATCAACAGATGAGGTCGAAACGGTGCTATTGACGGCATACTGCCTAACAGTTGGGATACGCATATTTACGGATGTCCCATGGAGCCAACACCGGCGGGACAAAATAACACAAACAACCACCACACGGAGAGTAGCAAAATAAGTATTTTCCTTCGTGGCGTGTTCGAGCTACCGACAACCAGCAACGAAGAAGTCTAAGCTCATGACCTGAAAGAATGACCTTACATTGGTGAAGCTCTTAGTACGGGCGACGTCATACTTCAGTCAATTACACGGTTATGCGTGTCGCCAAACTACAAAGGCAGTGGCCCGAGGATACTGAAATTAACTGTGTAGTCACAATAGGTGGCCGCTTACTTAGTCCGTAGCTTGCAGTTACTACGCCACAAACTTCCTTCGGAACTACGACTAAACACAGCAGTTAGAGAGCCGCAGCCATTCACTATTCGCGCGGAAACGACACCACCCGCAACTCAATATAATCACAAAGGCGATTCAGAAACCTGTGCGCTAAGATCCCTACCTACCAAAAAGGCAGCCGATGGACTACCTACAACAGCTGCAAGTAAGACCAAAAACAGATTGCATTCCTATCGAAATTTGGCAATTCACCCAAAGAACGATTGGGTGCCGGCCGCTCATCGGTCAGCACAAATCCACATCATGCATGTGCTGTTAGTCAGCATTTGACATCTGAGAAGCTTTCCTGTATGTACACCAACGCTCAAGACTTACTGAATAAGCTTTCCGAAATGAGGTTGCATCAGGGATCCAAAGCCCGCGACCTCTTCACTAGTACGGAGACATGGTTACGTTCTGACATAAGTGACACTGAAATCGCAATGCCAAACATGTTCATTGTTCGACATGACCGATTCCGCAAAGGTGGATGGGTGGCTCTGTAGTACGGTATTGACCTCCAATGTGGGCAAATAGAGGATCCGGTGTTATAACGCTTGCTTCTTTCCCTCTACGCTCTGCCACTGCCCGATGAGACTGCGACTGTCTGACTCCTCAGTTACGCGCACAGCCAAGCGAAGGAATACAAAAGGCCAGAACTCGGTAGACAGAGAGAGTATATCTACAGGATAGGTTAACTCTATTTATTGGTAACCGAAACATGAGACTGCGAGGTCAAGGTCGCTCACTATTCCGCGTCTGGTTTTCAGGCAGTGAGAGTGAGTTCCACGCCACGGGTTAATCATATTGACGGAATGGTTCGATTCCTTTGACGCGGACTGGTATTTGCTTACTGATGGATTCTCACTCGATTCCCAAATTCAGCTCCGCTTGCGTCTCTATTACCTCCGTTTTTGAATCGAGTCAGCTAACAGACCCTTCGAACTTGATTGTGTTCGTAGCTTTTCGCCCGGGGATCAAATTGCAGCCATTGTAGTCTTCTACGCTTCCGAGCCGGCCTGCATTGCGCTTCTGATATTTGCGGGATTTGTTTGGTCTCAGCGGGTTGCTAACCCTCAACTTCCAGCCCGAACGCTTCTAATAGAAGGTCCCAATGCAAAGCTGGTGGTTCGTGGGGACGTTGGGTTTTGCCATGGTTCGGTCTCAACTGATTGATATGCCTAATCCACCTCTCACGTCCAACCATCATCACGTAGATAACTCTGCCTTTCCTGCCGATAACATTTCCGCTCGACCACCCCTTCGGCCTTCGAAAATCCCGGGCGTAAACCATGTCAGCAACATTAAAGTTACGGAGTCAGACTTTGTGATCCTCCTCTGGGTGACTACCGCCAGGCTTTTCAAGTCTCCTTGGTAAAAGATTATCGAACGACGTCCGGATCCTTCTTCCAAATAGTAGTTCAGTGGTAGATTCCCCATCAGGGGCTTTTGGATTCGGAGCGTTCCGATACATGCATAGGAAAGATTGAATTGCATCCTGTAAAGCCCTTCTTTGCCCTGCTTTACTGACTTCACGTATGAACGAACAATTCCACGAACATTTCCGTCTGTCCTTTTGATTGCGGATGATATGGTGGTGAGAACATCTGCTGAATTCCCTTTTCCTTGCACCACTCGCGGAAAGAAGTTGAGGTGAATTGTGTTCCGCTGTCTCTCACTAACATCTATGTCAGGCCGAAATATCGGAACAGCCTCTGCAGCTTGTTGACAGTGGGTTGGGCAGTCGGATTGTTGACCGGAATCACATCAGGACACTTGGTGAATTAGTCAACCAAAACGAGATAGGTTTGACCATTGATTGGCAATGCATAGTCGAAGTGTATTCATCGCCACGGTTTCTCTGCTTTAGGCCGAGGTTGCCACTGACACCTGGTAGGGACCTTCGGTGCAACTTGAGAAGATTCCCACTATTGGCAAAATTTTTCAACTCCCGAATCCATTTCTGGCCAGTAAACAAAACTGTGTGCCAAGGCTTTCATGCGGCTGGTACCAGCGTGCCCCGTGTGGAACTGCTGCAATATTTGCCTCTGCGATTTCGTTGGCATCACCACTCGATCTCCAAACATCGGACAATTGTCCACGACTGACAGGGATCCACGTCGATTGTATAACGACTGAAACTCCATAGATATGCCTTCATTTGGCCAACATGTGCGTACGCATTGCATCGCTTTCTCCAAGGTTCTGTCCCGGGATGTCTCCGTACGAATGGTGTCGGCTGTTACTGGTAGTCTCTTCACATTATCAGCCAGGATTCGTTGGACTTCTGATTCGAAACTGATAGCTGCAAGCACACAATCATCGTTCTCCTTTGGGTGTGAATTGATGAGACGAGACAGGGCATCCGATTGACCGATTAGTTGCCTAGGTTTATACTGTATACTGAAGTCGTACTCCAGTCGTCGCCCATCGTTGCAATCGGTTTGGCGTAAAAAGTGAAATTCCTTTCTCTGACCTGAATATCGACAGAAGTGGCTTGTGGTCAGTCTGGAGCATGGAATGTCTGCCATACAGCATCTTGTGGAACCGTTTCATTGCGAAAACGATCGCGAGCGCTTCCTTCTCTATCTGGCTATACTTCTTTTCATCTGTTGTTAGTGACCGTGCTGCGTGCGCGATAGCCTTCTCTCCTCCATGCGGAAAAACGTGGGAGATAACTGCACCGACACCATAATTGGAAGCATCCGTAGCAACGACAATTTTGAAATTCGGATTGAAGTGAGTCAAGAGTAGATCAGAAGTGAGAGCTGCTTTGACTGCATCAAAAGACTGCTGGCACTCCTTCGTCCATTTCCAACCCTTGTCTTTTGTCAGTAGCTGGTTCAGCGGACCTCTGGTTTGGTGAAGGCTTGGTAGGAAAGCGCTATAATGGCTAACGAGCCCAAGGAACGAGCGGAGCTCTGCAATGTCTTCTGGGGGCTTCATCTTTTTGATGGCTTCAATATTGGCGGGATCCGGGCGCCGGCCATGTTTGTCGATGATAAACCCAAGAAATTTGACACTTTCTAATAGGAACTCACATTTTCAGCCCGTAATCGGAATCCAGCTTCTTCGAGACGCGAAAGCACTCTCTCCAGTGTCTGTATCAAGTCTTGCGGATCTGAGCCCATAATCAACGCATCGTCCAGGTATACTGCGGTATTTGGGATATCGCTCAGCAGGGTATCCATTATTTGTTGAAAATGGCCGGTGCGGTTTTCACTCCGAACGGCAGCCGGTTGTACTGAAAAAGTCTGAGGTGGGTATTTACTGTCAGTAATGTTCTGCACTGATGGGCAACTGGGATTTGCAGATACGCATCAGCTAGGTCAAGTTTTGCGAAACATTTTCCCCCATTGAGTTTGCTGAACAAGTCTTCTGGTACCGGCAGGGGATACTGATGATCTTCCAACACAGAATTCAAACCTGTCGAGAAATCAGCACAAATACGGACTTTACCGTTTCCTTTCTTTACCACCACGATAGGTGCTGCCCATTCTGAATAGTGAACTCGTTCGATTATCCCTTCAGATTGTAGTCGGTTTAACTCGGCTTCCACTAAGGACTGGGTTGCGTAGGGCACCGGGCGTCTTGGTCTAAAGACTGGCTTGGCGTCTGGTTTAAGGTTCAATGCGGCAGTAGCTATGTTGCAGCATCCGAGACCAGGTTGGAACAATGCATCGTGACGTCGTTTTATCTCGGTAATCTGACTTTGAAACATCGGGCTTGAAGTCGACGGTTGCGACAGCAGATTGACTTGCGGTGGCTGACATATACTGTTCACTGATTGATCAAGCAGATTCAGTTCATCCATCCAGTCGAGCCCCAACAAATCTAACCCCGGCTGGTCTGTCACGAAACATGTCGTCTGGATTTGTTTATCGCGGAAGTTTACCTGACAATTCAGTTCACCAAGCAATTTTAACCTACCTCCTGAAGCATTCCGTGCTGTGTGGCCCGTTTGTATGAGTGTCGGTCGCCCCAGCATGCACCAAGTGTCGCGAGATATCAGGGTGATATCTGAAGCCGTGTCGATTTGTAACTTGACTTGGAAGCCGTTGATTTTCACAATTGTGTATTTGCGCTTGCTGGCCCCGTCAACCTTGAAAGTTGCGGTGATAGGTCTGGTCAAATTGGGACGCTGGAACCATCTGGCATTGTTACGCATCTTCTTGGCCAAAATTGGACGACGCGCCAGACAACATGACTCCCTAAGCCCTTTTCTGCCGCAACGGTTACAAGTGTGAGTTTTGAATGGGCACTCGCGAGCAAATTGCCACTTTCTACAAAACCAACATGCGGAGGGAGGTTTAGAACGCGGTGAACTCAAGTAGGGAGCCATTTTCTGGGGAGTACGGCTGACTGCACTGACAAAACCTTGATCGTTCTGATTGGACAACTGCTGAATCATTGCGGTATCGTGCTTCAAATTCGTCATGCGTTGGCACTCACCGGTCATTTGCTGCAATGTGACATCTGAATTCTGCTCAATTTTGTTCAGTATTCGTGTTCGAATGTCGGCGTTTTTGGATGCTTGTAGGCCACAAACGTTTATGAGACATTTAAACTGATTACTTGTCAGTTTGTGGAGTTGTGACCGTTCGCATTCTCAATGCACACGGCTGGAATAGTCGACCAAGTCTTCGTCTATTTTTGTTATTGTCAGACACTTGTACCAGATGCTGAACAAAGATGTCGGCTTTCAGAAAATTTGCGACAGGACTGCAACCATTTCGTTAAAGGACAAATCGGTAGCTTTTACGTAAGATAAAATTGGCGAACTTCTCGTGTTCGGCACCACCCAGCTTCCGCAGCATTAGTCGAATCTGGTTTTCCTCTGGAAGGTTGGTGAAATCAACCCGGAAGATCTCTTCATACTTGTGGAACCAAGAAACAAATGTTATGCCGGCATCAGCGTCATAATGGAACTCAATGATCTGCTGGGTCAGGGGTTCTGATGTGGGAGCACTTTCATTTGTTCATAACCCTGGGCTTGGCTGCACTGTCAGCTTCTAAGTTAGCTTCTCGATCAGCTTGGCCTGGGATGCTTCAAACTGCGCCTGTTGTTGCTGCAAAAGCAGATGCAATTGTTCAAAGCCGATTGCCGTTTCTGAGTTCGATTGAACTCTTGTCGCCACTGTTATAACGCTTGCTTCTTTCTCTCTACGCTCTGCCACTGACAACTGTTGTACTGCTGCTAGCTGCCCTATGAGACTTTGACTGTCTGACTCCTCAGTTACGCGCACAGCCAACCGAAGGAATACAAAAGGCCAGAACTCGGTAGACAGAGAGAGTATATCTACAGGATAGGTTAACTCTATTTATTGGCAATCGAAACATGAGACTGCGAGGTCAAGGTCGCTCACTATTCCGCGTCTGGTTTTCAGGCAGTGAGAGTGCGTTCCACGCCACGAGTTAATCATATTGACGGAATGGTTCGATTCCTTTGACGCGGACTGGTATTTGCTTACTGATGGATTTTCACTCGATTCCCAAATTCAGCTCCGCTTGCTTCCTGACATGTAGATCGCAGTACGAAACATGGCCATTGTTCGGCACGACCGACCCAGCAAAGGTGGATGTGTGACTCTGTACTTCCGCAGTGACCTCCTGTGTGAGCTCATAGAGGATCCGGTCAGCATGGTACAAAATGCCATTTGGTGCCGTCTCCGTGTAAAAGACGAGGACACTTGCTTAGTGGCGGTCATTTACCGCGCTCCTTCCTGCACGTCCTAGACGGACGTCTAACTGGCATCCACAATGGTTGGCGGCTTCCGGTTTCGGATTTGTCTGTCACTGTGGCCAGCCACAGGACGCCTGCGCTTACAGTAGGACCATGGATGGCTTGCGCTGCACCACTCACAGCTCCATCCACACACCCCATATCCAGTGTAAACCCGAACGAATAAGACCGGGAGGCATGTGGATGGGAGCCATGTTTCATCAACAGAGCCGGCCCACACTCCTTCACAGGCAAACACAAGCACGCTGTATTTGGGGAAGCAAGTGCATGGAATCGCTCTTTGAGTCTAGCACGGCCACAAGGACTGTGCACCCCGTCCCCTCCAGCAACGGCCAACTGTCTCCTAGAGCTAGTATGAACGAGGTAGTGGGTAATGGACAGGTAGGCATCTTGTCAACATGCACATCAAGCGCAGCCACAGGGGATATCAAGCAACAACCATTCACTTGAAACGACAAGCTAAAACATGCCCACATACATACATTCATATATCAACATAAGTGACAACCCTATTGTTCCACTGTACATTAAACTGAGTACATTTTTGCACTTTTACCATGATCATGCCTGTGCAGGCGGGCCTCACGTAATCGAGAATAAACCTTTTATTTATTTAAATGGGATTTGAAGAAGGGAAACAAATTGTGCTCGTGTGTTCACTGTTTACTCCTTTTTGCATATGTGCTTATTCAATTCTGCTCCCATCGTGGCACTGATGTCCCAACAAAGCCAATATGCGAAACAATCTGAGTTGTTTTCATTGCTCCCCAGTTCATCTTCGCTTCGCTTATTCGACCACATGGGAGCCCAAGAGAGATAATAAACCGAGCTGCTAGCTCCAGTCTTCTCAATTCTGTTACGTTCAAGTTTTACTCGACCCCGATAAATAAGAGAATGCTGATAGAGAGAGAACCCCTTCACAGCTGTACCTACTTCTTAACGCTTCTTGATCACTGGATTTTATAGGAATTAGCATATAGGTAAATCGCCGTTCACAGTTTCATCCCTATTCCTGTACTTGCCATTTATATGCAAATTATTAGTGCATGATATTCTTATAGTCGAACCGCATGTTCTTAGTGCGCGATGAATGCCAAACAATGTCGACGTAAACCAAGGATTGCTATACCTTTTTCACTAGGCTTGTACTTGTGGTTCGATGCTGACCTATCAACATACCCACATATACCATTACTTTTTCGATTGACTTCGGTCATTACTTCCATCTCCGAACGCAATGAACAATGTAATAATGGTGCACTACGGGTAAAAAGTAACACCTAATAAGTCGTGTGGGATAGAAATTATTGGAAAAATAAAAAGTCCTGATAAAATGCAAGGTGCTTTGGTGAAGAAACTATAAACATGCGCAGAAAAGACGAGATTTTTGTTTCGTAAAGTATATATATATATATATATATATACTGGTTGGAATTTTGGAAAAATACCGTTTGGTTGCATTATGTAGCCTTCTGGCTAACACGGGTTATAAAATGAAATTCGAATGGTACAAAACTCGTCAATTTATTTTTTAATATCGTTAGTTTGAGGGCAGAGACAAGATAAGTTGGCGGGCAGTTGAACAAGTATGATCCGAGTAGCGAGGTGTGGTAATTTCAGTTGCCACGACTCTGCCGCAAAATTAACAATAAATAACGACGGCAGGATAGTGGGTTTGGGTGCAAATCGAATGTAGAGAAAATGAAATCAAGTAGGAAATGCGTTAATCAGAATAGAATGAAAATTAACAAACAGATGAATAAAGCCGAATGCAGGAACGTCACTGACTGCGTGACTGCGCATGTCTGATACGGTCTCCAACCAATGGTGTAGACCATCCCGAGGCCCCAAAACCATGCACCAGCTTGACCAAGTCTCTAAATCAATTTCTTCATGCCTCTATGCCACGTCATGGACTGGACACCTCGAGGTTTCGCTCAACTTGTTGTAGCCACGGCGTATTGCGCGCCGAGGAAGTCGGTCAACGGCCTTACAGAAAATATGGTCTAGTCAAGGTAAGTGATTAAAATTCAGTAAACTCTAAAGTGATGCACCAGAATGCTTCATGTCAAAAGCCAAGTGGCGGACATCACCAGTGCTCGACAGGGCGTTCCCACTAAATGTGAGCAATACTTCGCAACACCGGTAGTCAAACATGGCCAAGCATTTAATGTCATCATTGCAAACTGGCCAGTTCTCTGGTCCACCGGCAAAAACGACCCAAAATCAATGAAAACAACCCGGAATTTAAACCGGTTGATTTGCGTCACTTCCAGTAATAGAAACTGCGTCATATGTTTTTCTCGTCCCCCTGTGGTTGTATTCCTACTCAATTCTAACGTTTATTAGCCCTACGCTCAGCACAACATTCTTTCAAGTACCTACTAAAAATGCTTAGCAATGTAAAAACGAGCAGCCGCTACTTAAGCTGAACCCAGAAAAGACTATAAAACCCACCGAAACTATTGCTATAAATCCACCTGTCATTACTATAAAAAGGAGACGACCATCATCTAAACTCAAAAGTCGGATGTAGCTGTGAACTAGTCCAACTTTACTACCACAGTTTCGACTGAAACGACAAATCTGATTAGACCCCTTGAGAAAGAAGTAGTCATGTTGAAAAGCAAAATTCATGAATTCAACACAAGCTATGATCAAGTTCTATCATTTTGTGAACTGTTTAGAGGTGCATCAAATGTTACACTATACCGATTATGTACATCTGGTTCCTTACTAAATTCAATTGCATCCGAAACGTAAGAACACCTCTGTAGATCGCATAATGTTATCATTTTTAAAGTACTGATAAACCGAACATCGACAGAATTACAAATATTCTTTTAAAAACATGCAATAGGATGGTGTCTTGCCAAGCCCTCAGATTGAGGAAAAAGGAAAACATGACCTGATGTCCGAAACTCCAGTTTCCAGACGACAGGAGTGCAGCGAAATTCGCAAGTAGTAAAAGACTAGTTGTTGCACAAACTAACTTTAAAAGCATTATGATCAAAAACGATCAGTCGCCTCTTCAAAGGCGACACTGAAACAAACCCCCCCACTCATCGAACACCCCATATTCCTACTCTTGGAGCCAGTACTGACGCTGTCATTAGCAGTATGGACCTTTACAAATTAACTACGTCGTCTAAGATAGCAGATGACTGGCATTCCAGTACTCAGCGGCCTTGTGAGAGGTCCTCCGACAACCGTAGTGATGTGTCCGTACCTTAAAAACGCTAGCCAAGCTGAAAATGTAACGATTTAGGAGACATATGCTGACTGCACATCCTTTGTCCCTTCTCCCAGTCATCAGCCATTACAAAAGTTGACAACAACTGTACCTGCGACCTATCGAGAGCGAAACAAAAACCAAGATCGTCATGTTGGCATCATGGAAAACAAATCTAAATCTGATCCAAATGATGCAAGCTATGGCATATCTCCGACTAACCGAGGTTTAGGCAAAAACAATGGAAAACATCCTACCAGAATTTCTTCCAGAAACACTCAAAGCTCAGCAGCTCTGAAGCGACCACAACAGGAACGTACAGATATCCAGCTAGACCAACTGGGAAAATGTGTACGTTTACAGACTTCCGAATGCAACACTGACACTGATATCTGGTTAAGTCGCAGAGAGCCAGCTCAATGTTTACTCACAATGCTTCTAAGTACGAATCCCAATTCCGCAAATTCAAGCTGGCAAAACCCTTACGTGTGCGACACCGAAATAGTAAACAAAATGATGGTAGGCCTCATGGACTTACACGCAAGTGGGTGCAACCTCTATCAACCTGAAGTCAAAACACACCCACCACCACCCCCTGTATTATTCAGTCGGCAACAATGCAAAACGAACAAAGGTGCTTTTGTAGACTTCAGCATCCCCACCCCTGTATAATACGGATGTAAGTCCTTTTTTAGGCTATCGTATACCACCACATCCTGCCCCACCAATCCAGCTGCTAGCACGTGGCATTATGAAGCAGAGAATAACCCAACTGGAGTATGTACTCCATTCAATCCAGCATGAGGTAGAACTCGGTGTACCTCAGCTACTCACAGCACACAGATCTTAGATACAATGACGAAGAAACAAACCTTACCCACCCCTTTTCTTCCAATCCAACAATGTCATTCAAATCTGTCGTAATTAACAGTCGTTGTCTTTAACCTAAGCTGTACTTTCAACACCGTTTCCGGCGGTCCTGCTGTACAAGTTAATCGGAAAATCTGTCTGCCTTTCTTGCGCTGTAGATAAATTTGTCATTTGCTTATTTATCAGCACCAATGTTGTTACTCTTCTGCCTCCCCCTATTTCATATTCACTATTTTATTGTTGGCCACGACTGGGTCAAACACCCGAGGTGAAGGATTCAACCTTCCAAACGAATGAGGGAGCCCATGCAAGGTGTATTGCCACTGACTCACTGACGTGTAATAAAAGTTTTTGACTCGAAAAAGTAAATGGATGGTGCGAGTTAGATGGCCTGAGTGACCATACTATGTGCACATAAAAACAGCATTGAAATGAGCGTAGCTGCTTTAGAGACACACCGGTACGCCGCCAGACGAGGCATGGAAGTGCGGGTGAAACCCTTCGAGAGAGTACTTTAAACTGCAGGTCCTCTGAAGACGGCTACATGGACGGCCGTATCACTTCGTTTGAACATTTAGATTTAACTGCACTTATTGGTATAGGTCATCTCTCAATCTTTCTGAAACATGCAACTTATCAATCACCCCAAAACCGTCCTGAAAAACTCCCAAAACAATATGCCCCATCTGATCCCACTCTAGGGAATTATTAGATCACTCAGCTGGGTTGTGCTTTGAACTACCGAAGAATACACCATCTATTTGTTTCTAACTTTCTTTAATATGCTAATTGTTCAATTGTTATGGGCAACTTGCCGTGGTCCCACCGAAGACATTGCCATGCAACTGGGTTAACATGACTGTTCGAAGAAAAATCACCCACGGAGAAGGTCTGTCGGCGTACGCAGCGCTGACGTTATCACCACATAAACCGGAGGGAGTCGGAACATTGAAGGTATTAAAAGACCTGTCGTTTAAATAACGATGCTTGAAAAGTAGAGTTAGCTTCCGGTGAAATTATCAAGTGAGCAACGCCGGAGTATAGCAATAAATAGTCTCAATAGTTCTATCGGCGCCAGACCAGTCGTCTGTTGAAGTTGAACTGTTTACGTTGGCTAAATCGCGTCTCACGAATGCTCCACTGCAGTCTACATCTACCCGGCTGGGTAGAGCCCTTGGTTAGCGAAGCAGTAATATATGTGAAATGAAGGAATTGATCACGTGGTGAAGTCTGTCTAGCGTCCGCCATCTTCCACGATGTAGCCCACGGGAGTAGATCACTAGCAGTTAAGGGCTCTGTCGGACATAGTACAGTGGGGAAGTCAACGGCATTTGTGTTTACATTTTTCTTCCCAGTTAGCACTGTCACTATCAGTAGTATGGTGCTGTATAGAATGACAACCTGATCCACCGCAATTTGGCATTCTGAGCGAGCTCCAGGTATTGAACTACTGAAGGAACAAACTGGAAACATTCGAAGGAAACCGACACCCGTTGGTCCGACAAAAAGATAAATTGTGCCTTATAAAAATGCTTGAAGAGAAAGCGGCAGATGGAATACGTGAGAAATTTATTTGTACATGAGGGTAATCGGGGTCTCGCTCATTTTGGTGACGTGATGTTGGAAGAATCAGTATGTTTTAACTTGTTTCGGACGCGGTACAGGTCTTTTGAAGTCAACCCTGAGGCAGATAGTCTGGCTAGAGATATGTTGAGTCCTTTAATCTTCTTAGTTCTGGGGCGCGGACAGGTAGAATCGGGATTCGGAGCTTCACTCTTCGTTTGACTGTATTTCTTGGTCTTTGAAATGTCGTCTACTAATTGCTCTAACTTTACACCTTTATTTTTCTTCTTCTTACGCGAGCGCTTCTTCGTTTGCCCGGACGCGGTTGACGTTCTGTCACAGTAATGGAGAAGGAGATGAGTACAATAACGAGTGCGTTAACGAATGCAATAAATAAAAAAGGATTAGGATGTAAAAATGCGACCTAGCTGTTGTTGCAACAGATCAGCCAGATATTTCGTTGCACATTAGAAGCGATACCGTTGGGAAGCATGTAAAAGAAAGTGGTTAAATGGTGCAACCAACAGAATGCATTAGAAAAAAAGAATGGGCCAAAGGACAGTCCAAGGGCGAGATCAAATGAGCCAATACCTACAGTATAGACATTAAAGCGTAACAAAAGCTTCGCTGTCCCAGTGCAGCCTTACGGCAGCCGGCTATCGAAGATGACTCGATGCACAGGCGCTACTTCCGAGTTCCGATAGGGAAAAACGGGAGTCCACTAAATTTCCTTTTATTTGTTGATTGTGCGACTAAATATGGCTGAGACGAGTATCCTCGAAACAACTTCGACATTTAATATTATCTTCTAAAAATCGAAAGCGACACGACATTGGCTGCCCGGCTAGGGCCGCGCAAGTTGCAAGAATGCGACTTAGCGAATGTAGTCATTTATGGGTCTAGTAAGCGAAAATATTCTCAACATCGTCATCCCAAAGTAAAGGACAGAAGAGACACCTGAAATGAGAATTGAAAATGCCTGTTATAAAATAATTGAAGAAGTAACAACTTCGCCGCAATCCTCATCGTTATCTAAGCAACAAAACTCACGTCGGATTTTTATTGGACTCCGGCCACCAATGGGCATTTGGATCGTTTAACGAAGCTATCACCTGAGGTTTTTTGTGTAGTTTCTTTCTGGAATGAAATACTCGCCGATTTCTCTCTTCTTCCTCTTCCGTACTAGATAGGAAAGAGACAGAAATGTGTCAAGGAACACGCTGAAGTACACGTAGAAACTTTTCAGGCCTCCAAAGACCTCAATGATACAATGGGGTAAAGTCATGGTTTGGGTTAAAAAACTAAAGCTTGACAAGTCCCGTGGGATGGTCTGGGTGAAATCCACAAAAATGCTGACAGCAAAGTAAACCGTCAATCTGCAGATTCATCATAATATCCAGGTTACAAACATGCGAACCAGTCTACCCCGATTTTGTGGGAGCTTGTGAACACAATGCTTGTTTGTGGTTTATCGTCACTCGATGAACACGAGACACGTTACATAATGCGAATGGTGTAACGCATCGTCAAATGGTTTTAAAAGTGGATGTGGGCGCAGAAATAACATAAGTTGGAAGAGCGTTCCGCGGCTGAAAAATTCGGAAAAATATTCCGACGACATTCCAGCAGGTTGTATTTTACAGCCATCTTCAGCAGGTAACTCCGAAGTCTGGTGTTATAAGTAATCTTCAGGTGGCGACAAACGTGATTTGGGTTTTCAAAATCTGATACATCCGGATAATTCCACCTCGTACGGTGATACTTTCTACCATAAACTTCTAGGGCTACCAGTTGCAGTTGATATGGCAGAAGGAAAACGTCCTTTACGTTTGCGATTGCTCCTTGCTGTGTGGCCTCTAGTGCAGCCAGATGGCCTTTCTGCTATCAAGCCTAAATTGCGTAATCCACATGGCACCTCACATATGCGTTGAGCATTTGTGGGAAGATGGGAATGTCGAACCATTCGAACCCCTGCTGTAGGAGACCCAAGTGATGGTTCGCAGTTTTGGACAGCTTCACAGATTGCTTCGAACTCCCAGCTTTTATATCCTATTTGGCCAATGACAAAGAGGAACCACTTTGCATTTACCTGCAGTCAGTGGGAGTTGGTTTAATTTGCACCATTCAGAAACACGGTGCGGGTCCCGTTGTAGCGAGACACGGTCTTCCGGCTTACCGATTGTCCACCATATCCTGTGACCATCACTAAGAACGAACATACCAGAAATTCGACTAAATACACCCGAGGTTGTCAGTGAAGACTGGGGATAGGCATAGTCTCAACCCGATTACATGTGGAATAGCGCAGTCTGCTTTAGTAAGATCGGACAATCAGTTCAGATCCCGTTGCGGTAAATCAAGATTTTCCTAACTACCGATTGCCCGTCTTATCATGACATCATTCGTAAAAAAAAGAAATTCGACACGATGACAAACGCGAGATCATCAGTGAAGATCAGGAGTAGGTGCAGACCAAACACTGATGATCCCAGTGGAAAATCGCAGTCCACCTCAGTAGGATGGGATAACGAGGCCCCAACCCGCACCGGTAGCCGTAGCTGACGTTTCTGATCCGATGAAGCACAGGGTTACCGATTCCGTAGGTTTGCAGTTTGTTTAGGCGGTCAACGGAGTTAGAATATCTACACAGAAAACACGGGTTCTGGTCCGACTATCTGCTGTTTCGACTCAATTGCCACAAGCGATCAGTGGGTTGGTGGTACAATGAACAATGATTTTACACGGGTAAAGAAGCACTGCTTTACAAGCCTCATTGGGTAGACTGGTGGGTAATCGAAAAATGTTAATGGAAAAATTGCAGTTAGTAGTTCTATTGTCAAAAGAATGGATTTATTGTATGTAATGTAGTAGCCCTGCATTCCAAGTGTTTCCATGGCTTCAATAGGCGAAAAAAGTAAATCCAAGGTATTTTCCAGGAGTAGGATGGAGAGTAGCGTCAAGTAACAAAATGTAAGTGGCGGAGTGCGTCATCCAACCGACTTTTAAATATGGCTAGTGTGGGTGCAGAAACAACCGATTCGAGGAGAGGGTTTCATGGGTGATACATACAAATTGAAAAGAAATTTCTACGGCACGCCAGAAGGCTGTGCTGTTCTGCTAATTACAAAGATTGGCCTCTATGGTGTTATTGCTGAGTTGCAGTAAAGAGCGGCACATATGATTTGGATTGTGTAAAATCAAACACACCATAATCAAGTCACCTCGTGATCTGTGATACGGCCCGCTGAATACCCCCAAACGTTACAGCCTCAGATCGTATGGAAGGTGGCGCATTCCAATGACGTATATGGAAGCCCAACGTTGAGATTAATCCAGTGCAATAAGTTCGTGCTTCAGCCATGGCTGCTAGACTTGGATTACGTATTCGACACGAGAGCGGACATGCGCATTGGACATCGGTCTGAAAATAGAGGGGTCTATTTGTCTGAAAGCACGTCGTAGCAAGCCGACGTGCTGGTTACCAGTTTTCAATGCTTTTGCGAATTGCTTGGAACAACCCAAGTTATCCTGAACAAGCACGCCAAGGTCGCGTTCGACGGATGATCGCTGCAGTACTTGCGTTCCTAACTAGTAGGAATAGGTAATCTGGTATTGTATGGAGAGTATCTTGCATTTGTCCACGTTGAACAGTAGCAGATTTCGGGTTGATCACTTATGTACCATATAAAGGTCCCAAGAAAGTAAATTCTGATCGGTATCCGTCTGAATCCGGCGCCATATCTTGATGTCGTCAGCAAACAGCAGGAAAGTTGAAGTGGTTTTCCGTGCAAGGTCATTGATGAATACCAAAAACAATCGTGGACTTAGAACTGAGCCTTGTGGCACACCACACTAGACTGGTATGGGTTCAGATAAGGCACTCCGGACTCTGAGCACTAATTTTTGTTGCGAGAGAAAGTTAGCGATTCAACTCAAGAGTCACCGATCTCGTAATATTGGAGCTTGAAAAGGATAATCCGATGATCCAAACGATCGAATGCCTTCGAAAATCCAAGTATATTACATAAACAGTCACGCCAGCGTCGACTGGCTAGGTCCAACAAATCCGTGCGATTAATAGATTCGTTTTGCATGAACACTGCCGACGAAAGCCGTATTACTCGGATGCAATAATGTTACAATTTTCTAGATAACATACCAACGAATCGGCAACGATGGATTCAATGAAAATGGATAAAACAGGGAGAGACACTGGGCGGTAGTTTGAGGGTTTAGTCCTGCTTCTGCCTTCTCCAAAATTGCATATCGCAGTAATCTGGTTCTGGTCTAAGCAGCGCTGAAAGAACTGGGCCGAAGATTTTGCCAGTTTTCTTGCTGCTGCTTCCCGGGTCTCTGGCGAATAGTATCGACTCCCGGGGGCTGCGTTTGCGTAGAGACGTCAGTTTCTACAATACAAAATGTGGGTGATCTTTGCAGGCGGGAAAAGAAAAGTTGGCAAATGACCTGATGATAAGACTCTGAAATATGAGAGCATTTTGCATCCACAACGCGTTAGATACCTTTATAGCTGTTCTAGTTGGACCATCAGTCGTCCGGAGCATAGGAGCTTCCTGCCGCACCTTAAGAAGGCCATTGAAATAGTTGTACAACAGTTTGTGGTTAGCGCTAAATGTTTCCGCCATATTGTGTTGACATGCGTCTTTGTCTTCTTTGAGCAGTTGTGTGCAATGGTTACGACAGGCTACATAGTTGTCCCAATTATCTGGCGTTGGCGATAACCCATACACTCGACAGGCAGCGTTGCGTACAGTCATTCATTTTCCAGTTCTGCTCCTCACGAAAGAAACGGTTTTAGGCCCATTTAAAACCCTTGTCTCTGAGGCATCCGTAACCAGCTGATAGAATTTGCTGACGAATTCAAGCCAAGCGACCCCCGGATGACCTTCAGCGAGGAACGACCAGGTTGTGGTACAGAGGAGCTTGCCTAAACGGTCGTAGTGCGCAATGGTGCGCACCATCTCAGTGTTCTGGTGGCGATATTCCGCAAAGCAGATGGAGTCGTATCTGATAAGTGAATGGTCACTGCGACTCAAAGGACATTCTATTACCAATTCATTAATCATATGTTCCTTGTTGGTGAACACAAGATCCAGTACAAATAACCTGTTACCTGTTCTGAACCGAGTGGAGAGAGTGACATAATTGTAAAGTGGAACACTGGTTATGAGATGTTGCAGATCTGTTTTGAATGGTCTTCGATTGTAGCAGGGGTTTCTAAACAACCTACGTTGAAATCACCCATGATAAGGATGTGTGTGTGCTTTCGCTGCAAACTGCATCTTAAAGCTGTCGCAAGAAGACAGTCTATTTTTGGTGTAG
>OX104060.1:28402833-28435148 GCA_944474145.2 Dicrocoelium dendriticum | reverse complement strand
CAAGTCTGAAGGAAGCGAGGAACTTCTTGGGCAATTCCGCAGCCCCTTGCCATACATTGTGCAAATAGGGTTGTCAGAGTGCCTAACAACGATACCACTGAACCAAAATTCGAGCGATTTCCCGATAACCCCACAAAAACAGCTAACGGCGGACCACACAAATAAATAAATAAATAAATATTTACTTCCCGGCAGCGCACGGCACGTCTACATAGGCGTGATCATGATAATACAAACAGGTATAAGCAGTAGCTGGATAAAAGTTATAGCCTGCCAACCAGTAACACAGTAAATTAGCGTGTCTGTATTATGTATGTATATGTGTCCACATCCTCAAGCCCATCCTCAAGCATGCCCATCTTAAAGCCCAGCTGTAAGGGTGACGTCGCTAGCGTACACGGGTCGCCTTAACTCCTGGGTACCAAGCTGTTGCTGCTTACAATATTCCACACTCGTTCGTACATTGGATTGAAAAGTTGGGTGTAGTGATCAACAATTATCCACGGAGTTCATGTACTCTACAAGCCTTCCTCACTTTGGAATGCAGTGTGGAAATTCGGTGTTCAAAACCCAACAAACTTTGTTGCAAGTGTCCGCACGTTGGCTCGTCCGTGTAAACTGCATAATCCCGGCAAGTCACTGACTAGTGATTAACATGCGGATGTTGAGGCTACATGTTCCATTTCACATATTAGTCATGCGAATGAGTGTGGCTATAATTCCCGCTGTACTTCGCCCATACTGAAGTTAGGAGATGACCGCTATTATCGAGATAAGATGCGGAAGAGCAAAAGTTCCTTCTACAATTTAATCTAGATATGACCAATCATCTAGATTGATTTAAACGTAGATTAGTCCAACTGTGGTGGCACAGTAATATTTAAATTAATATTTAGTTGAAAAATAAATCCAACACAGAAAAAATGGTTTTGTTGCGAAGAGTAGCTGCAACCGAGGTGTATGCTGACAGATTGTTGGTAATTTGTAAGCGGTAACATTACGAAGAGTAATCCAGGTCGCATGGGAATATAATACGTTCAGTAAACCAACTTATCTGCGCCATCTGTCCAGGCACTATACAGCCATTGTTTGTCTAACCTCATATGATTAACTATGCAATGCTCACTGTTTTCATTGCGAATCACACCATTGGGTATGGAGATTTACTCGTTCATGGTTTTCTCAAGCCATGTCTAAGTGGTTCCATTCCAACCCCGTTGTGAAAATACCATGGTGCCAAGGTGTCCCACAACATACTCATTTGATATGTTTGATAAATAAATGTTGTGCAAGGTACATCTTTTAAATTTGCTAAAAGAGTTTTCACACTCTTTCGAAAAGCGATGATAGAACAGAGAGCAGCGGAATTCACTACACATGTTATGATATGATAGCGTCAAGGGAACCATCAAGAAATGTATGAATTAGTTATCGCAAACGTCAGTCGAAGCTTACCGCAACATGAACGGTAATATTTCACGACCAGCAAAGAAATACTCGCAATATTCTTCGTTATCAAACAATTTTGACCCTATCTCCTTGGCAGTAAATTTGTTGGACGCACTGACCATCAAACCTTAATATGGCTCCTAAACTTTCGGGATCCCGAAGTTCCAATTGTCCTTTGCCAGGAACGATTGCAGGAGTACAAATTTGAATGTCCAGGTGATGCTCGGTCTCACAGACAGATCCGAGACTGTGGCTCAAGTTCCTCTTGCACACCAGCTTTTGTAGCTGCTGTTGTCCTCCATAACTCCGAAGCCGAAGAATGAATTCAGTTGCAGTCTATCGACTCAGAGTTAAGCCTATTGTATCACCGACTCTCACGTGAGAAAGACGGGGCAACTAGCCACGAACACGTCGGCGCTATTTGGAAGACGAAATGCCAGTGGTCCCTATGGTCACATCTGCGGGGGATCGACGGTATACCCTTTTTCCAGAAAGTGTCAACATACTTATTCAGCACCATAGTTCCCACAATGGCAACTCAAGAATTCATGCTCCAATTGCGTGCTTGAATAGGGCATGTAGGGCAGAACAAGTTGGAACAAGCACTTCGCCGTCGAATCTGGCGGCCGTATTTGCGACGCGTTATGACAAACCACTGTGAGTCATGCCTAGGGTGCGCCAGAAGCAAAGATCCACCAACGACCCGCTGAGAACCACTACAGCCGATGTCAGTTGTTTTTTCCAATGAGCTCATCGGCCCGTTACCAGACACTTTGTCGAGGTCGATTATTTTACCATTTGTTGTGAGGCAGCTATACACCGGAACGTGAACGCATAGGGTGTGTTGATGGCTCTCTTCAGTGAGTGGATGACAAGGTGTCGCACACTCTACCAGCTACGTTCTGATCGTGGATCTAACTTCGCGTTTACTCTAATGAGTGAACTGTGTCACATATTTGCAACTCGAAAAACACAGACAACTGCATACCACCTAGAGGGAAACGGGTTGGTGGAACGCACAAAAGGCACACTGAAATCGCTATTCCAATAATCCATAGTTGAAGAAACGGCCAGCAAGTGGGATAATAATCTGCGAAACTCCTGTTAGAGTATCGACCCACTGTCCACTACTCCACAGGATAAGCCTCGCAGCTAATGATGACCGGAAGTTAGCTACGAGTGCCACCGGACATTTCACTTACGACGGTCTACCACGAACCGATGACCGCCTCTGAACACGTACTCAGTTTTGTAGCCCGGAAAAGCGGCGGAGCAGAGCCGCACCGGAACGTATGTATGTATGCTGTCCTCACACACGCGCAGTACAATTTAATCGATGAGGGTTCGAATTTTCAGCACCCCGAAGAAGTGTCATTTGGTGTTATCCGTTAAAGCGTATGGGTAGACAGGGTGGTGTATCCGACCGGAACGTCGTCTGTTTGTATTAGTTTGTACCTAGCGCTGTGTTGTAGGTTTGTTCCTCTGTTCAATAACACTTTGGGAAAGCGCGGTGTGCAGTCGTCTAGCATTCACGTTTGTACCGTTGGCCAATTTGTAAGTTCCTGGCGTGCACACAGATGCCACACGAGTCAGGCGTCCGAAATTATTACCTCCTATCCGGGAATAGAGTGGTCTCCCACCAACAAATGTCCCTGGAGGATATGTTCTCTCAACGCGTCTATACTTAGCCTGGTAAACATCCCGTCTTTCATATTCCTTGTGATCGGTAGTTTCTTAGGATGTGAACACTGCATTTAATCAAGTTCGTATTGGTCGCTTTAACATTAGCTCCGAGGGGGTTTTTGCTGCTGCAGTTTGTGGAGTGGTTCTGTATCCCTCCAATGCAGTTACCAACGCATTAGCTCGGGATTCTCCCGAAAGCCGAAGGACTTGTAGCGATTCTTTCCAAGTACAAATAAGTCGTTCGACGAGTCCATTCGTCGCAGGATGATAAGGTGCAGTCCTCGTGTGTCTGCTTCCGTTGCGCCTTAAGAATTCAGCATACTCGTTACTTCGCAACTGTGGGCCGTTCTCAGTGACTATTTCTTCTGGCATACCGTAGTTGCAAATAAACAACGGAGCCACTTTATGATGACGGCTGTAGCTACCCCCTCGCACAGAATAGGCTCTGGCTATTTGCTGTAGAAGCAGGTAGCTACTAGCACGTTTCGCTTCTGCGGAGATGCATTGGCAAACGGACCCATAATATCGATGGCAATTTTTGCCCATGGCTTCATTCGGTACAGGAAATATTGGACTGGAGCTTTTAGGTACCTCGCAGTCGGATTGTTGGCAGGTGCAAAATTCCCGAGTAACTACCTCCATGCTGGAATTCAACTTCGGCCACTAATAGTATTGTCGTATCCGAGTTATTGTTCGCACAATTCCTGGATGACCTTCATGCGCGCATGCAACCATCACAGGAATAAGGGTTGCAGAGACCACAAACTGCTGGCCTCTATTAATGTAGTTGCTCACAGTAGAAAGCTCGTGCCGTAGGGTATAATATGGAAGTAACTCAGGTTGGATCTTGGTACCACTGGGCGATGAAGTGGATATGTACTCCAAAGCTTCGCTAGGACAGGGTCTTTGTCAGTTTGCTCTCGTATGAGGTCAAATGTTATTGTAAGTATTCCGTCTAAGAGCTGCGATATCACTTTTAGTTCCTCTAAGTCCTCGTTTTCCCCTTATTGGACAGGAACAGTCTCAACAACGCATCTGCAATTTAGTTAAAGCACACTGGTATGTACTTTATTTCATAATCATAGTTCAATAAATGTGAGTACCAGTGGCACAAGCGTACCGGCTTTTGGCCATGGTTACCGTGACTTCGTAAGGTTGTAAGAGCAGAATGATCGGTGCGCAAAGCGAATCGACGTCCGAATAAGTAAAAGTGTCATTTCTCATATGCCCAGATTCATGCGAGGGCCTCCTTCTTGCCGGTGGATTTATTTCTTTCATTATCAAACAAGGTACGTGAAGCGTACACAATCACTTTCTCCTCGCCATCGTGCAGCTGGGACAGAATTGCACCGAAGGGAACATCTGAAGCATCGTTTGAAATTAACGTTCGACAGTTGTCAATGAAGATCGTTGCCATGGGAGTGCACTCAATTTTCGCTCGTATAGTCATGTAAGCATTGCCTTGTTCAGTGGCCCAACGACACTCCTGGTTTTGGCACGTCAACCTCCGCAACGGCTCGGCAATGGTTGCAAAGTTCGTTAAGTGTCGAAGGTCATAAGAACACGAACCTAAGAAAGGTTTCATCTGTGTAGCGTTGCATGCTTTTGGACGATCGAGAATGGCTCTGGTGTTCTGCACATTAGGCTTAATACCCTAGGTGGAAAAAACATGTAAAATAAACTCGACTTCTGTTACAGCGAATTGGCATTTGCTGGTATTCGGGAGGAGATTTAGTTAATTCAGTCTATGCAGCACGTTATGCAGGATTTTTGGACGTTCGGTGGGGTTACTACCAAAGCCACAATTATCATCCATACACAAAACACATCCTTTGCGATTTGTAACCATACAGTAATAAATTTCTGCCAAGCTGCTGGGGCACTACTAATTTTTTTGTTTTTACAGTCTGTTAACAGACATTGTGCCATCAGAACCATGGCAGAAGAAAAAATAGAGAAAATAGCAACAAGAAATGCGATAAAAATGGAAAAGGATTTTTTCATTTTGCACACCCTATTTTGACTGCTTATGATTTTGTTTCATGAGTTTTTATGTGCATTAATGGGGAAAAACTGGCATCACACTGACGCCAATAAGGTCTGTTGCAGGTCACGGCATTCAATGTTCCCAACCACTGAGATTCATTATCTCGTGGTCCCCAACCTGGAAGACGAACTGGTCCGACTGCCGCTAAACTTGAGGTTGGCTGCTTCATTCTCTTTCTCCACGTCACTGGCTGTCCACTACTGAGGCCCATTGGTAGCATTTTGCATTGATACAATTCGTCTTGCGTGAGGAAAGCAGTCAAATGTCAGCAATCTGAAGTCAGTGACATGTGGTAGTATGCACTGCGAATATCCAGCTTTGAGAAAAGAACAACCACCAACTAGTCAAGAGAAGGCAGAGGGAACTTGTCCATAAGTATATGTCGATTAAGCGTTCGAAGGTCAGTGAATACATGAATAGAGCCATCTTTCTTTTGATCGACAACTAGTGGATTAATCCAATCAGAACACTGTATGGGTACTATCAAGTCTTCTGTGACCATATTTTTCAAAGCTTGCGATGATGCCACTCGCCTGGCCAGAGGTAAAGGCCTAGGTTGTGAAATGCTGAATGGTTTGTCATCTGAGCTTAACAGAATTCGCTGCATTGCTTTTGGGACTACCAATATCCGGAAAAAAGAGATATGGGTAACTGGAACACTACGAGTGTAGGTTGACGCTGGTAATGGTCATTCGGCTGGCGCATGCTGATACGTTCAATAAGACCATGGCCTTACGTCCCAATAAAGATTTACTATAAGTTTTAGAAACATAACTTCAACTATAAGCTTTTTGCTGTTTATAAGAAACATGGAAACTGAAACAAAACCGAGTATGTAGACATAATCATTTGCATAGCTGCTGAAGGTGTAAGCAGAAGGATGTACAGTTAGCTGACCGAAGTGCCGTTTGTAAAAACAATATTGCCCAAATGTGACTGACTACCCGGTATCTAGTTCCGTGTCTAGACAAATGGTTTTGTTTCTAACTTCAAAAGCATACGAGGAATAGCTGGTGAAGGCAGTTTGGGTTCTTGAGTTGGCAACGAAAGTGGATGTTCGCATTCATTAATGACATATATGGATTGTCCAGTGGTGATCGGAGAAGGTCTAGAGCCATTTGCAGAAGCAACTAAAGAAATGGCGCGGAAACAGCAAAACCGAGCAAAATGACCGCTCTTACCACCATTCAGGCAAATTGCGCTCTGCAGGACCTGACTTTACACGGTGTTCAGCATTTCCACAGAGGCAACATTTAGTTCTAACTGCGGATCTTGTCGGCGAGCACGCAGAATCCAAACTGTTAATTTCAATAGGTTCGGGTTAGAGAGGAAAAATTTATTTTCTTCCGTGACTGCGATCTTCGCGCGAGCCACGTCACAGGCTGTGTCTTACGTGAACTTTTCTGCGTTCTCCATTAAGTGACTATCTCTGATCCGATAGCCCGCGAGGCCAGAAATCAATTGTTGTATTAGCACAGTTTCTTCCACATTTTCCTTCGGAATACTATCGTAGTCACACATTCTAACAGAACGAACAAGGCGGGAAATGAATGCATCCACTAATTCACCAGATGCTAGTTTCAGCTGCGAAAACTTGTACCGAGAAGTATTTGTTCAATCGAACACCCGTGGGTCAATAAGACCTCTGCCAACGTGGGCTTCTCCCGAAGCATCAAATATACGTCCATACTCTGAGCCGAGGTGTAAGCGAAATAGCTTTAAAATATTCTTCCTTTTAGCGTCACGGATGGATTGAGAACTGGTAGCATAGAAATATAATCTAAAAAAGTTCTTTTCCAGTTTTCCCAGCATTTTACGTTTTGGGCGACCGCAGGGTCAGTCCTGAACGGTGCAGGAGCAAGAGCATTTAAAGACATCGGGAACACGCGATGTCAATTTGTTGTATCCTGAAAGAGCAGCAGACTAGAGCAGCACTGGAATACATGTATAAGGAAACTGTCTGCACACACGCTTAGTCAAGTCAAGTCAATTCAGAATAAGCTTTATGTACCCTAATGGGTTCATTTTTAAAATTTACACCATCACTGCGGACACCTGGATGATAATATCAATATACATGCTTGGGTAGAAAAGTGAGAAAAATGCAGAACTGTTACTCCATCAAGCGCTCGCGCAGCATGTTCGTGACTTTCGCTGGGTCAACAAGCAATCGTGAGAGGTAAGGCAAAACAGTATTACGAAATGATGACGTGTGGGAGAATAAAATTCTGAATTTCGAACGGGTAGAAGAGAAAGAGTGCGTTTTGCAAAGATCACTGTGAAGTGGATGAAATCGATCAGTTAGCAGCTTAGAAGCAACATCACTACGTGCACCAGGACGTCTAGAAATTATAAACTCAAGTAAAAATCCGCTGAACAAGCAGCTGCATTTAGCAATGTGTTTTATAGACCGCACCAAAAAGCTGTAGTCTTTCCTAACTAGTGTAGAGAAAATGATAGAAGAGCAATATAGCCAACGAGGAATAATACAAGAGGTCACAAACCTAAATATTAAAGTACGAGGTACTGAAAGCACCTTAAGTCTGAGAGCATAAAAAGAAAATTGCTGACTTTTTAAAACGTTTTACTGACGTACTTGGATCAGGAAAGGTTCTGGGGCAAAAAACGCCTAGCTACTTGACGGTGGAAGAGCTGGGTATAGGATGTTCATGCACAGTTAGTGTGGGGGAGAAAGCTATGAGGGACTGCAACTTATCGCCGTGTAGAAGAGAAAGTATTACATACTTGTATTTAGCAGCACTAAGCATATGAGATCTAGATGAAGACCATTCCACCATATCTTCCAACCCACATTGAAGTGCTGAGGAATCATGGATAACGGGGGACATACATCCCAGCACAGTAACAACAGCATATTTACACCCTATAAACGTGGTCTGTATAGGGTGACGTTCAATATACAAGGAAAATAGTAAAGGTGATAGGATCGCTGCCTGTAGAACATCACAGGCAGCATGGAGGACAGAGGATTTCTTACCGTTCAATTTGGTAAAGTGAGTATGAACTGTAAAACAGTCATCTGACAGAGTACATATACCAAGATGAACTCCATTTTCGGACATCAGATTTAGCAACCTTAACCTTTGAAAGCTTCCAAAGGCATTCGAATAATCCAGAAAGTGAAGCCATACGGATATAAATTTTTGATCTAATGCAGAGACTAGAGAATGAACAAAATATGCCACTGCATGCAATGTGGAGCGCTGGGGTCTATAGGCGAACTGGTTGAAATGGTCTTCAGGAGCGGCTGAAAAACTCCACGGAGTTAACAATCTTACGAAAACTTTTAGGAGTACAGTTGTACATGCGATTTGGCGATACTTTTGAGATCCAGCTTTTTTGTACCGGAATAATACTGACCGCTCTCTAAATGTCCGAGTTCACACCCGTACTGAGGCACTTATTAAAGAGGTCTGCCCCTTGCTGAGGCTGATGTTGCATTCATTCCCATGTTGTTAGCCTACATCATGTTGCACAGAAAACTTTCACTGTCTCAAAGAGGTATATCTTAGAGACATACGAAGATTTCCGTTCCTGGCACTAATGTGAGCATCATCTCGGTGATGCATCTTTCGAAGCCCTCAGCATGGACATCATGCTATGACTCCCCATTGGTTCTGTGCACATGATGTGCTTTTAGGTTCCGAAACTAACTCTTACGTGAGAGGATGGGAAGTCCCGGCCTCTCCGAGTCAACTTTTTTGAGGAAACGAGTCTCAGGCTGATGCCACACCGCGTCATTAGGGTAAGAGGTTCCATATTTGATCCGTCTGACAGAGAGAAACTGAAGTTCGTTATCGAGGAATTGGGCTGAGGGAATGATAGTAGAGAAAGCGATCTCTGCATTGTAAGTATTCTGGTAGTTCCCCGTGTGAAAAGTCGGTCCTTCAGGGACAAAACGTATATTCTACAAACACCAGGACCAGGCGAAAACGGAGACCGAGGGCGAGTGAAACATATCGGTATATACAGCTAGTTGGATCCATAATTAACGACGTTTGTTGATGCATGACATTTCTCCTTTGATTCAATCAAACAAACTCACTCCATTGCGTCCAGCTGTTTGCCAATCAGCGTGCATGCGAGAAACGTGTGAACGTCCAATCGGCTGCCGCCTTTGCTTGCGGCAGCCTAACGGCTTCCTTGCTGGGCTGGCACCGCACGTTCGTTCGAGTGTATACTCCCATCACACCCGGGTCCGCCGAAACCGGATCAATAGGTTAATGATACTTCATGTGCGTTCGTCGGTTCCTACCGCGGCCTGCGCGTAGTCTTCACAAACTTTCGTAGTTTAATAAACAAACGTGAAGATGTATTCCACTTCGTTGCCTCTCGCCATCCGGACGTAATACAACTGGCCGAAACCAGGTTAGATCTTAAAGTCACTACCCAGGAAGTTCGGATCAATGGCTACTCGTGCTTCCTGTGCGACCGACTATTAAACGATCAAAGCGGCTTGCTGGTATACATGCTGTCTTTGCTGTGTGATAGGCTGGTACATACCTACCGCAGCAAAGATGGCCTGTGCGAACAGTTATGGTGCTTGATCCGCCTGAGACTGGGTGAACTGGTTGTGGGTACTGCTTATCGCAGCCCTTAAAGTCGATGCAGGTATTGGTTGCCGCATGTCAGAAACTAAATGAGTCGGCCCCGCTTCCTTTTTATGGATGATTTGATCTTCCCTGGAATATGGTGGCCTGAGGTTCAACTTCTCCCCAGGCACTGTGAAATCGAGGCGAAATTTGCGGAGATGTTATTTGAAACTGGGGCAACACAACACGTCTGCCAACCGACGCACGTCACCCCGCATTCCGCTCCATGGTGTCTGGACCTACTACTAACCAGTTGCGAGGAACTTGTAAATGAACTTAAGATCCTGCAGCCTCTGGCAGCTGGTGACCACTCGATCTGCCGCTGCCTTACTCGCGTCTGCCGGAGCCGTGCAACAATTATTGGAAGACCGAATCCATGGTCCCAATTGAGCCGCCAGGGAAGTAGCCTGACCACTGAAGCGTCATTCATCTGCAGAAGCCTGTAGGTCTGTAATTATAGTGGATGTGTAATCAATGTGCGCTCCTTTCCTACACATCAAGTATCAGCAACCTGGACTAGTGAAGCCAAATTAGTTCGACAGAGTGTATGGCCAAATGGCTCGACGGCGAGGCTTATTGTGGAATAAATTCCCTGTGTCTGGCTCTGCCGACGATTATGAAGCGTACAAAAGGCAGCGGAATATGCAACAGTGCAAAAGCGTGAGAGCCTCGGCAGTTTGAAAGGGAGCTTGCAACTGCCGCAAAGATAGCTCCTAAAAAGATTTTTTGTTACCTGAAGCGGCGTCTGAGACTCGCAAATGTCATAGCTATATTAGTGGACACTGATGGACAGCCTCTGATCTCCAGCACTAAAGGTGCGTCTGCATTGGCAGGACACTTCGCTTCCGTATATACAAGCGGGCATACATCTATGGCGAGCTCAATATGTGTGGCACCTACTAAGCTCGAGGGCCTAGATTACGGTGTAGATGTCCGCAGTCTACTCGCCAGTCTTGACAGCATAAAACCTGCCGGATCCGATAGACTTCACCCGCTACTTTTGAAGTCCTTATCCGCCATCATCTCGCCTGCCGTGACGGATATGTTAAACCGATCACTGTCCGAAGGTGCACTTCGCAGCCATTGGTACTGATCGGTAGTGAAGCGATGATCCACGCAATGTGGACAGTCACCGGCCGATTTGTCTCACCTCTGTTTTGGCGAAGATGCTTGAGAGGATTGTAGAAAAGGGTGGTCTCCAGCTGCTGGAATCACAAAATCTCCTAACACAGACACAGCACGACCTCACGAAGAGCCTCTCGTGCAACATCAACCTGTTGTTGACGCGGCAGGAATGTTTGCAAGCGTTGCGTCGATAGAATTCAGTGGATGTTATCTACATTGAGTTCAGTAACTCTCCTGTAAAGTGAACCATAATGTCCTGCTACACAAGCTGAGGATGTGTGGGGTTGGTGGCGCACTGCACCATTGGATCAGTGAGAAGATGGCGGGTTCAGGTGGATGAGCACCTAACGGAACGGTGTCCGTCCACATGAAGTGTATCCCAAGGCACAATGCTGGGACCCATTTTGTTCTTGATCTACATCAACAAGGTACCTCAGCTTCTTCGGTCGCCCTGCGCATTATTTGCAGACGATCTGAAGATTTGGAGGGTTATTGATTCTCCCGGCGACGGTGACGTTCTTCAGCAGGCTTTCGATTGCCTACGGCGGTCGTCTGCAGAAGTTGACATACCGGTCCATGCGGCCAAGTCCTCGTTTAGGAGCGTGGGGAGGGATGGTATTGGGTGGACGTACACCCTGGCTGGCCAGACGCTGCAGCCCACAATTCCGCAAAGGATCTAAGCGTACTCTCACGCTGTGACCTGAAGTCTGTCATTTACACGAACAGATTGTACGCAAACAGACTACATGTAATTTGAGAACTTCGACCCAGCTTCCGCACTCGCTCTGAGGAGGTTGCCATCCGCCTGTTCTCTTCCATGATACGGCTCACCGACCTAGTTTCCGACCATAATAGGTGAGGTGCAGAGACTGAAACGTGTCCAGCATGTAGCTACCCGGCTCATCCCCCGTTTACAGGGTATGTCATACGAGGACTGAGGTAGTAGACTAGGGCTATATACCCCGTCATATGGTCGGCCTAAGGTTGATCACATGATGACGCACCGGATAGTACACCAGGCAACTAGCATATGGTGAGGCTGCTGTTGCACGTTCGCGCACCAAGCAACACGTTCGGACACCGGTACAAACTAGTGGTTACGTGTTTAATGCGCATCGCTCACCCTCTATACTTCGAGTGTCGAGTGGTGAAATATTGGAAAAATTCAGGACATGCTAGCCGATGCGAAATCGTTGTTGGAATTTAGGTTTTTTGACGTCCACTTTGTGAACTACAGGTATAGGGAGCGCATCGCACCCGGATAAGATATACTGAAAACGAACACACACGCTTGATGCGCGTGCTCCCGGATCATTTGGAACAATCCTCTATATCTTCCCTTTATCTTCTCCCAGCGTGATCACCGTACGCTGATGCGAACCGGATTGACCAGCTCTACACAATGATCCATCATACGTTGAATCATATTTTATCACTAATTTCCGAACCATCGCTAACGGATTTGACTGTCACCCGTGATTGAACACAAGCGGATAACTCATTCACTTTGTGCCCATTGCCCTTCTGGGTAACACCATTCGGTGCAGAATTCTCGAGGCAGTCCGCAAAGCATAAGCTTATTCCGATCAGGTGTTGCTCACCGCATCTATGAAGTAATTTGTTATCTCTCAATCTGTGTTCAGCATTCTGTTTAGATTCATTTACTAGGTCCCACACCAGCCGGGCCTACCATCGATCGATCACCGGACCAACAGTGCAATGTGTGCTTAGGATTGATCACTGCTCACAGCGGGCGCGCCACCCTGACCCACGCTTATTATAAACGCGGGAAACTGCACTAACTGATCATCCGACAAAAGTGGGATCTTAAAACTTCACACCCTCGGCGAACATGTCTCACTTTAAGAGCAAGTGTGAGTGGTCTTGAATCGGTGAAGAGTGGGCTAGCTTGAAGCAGCTGCTTGAAAACCTATCACACTAAATGACTTGGGAAAGAGTCGATAAAACGAGAAGGTACAATAACACGACAGAGGAGTTTTGGCTCTGCCCAGTATGCAGTGCTATCCCAGTTGTTAGCTGTCTGACTGTGCTACTGAAGAAGTATGAAAGACTAACAGAAGTAGTCAAGCAACTGGTGTGCGCCAAGGTTACACCTATGAGAGGAAACGGACCGGCACTCGTATGTGAAAATAACATCCCAATTCCCCATTCAGGCTGAAGAAGAGAGACCAGGCGTCCCAACCTTCCCCGAAGATACGGTCTCAAACAGTATCAACACCCTTATCTCTCTTTCCCATAAGTAAAACATTGTCTGTGGCTTGTCTGCTTTAACTTCTGTACGGTGCGTTACACCTAGTAGTTTATTCGCTATACATGAGACCCTAAGCTTCAGCCAACCAGCTGTACCGAGGAACCAAAAACACAGACATTGGTTGTCGCCAAGCAAACACCAGAAGTAGCAACGCTAACCTTGGTGGCCGGGCGAGAGAAAACTAAAATGTCGCAGCACGGATAGCCCTTATCAGTGCCGTTTGCAAATTTACCAAATGCACCGAAAAATAAGGCTTCAAAACTAGCAGCCACCAGGCGCAACCATGGTGCCCTAAAACTTGTGTGCACTAATGTCCCCGAATCCAAATCCATATAACTATGGGTAGGCTGACAACTGAAATCAAAGGTGTTCCATCTGTACGGCCATCAGTCTCCATGCTGATCCCATAACATTAAATCGCTTCTCGCGTCACCCAAACGCATTGCAATACGGTAAACCAAGTTAATTCGCATAACACTGAACTCGGTGGATGAGACAGAGGTCGTTTTGCTGTCTGCCAATCGGGTCCTGCAACACCTCAACTGGAGTGCGCATACTACATGAACTCCCGTGGAATGAAGGTGCAGCGGATCCAAGTAACAAAGAGTGGAACAGCAAAAGTCGAGATAAGCAAAATGTGATTGCTCACGGTGTTCCTGAGCTTACTGATTCCTCTTCCAACGATGCGCATTTGCACGGCGGGGACCACTAGCACTCCATCCATGAGGCTCTTTCTCTTGAAAAGGCCGTGATCAACTCGTTGACAAAGATCCCCTTATCACCGATCTATAAGGGGTGCGGTCCCAAGCTGTTGAAACTGGTGTTGCAATCAGAAATAACGTCACAAACTATTCTAGAGCACTTGACTAAATTTTGTAGTAGGTTGCCAACAGAAATTAGTCTGAAAGCAGCAGAAACACTACCAGTTTTTAATGACAACTCAGTAGAGACGTAGCTTTGAAAACACCAAATGTATGACTTGACTCCATGACGGTTACAAGAATAGCTATAACGTCCATAGGGACACAGCTGAGCACGAGCGAACACCGAGATCCGGAGCATCTGATCCTTGAATAAATACCAAATTCGTCTCGACCTTATATAATTCGGCGTAAACCCTCTTAGTCCATTCCACCCAACACTTTTGGTTTCCGGGGAGCATTCATACATGTACAGAAATGCCCAAGGTCTATTTAGCAAATTAGCTGAATTAATGCTTTGACACGCATCAGCAGCTTGAAACCTCATCGCGATTACGGAAACGTGGTTGCGCTGTGGAATAACAGACGCAGAAATCGCGCTAATAACTATATCAGTTGTCCCGAATCATTGTGAGAGCAAAGCTGGTTCAGTAGCCCGCTACTTTCGTAACAACCTGCAGTGCGAACCGAAACATAACTCGGAAACCGATGCACCTGACTACATTTGGTGCAGCTTTTCGGCTGAGAGGGAATGAACTTGACCTAGTGATTGCAGTTTATCGACCACCATCGTCTACACCTGAGACGGACTGCCACTTGGTGGCTGCATTGAGGCAGGTGATTAACAGGATTTAAAGTCACATTATAGTCGACGGCGGTTTCAACCAACATGCTCTAGAATGCCAGGCCACAGCAGGAGAACAATTTAAAGCTGACATGCAAATCTTGTCTATGATTTTCTGCTTTGTGGTCACACCATTTCGCCCACCTTATTCAAGGGGAATAACCAGCCATCTATTTTGGACAGAATATTCAATCATAAAGAATTGATGATTGAGAAAGCGAGCATCGATATCCGTCCAGGCCGCAGTGATCATGCGACTTTGCATTTTATGTATACTTGCTATGCTGAATATCGAGCATCGAACTCAACCAACGCGAACTGTAACCAGTTACGACTTCTTAACCCGACTGGAGTTTCCTAATCAAGGATGCACCCGATATTGCCTCGGAACGTTTCATCAGTAAGTTTAACACCTTGGTTAGTGGAACATCAGGAACAAAGACTATCAATTCGAGAAACTTGACATCGTTTATCCGGAGTAGGACACACAAACGCGTGGTGATGCGCAACACGGCGTGGCATACCCACAAAACCGATCCGAGTCCGAATACCTGGAAAGAGTATGTTGTCCACCGTAACTACTGTACCCAATTAGTGCGCGAGTAAAAGTGGCTTAACAACACGCTTTGGCCGAACGATTAACTGTAAATGCTAGGCTTCTGTGCAAGCACGTGAACGGCCTCCGCAAGCTTAAAAGTGGATTTTCCCTGTTCAAATAGAAGATGGTCTAACTCATTCTGCGATAGAAGAGTCCAATGTTCGACAACAACAATAGGCTCCAATGTTTCATTTCATCCCGTGGTCTTTGAAGTTTTGGAAGCTATGGTGCCCACATTAGGATTCACTAATATAAAGTTTACGGCAGACATCATGATGAGAAAGCTACTATCCATGCGGCTGCACGCCCATCTAGGAATTGAGGACATCCGACCAAAAACGCTTGCTGTGGCGGCTATTAGTTTGGCTGAACCTTTGGTGCAGCTGTTCCGACATTGGCTTGACAAGCAGCAGATTACTTCAATGTTGAAACAGGGAATAATAACTTCCATTTACATAGGGGTTAGTCGTTTCGACCCAGCTGATTATCGACCAGTGACTCTAATGTCGGTTCTTTCAAAAGTTGCCGACGCACTCATGTTTCATCTGGACTGCTTTGGTTACGTTGTTCTGCAGCCACGCGGCTTCCGCTATAAGCGGTCGTGCACAAACAATATATTGTTAGCAAGAGAGTGGGACCGAAAGTTTGGACGCTGGTGCAGGAGTTGATGTGACTTATCTTAATTCCTCTAAGGCATTCGACCGGTTGGACCAGGGTATCTCTCTCGCCAAACTTCAAGGATGTGACATTGGGGACTCTCTGCTTGGATAGATTTACCATTTTTTCTCGAACAGGCCTCTGGAGGTGAGAATGGGTGAATTCATGTCAGACTAAATACACGTGGAATGCGGTTTGCTACAGGGTTCGGTATTAAGATCCCGTCTATTCTTGGTCTTCATAAACGATTTAGTGAGGAGTCAAATTGGGTCAAACTGTTTACTCTTCGTCGATGACATCAAAGATCGGCGAGTGATCAGAGCTCCAGAAGATTGTATCCAGCTTCAAATCGAGGTTGACAAAATTTACGCATGGTCTGTCCAAAATCCCCTTTCATTCCATGTGGCTAAATGTGGAGTGCTCCATTTAAGCCTTGCGAGTGCTTCACACACATAAACTGGGGGATCAGGATCTGCGACATTTTTCTCTCAAAAAGCATCTCATTGTGTTGGTCCAGGAAGATCTCGGCTGCTCGGAGTAGTTCAAAAAGTTATCGAAGTAGGGGATTCAAATCCTAGTGGGTTTGCGGAGAGCTTTCGGCTAATTCGGACCGTCGATTTGCTGACAAATACTTTACGCTTATATACGCCCACACGCTGAATATGTAGTTCAAGCATGGTACCCATGGTTCACGGTCTTGGAGCCTACACAACGTCGGGCGACCAAAAATGTAAAGGGGGCCGAGCCACTTGTCAAACGAACAGCGCCTCAGAGTGCCTGGCATTTTCAGTGGACGTTATCACCGTTTGCGTGGTGATCTACTCATAGTTTACCAATAGTTAAACAACACTCATCATCTCTGCCAGCATCTATTGAAGCTGAGTCACAACAGCCAACTGAGAGGTCATCATCGCAAATTGCTACGGTGAGAATAAGTTGATCTTTATGTGCAATACATTCATTTCAGTTGCAATGATATGCGCCATTTCGGACCACTGGAAAAATTCGCCGCGTTCCCCGAGTCCTATCTCTTGTGTTTGCAATGCATGGTGCGTGGGCTGAAAATACCAAATTGCGTATTTTGCACCATCCTTCACGAGTACCGAGTGAGCATCAAAAGATAACGGTATTGTATCAATTGCCGAGATGCTGTCAATGCTGCCGGCGCTTATGCCCAGCGAGGCGATGGTCACTACTACTCAGCCCAATAACCTAGTTATTGCACTATAACATTACCCTCACAGTTGAATAAAAGGACCAAAATTTAGCAAAGAAGGTGAAAATTTTTGCAAAGAAACTCCAAAACTTTGCAAAGAACGTCCAAATTTTTGCAAAACCCAGTGCGATTCGCCAGCCGCTCAGAGCCAATGCTCTGACCTTAAGTGTGTTCTCATTGTCCGGATGCCAAGGTTCGGTGCGTTAGTCTGGAGAGGTGAGCGCACTCCCCGTTGACTGGGTGAGACTTATGAATGAACCTTAGAGGAATGTACTTCAACGGTGCAACGGGCTTGTATGTGCCCCCCCTTACGTCCGAAACCATGGATCACAATTGATGTTAGAGCAATGAACAGCTGGAACATAAGCGCACGACCGAAACCATGTCTATGATTCTAACTTCGTCAGCATGCATTCTCGTGTTCGACAGAGTATCTCATTCGTGACCGAGTTTTGGGCGCTTTCGTCAACGGTGATGACTGGCAGCTTGTGGAAACTGTGAACAACGTCAAATATCAAACAGCCTGCTCCTGGATTCGTCGTTCTCCTGATCAGGTGTCGAGTACTACGCAGGCACACAGTCGTAAGCGGATTTTGTCAGAGGAAGACGTAGATGACATCCTGGATTGAATCGCAAGGGAATCAACTCTTACGCTACGGGAAATCCGAGTACGAGTACGAGCAGAAACGGACAGACATTTCGAAGTCAACAATCGCATGGCATCCAGATGGTCGATTGATAAGTATGAAGAATATCTATCAGACTCCCGAGGGAATGAACAATGAGCGAAACAAAGGGATACGCAGGAACTCGTTCAGCAGTTTCTTCAACTTGAGAGCGATGGCAAGTTCTTCATTTGGATTGACGAAGCAAACTTCAACAATCACTGCAAACTTAGTACAGGTCGGGCGGCTAGAGGAATGAGGGCCTGCTGCAAACTTGCCAATAGCAGAGGCCACAATATGTATTTAATCGGTGCACTCACGATGGAAGGGAAAGTGTCGATGACCACCCGGAGAGGCTCATTCACAGGTCCCCTATCTCTCGAATGGCTGCGAAGTTATTTGGATCACCTGAAACGGGAGATGTAGCTCCGGCAGGTTGTCGTGGTGTGTGATAATGCACCATGTTACACAGAACTGGAAGAACTGTAGTCAGCAGATGGATACGATGAGTAAAAGCATACTAATATTGAGTCCATACTCCCCGTTCCTCAAACTGATTGACAATGTTTGGCAGGTGGTGAAGGCCAGAGTGAAGATTAAAATAAGTGGGTACTACGAGGAAATTCTGGCCGCGGATCCCCAGCAACCCATGACGCAGAGGGAATGGAGGCTGCAGTTTTTGAACGAATTGACAAAGCAGCCACCAAAGACATCAGTGTTGTGGGATGTCCTAATGCTATTCGATATATGTGTGCACATTTTACTAATGGTTTAGAAGAGAAGACACGTTTGAGAACTGAGATCATATAGGTGCTCGCACGATAAAACCTCTGGAGATAAGGAATTAACCATACTATAACTTTCTGTGGAGCTGATCAAATAAAGGCTTACCAGAATTAAGAGTATGTGAACATAATTCACTTTGTCAGAATAAACTTGGTACTAATTTGTAATTCAGAGCGTCGCGGCGTTTATGATACCAATCGGTTTGTATAGCGTTACATTTTGATCCAGTTTCGCTCTTCACGCAAAGATTCTTCAGACTGAAAATAAGGTTAGTTTTTGTTGCACCGAGGAGCTTCCAACCTCACAGTAAAAAATATATTGATCGTATTTAGTTGTGCTTATTAGTTCAAGGAACTCAATCACAAGATTAAGTACATGTTGCTTGAAATTGATCAAGTCGTCGGATCTGGTACTATTCTATGTCAACATCACGTATGACAAATGTTTGCGCGCGAATTCTGGTAACCGTATGCGACTTGTGCCCTCGCATCTCAGATAGGTTTGAGAAACTACTACGGGTAACCCGACGTGAACTTATTAGTCAAACATACATCAGATCAGCACCATGTGTAATGGCGATAGCGGTTAGGTAATGTAAAACCTGGGACGCAAATTAAACACGCAGTCATGATTGAGGCAATGGCATCGATTTGTCTACTGAGCATCAATAAATCTGTCTTGTAGACGTTAGTTGTCACCCGCTCCTATAACTACATGGTAAGGACTGTTTCGTAGTCAGTTGCATTTGTCAGGTAGAGACAGCAGGACGGCGAATCGAATTGCGGTCCTTCGAAATGTCAGCTGAGACTTTTACTTGTAAGGTATAGATGGGTTAAAGGCAAGTGACTGCAACGAGTTGGTGAAGCAGTGTTGCGAGCAAGCGATCACTACTGTCGGTCCACTTCCGATGTCTTCCTAGTGACCGGATAGAACAAGCTTCGTCTGAAAATTAATCGTGTTCCCGATTGTGACTGCGTGTGGTGATTCAATCCACTCTGTGGGTACTTTGAATAACCCCCACAATGGCACAGCTATGCATTTGCACATATATTGCTGCTGCTTCAAACCACTCGCGAATGGTAACTGCTACGAGGACTCTTGAAGAGAATGATGGTGAGCATGGTATTAGGCGTTGTTTAACATGGTTGACCCATACAGTATTATGGTAGAAAATTTGAGCAATACCTCGGTAGACACTGCATGCCATAGTTCATGCAATTAGGTGAACTCGATACCTAGGACGGAGGATTCGTCAGATGGAGCGGTTATAGCTGAGCCAAAATTGGAAATTGATGGTGTGCGATGTGTTACAGATATCAAGGTCGTATAGGTTACGGATAGTTTTTCCTCTATCAGTGGGGTTAACATTTCGAAGCGCTCCTTGTGGGAATGGTTTGCCACGAGCCATCTTAGTACGCCAGGTTGTAGGGATGCAGAAAAAAGTAGGCATTTTCAAATTTGAAATTATTGCTGATTGCAGTAAACTCTGCAAGTGCCTCAGTAACTGGGGTAATCCACGCAAATACGATGTGATGAGGAACAGTCGACCGGCTAGGCGATTAACTCAGGTGACTTGGAATTCTCCAATTTTTTTCAAGCGCCGCACCTTCAAACTGTCCAGCAAATGTCTGTATTAAGCGGCCGCATCAACAAACCTCCATCCAATAGTCATAGCGTTTTGCATCCGCGAAGAATCATGGGATTTGTCCTGTCGCAATGTAAATGAGGCAACAGTCCAAACATTAGCTGGGGAATTCACATGAAAGAAATCTGGTAAAAACGAGTAAAATCCTCCAATTAGTCATTACCGTTGTGCCAAGCGTTGCCCATCGTGACCCGGTAGCCAAAGGGGTAGAAGTTTCGGCTACTATTCCAATGGTCGCGGGATCGAGGCCTGCTGTCTCCACCTGATGAGATGAAATTACATTGAAACGGGTTGTGGTTGTGCAGTGTTTTCGGGTGGACAACACCCAATTTCCATTTGCTTGGAATACGGTCCGCGTGATCGCAGTGACTAAGGTTCACTTCAATGTGAACCACAGTTCATTACATTGAGATTGCGCGTCGCAATCGAATCACACAACATGTAGTCCAAACTTGACACTCCAATGAGTAAAATCCGCATTTCGAAAGATTTTACAATAAAGAAACGTTCTGCTTGTGCTCGGCATGTGGCTGCATTGGGATGTTGGCGCAATGGCTTCCTCAGTCCAGCCTCTAGTGTAAAGAACAGAATGAAGCTTAGATGAAAATATATACAAAACCTATATGTGTTATTAAACTTCATGGTCATGATTTCTTAGTAGGCGCGGAGTATATTACAAGTTGTATCATTTTTGCTTGGGCTGACCCACGCCAGTTCATGGTTGATGACGAAGTGCGACAAAGATATTCCCCGGTTCGCACATATAAAGCCAAACGAAGGTTTTATCTACTTCCGTATATACATAGAAAAATGTTTGAAATTTGAAAAAGCAGTGAGCCGTTAAATAATAATATAATGTTAGAGCAGACGAATAAGAGGTAGTGGTTCAACGAGTGTATGGGACATTTGAAGAAAATAACCCGCAGCAAACGAGCATCATCAACTAGTTTGCAAAATACGCATCAAACATGTACAGGTAACAATTGCGAATGACATAATGGAATCTACCCAACATAAAGAAGAACCAACACAAGTGGAGTTAATTGGAGGAAAACCGGACTTATTAATTAATAGGAACCAATGCTATTTTGTCTAGATACTAGTCACTCTATTATCAGTACATACAGTGCATTGTATTTGTGTACGCAAATTAATAGAACTTGTTCAGATGTTTCTCCTTTCGTTTGAGTTTTCGGTAAAATTATTGCAAAATATATTTAGTTTTGCATTATATCCATTATCCTGTAGTTCTCCACTGCACTTCAACAGCATTTGGTTCACCAACAACTCGGCCCACATTCCCGCCATCCAAGAATTTTAGTCGCAGTCGCCTTTGTCTGTGTTCACAACGGCACAACAATATGCATAATGGGTAGCCTGGCTTATCCGCGTCAACATAGCCGAACCATACCACATGTAACTTAGGCATCCTAACCAAGCTCTCCATCGCTCAGCTTTGTGACTCCCACCGACTGGTGAATGATGGGCGTTTGGTGGCCTCGCGGCGTACCTCTACTCGCTAGGCCCATACAGTGTAACTCCGATGTGTAGTGGACCGCGTCACTTCCCGCCACTTTGAGAACTTGGCCTACATTTTTCGCATGCTGACCCATTTCATTCACATGTCTTTTAGTTCATTCATTTTTCCAGCACCTTTCACTACTGTGTAACTCCGATTAGTGTGAGCTGTTCTAGTTGATGGAATTAAATACTTCATGAGAAAGTAAACGCTTTGCCGGATTAAAAAGCGAAATATACTGGACTCGAAAGTTTATATGGTATATCTACTTGCAAAGTACCTAGGTTGAGTTTCATTAGCTGAGTGGATTAACTAACGGTCACAGTTGAATGGTCTTTAAACTCAATCCTGAACCCGCAATCTTGAGTTGCGCAATTTAACCTGCTTCAATCAAGTCCTAAGCTTTCAGCCCCCTTACACTTCGGTTAACGGGTTGCTTATAAGAATATCGGGAAATGTGAATGCGCATCAACATTGGTACCATGACGTACGCTCCCTGTATATTCCCTAATGAATGGCTGCAATTCCTCGAGAATGTTGAACAGTCTGTAGCAACCTCCTGTTTCTCTCTGTTGACGTACACACTGCAGCTACACACTAAATCATTGCTCCTGGGATAGTAATGCCAACGGTACACCGTGACGTCAGTGTGAAACAGGAATCCCCAGGTTTTGGCGCTACATATCCCAAGATATATAGCGCCGAGGTCCCGTGGGTGGTTAAGACAACATGGCGCGCATCGTTACCTTGATCAACTTGTTAACAGGCATGGTCCCCAGCGTTCGTGTTCCCCTGGTATTGCTTTAGCGTATTAAAGTGGATTACGGTCGACAAACTTGGTACTCCTGGTCGCATAGTTATATGCGTCAAGTCGGACAGCACATCCTTTACCACATACGGACCTTCCCAGTTCCGGCAGAAGATTTTGGGTACTCCCAGTAGAGTTTGAAATATTTTGAACTGCACTGTAGCACCCGGCTTGAAGGGACTATCACAGATTTTGCGATCGAAATATGTTTTCTGACGTTGTTCAGAATTTTTGCGATGTGCTTAGACTAACTGGTGAGCTCGGACTTGGATAGTCTGCATCCTGAGTGTCGCATTCAAATACTTTGCTTGGTTTTTGCTCTCGATTCGCTTATTCTACCCACACTTCTAGTTAGCATTCGTTGGCCCAGTCATGTGCTCTTGCGCTTGATAGATTGTAAGTCGTAGCTCTATGGATTTACTTGCAAAGGCAACGAAAGCTCGTGGTCCTGATGCTCTCTCACCCTTAGATTTGAAGGAGTGTGTTGATTCTCTCACACTGCCTCTAACAGACCTCTTTAATAAGTGCCTCAGTACGGGTGTGAACTCGGACATTTAGAGAGCGGTCAGTATTATTCCGGTACAAAAAAGCTGGATCTCAAAAGTATCGCCAAATCGCATGTACAACTGTACTCCTAAAAGTTTTCTTGAAAGATTGTTAACTCCGTGGAGTTTTTCAGCCGCTCCTGAAGATCATTTCAACCAGTTCGCCTATAGACCCCAGCGCTCCACATTGCATGCAGTGGCATATTTTGTTCATTCTCTAGTCTCTGCATTAGATCAAATATGTATATCCGTACGACTTCACTTTCTGGATTATTCGAATGCCTTTGGAAGCTTTCAAAGGTTAAGGTTGCTAAATCTGATGTCCGAAAATGGAGTTCATCTTGGTATATGTACTCTGTCAGATGACTGTTTTACAGTTCATACTCACTTTACCAAATTGAACGGTAAGAAATCCTCTGTCCTCCGTGCTGTCTGTGATGTTCTACAGGCAGCGATCCAATCACCTTGACTATTTTCCTTGTATGTTGAAAGTCGCCCTATACAAGCCACGTTTATAGGGTGTAAATATGCTGTTGATACTGTGCTGGGATGTATGTCCCCCGTTATCCATGATTCCTCAGCACTTCAATGTGGGTTGGAAGATATGGTGGAATGCTCTTCATCTAGATCTCATATGCTTAGTGCTGCTAAATACAAGTATGTAATACTTTCTCTTCTACACGGCGATAAGTTGCAGTCCCTCAAATCTTTCTCCCCCACACTAACTGTGCATGAACATCCTATACCCAGCTCTTCCACCGTCAAGTAGCTAGGCGTTTTTTGCCCCAGAAGCTTTCCTGATCCAAGCACGTCAGTAAAACGTTTTAAAAAGTCAGTAATTTTCTTTTTATGCTCTCAGACTTAAGGTGCTTCCAGTACCTCGTAATTTACTATTTAGGTTTGTGACCTCTTGTATTATTCCTCCTTGGCTATATTGCTCTTCTATCATTTTCTCTACACTAGTTAGGAAAGACTACAGCTTTTTGGTACGGTCTATAAAACACATTGCCAAATGCAGCTGCTTGTTCAGCGGATTTTTACTTGAGTTTATAATTTCTAGACGTCTTGGTGCACGTAGTGATGTTGCTTCTAAGCTGCTAACTGATCGATTTCATCCACTTCACAATGATCTTTGCAAAACGCGCTCTGTCTCTTCTACCCGTTCGAAATTCAGAATTGTATGCTCCCACACGTCATCATTTCGTAATACTGTTTTGTCTTACCTCTCACGATTGCTTGTTGACCCAGCGAATGTCACGAACATGCTGCGCGAGCGCTTGATGTAGTAACAGTTCTGCTTTATCCACTTTTCAACCCAAGCATGTATATTGATATTATCATCCAGGTGTCCGCAGTGATGGTGTAAATTTTAAAAATGAATCCATTAGGGTACCTAAAGCTTATTCTGAATTGACTTGACTTGACTAAGCGTGTGTGCAGACAGTTTCCTTATACATGTATTCCAATGCTGCTCTAGTCTGCTGCTCTTTCAGGATACAACAAATTGACATCGCGTGTTCCCGATGTCTTTACATGCACTTGCTCCTGCACCGTTTAGGACTGACCCTGCGGTCGCCCAAAACGCAAAATGCTGGGAAAACGGGAAAAGAACTTTTTTAGATTATATTTCTGTGCTACCAGTTATCAATCCATCCGTGACGCTAAAACGAAGAATACTTTAAAGCTATTTCGCTTACACCTCGGCTCAGAGTATGGACGTATATTTGATGCTTCGGGAGAAGTCCACGTTGGCAGTCTTATTGACCCTCGGGTGTACGATTGAACACACAATTCTCGGTACAAGTTTTCGCAGCTGAAACTAGCATCTGGTGAATTAGTGGATGCATTCATTTCCCGCCTTGTTCGTTCTGTTAGAATGTGTGACTACGATAGTATT
This sequence comes from Dicrocoelium dendriticum, assembly GCA_944474145.2. Lineage (NCBI taxonomy): Eukaryota > Metazoa > Platyhelminthes > Trematoda > Plagiorchiida > Dicrocoeliidae > Dicrocoelium > Dicrocoelium dendriticum. Next base: position 28,410,078 of record OX104060.1, on the reverse strand, counting down.
CCGAAGGAAAATCTGGAAGAAACTGTGCTAATACAACAATTGATTTCTGGCCTCGCGGGCTATCGTATCAGAGATAGTCACTTAATGGAGAACGCAGAAAAGTTCACGTAAGACAGAGCCTGTGACTTGGCTCGCGCGAAGATCGCAGTCACGGAAGAAAATAAATTTTTCCTCTCTAACCCGAACCTATTGAAATTAACAGTTTGGATTCTGCGTGCTCGCCGACAAGATCCGCAGTTAGAACTAAATGTTGCCTCTGTGGAAATGCTGAACACCGTGTAAAGTCAGGTCCTGCAGAGCGCAATTTGCCGGAATGGTGGTAAGAGCGGTCATTTTGCTCGGTTTTGCCGTTTCCGCGCCATTTCTTTAGTTGCTTCTGCAAATGGCTCTAGACCTTCTCCGATCACCACTGGACAATCCATATATGTCATTAATGAATGCGAACATCCACTTTCGTTGCCAACTCAAGAACCCAAACTGCCTTCACCAGCTATTCCTCGTATGCTTTTGAAGTTAGAAACCAAACCATTTGTCTAGACATGGAACTAGATACCGGGTAGTCAGTCACAGTTGTGCAATATTGTTTTTACAAACGGCACTTTGGTCAGCTAACTGTACGTCCTTCTGCTTACACCTTCAGCAGCTATGCAAATGATTATGTCTACATACTCGGTTTTGTTTCAGTTTCCATGTTCCTTATAAACAGCAAAAAGCTTATAGTTGAAGTTATGTTTCTAAAACTTATAGTAAATCTTTATTGGGACGTAAGGCCATGGTCTTATTGAACGTATCAGCATGCGCCAGCCGAATGACCATTACCAGCGTCAACCTACATTCGTAGTGTTCCAGTTACCCATATCTCTTTTTTCCGGATATTGGTAGAGTCCCAAAAGCAATGCAGCGAATTCAGTTAAGCTCAGATGACAAACCATTCAGCATTTCACAACCTAGGCCTTTACCTCTGGCCAGGCGAGAGGCATCATCGCAAGCTTTGAAAAATATGGTCACAGAAGACTTGATAGTACCCAGACAGTGTTCTGATTGGATTAATCCACTAGTTGTCGATCAAAAGAAAGATGGCTCTATTCATGTATGCACTGACCTTCGAACGCTTAATCGACATATACTTATGGACACGTTCCCTCTGCCTTCTCTTGACTAGTTGGTGGTTGTTCGTTTCTCAAAGCTGGATATTCGCAGTGCATACTACCACATGTCAATGACTTCAGATTGCTGACATTTGACTGCTTTCCTCACGCAAGACGAATTGTATCAATGCAAAATGCTACCAATGGGCCTCAGTAGTGGACAGCCAGCGACGTGGAGAAAGAGAATGAAGCAGCCAACCTCAAGTTTAGCGGCAGTCGGACCAGTTCGTCTTCCAGGTTGGGGACCACGAGATAATGAATCTCAGTGGTTGGGAACATTGAATGCCGTGACCTGCAACAGACCTTATTGGCGTCAATGCACGTTAATGCACATAAAAACTCATGAAACAAAATCATAAGCAGTCAGAATAGGGTGTGCAAAATGAAAAAATCCTTTTCCATTTTTATCGCATTTCTTGTTGCTATTTTCTCTATTTTTTCTTCTGCCATGGTTCTGATGGCACAATGTCTGTTAACAGACTGTAAAAACAAAAAATTAGTAGTGCCCCAGCAGCTGGGCAGAAATTTATTACTGTATGGTTACAAATCGCAAAGGATGTGTTTTGTGTATGGATGATAATTGTGGCTTTGGTAGTAACCCCACCGAACGTCCAAAAATCCTGCATAACGTGCTGCATAGATTGAATTAACTAAATCTCCTCCCGAATACCAGCAAATGCCAATTCGCTGTAACAGAAGTCGAGTTTATTCTACATGTTTTTTCCACCTAGGGTATTAAGCCTAATGTGCAGAACACCAGAGCCATTCGCGATCGTCCAAAAGCATGCAAAGCTACACAGATGAAACCTTTCTTAGGTTCGTGTTCTTATGACCTTCGACACTTAACGAACTTTGCAACCATTGCCGAGCCGTTGCGGAGGTTGACGTGCCAAAACCAGAAGTGTCGTTGGGCCACTGAACAAGGCAATGCTTACATGACTGTACGAGCGAAAATTGAGTGCACTCCCATGGCAACGATCTTCATTGACAACTGTCAAACGTTAATTGCAAACGACGCTTCAGAGGTTCCCTTCGGTGCAATTCTGTCCCAGCTGCACGATGGCGATGAGAAAGTGATTGTGTACGCTTCACGTACCTTGCTTGATAATGAAAGAAATAAATCCGCCGGCAAGAAGGAGGCCCTCGCATGAATCTGGGCATATGAGAAATGACACTTTTACTTATTCGGACGTCGATTCGCTTTGCGCACCCATCATTCTGCTCTTACAACCTTACGAAGTCACGGTAACCATGGCCCAAAGCCGGTACGCTTGTGCCACTGGTACTCACATTTATTGAACTATGATTATGAAATAAAGTACATACCAGTGTGCTTTAACTAAATTGCAGATGCGTTGTTGAGACTGTTCCTGTCCAATAAGGGGAAAACGAGGACTTAGAGGAACTAAAAGTGATATCGCAGCTCTTAGACGGAATACTTACAATAACATTTGACCTCATACGAGAGCAAACTGACAAAGACCCTGTCCTAGCGAAGCTTTGGAGTACATATCCACTTCATCGCCCAGTGGTACCAAGATCCAACCTGAGTTACTTCCATATTATACCCTACGGCACGAGCTTTCTACTGTGAGCAACTACATTAATAGAGGCCAGCAGTTTGTGGTCTCTGCAACCCTTATTCCTGTGATGGTTGCATGCGCGCATGAAGGTCATCCAGGAATTGTGCGAACAATAACTCGGATACGACAATACTATTAGTGGCCGAAGTTGAATTCCAGCATGGAGGTAGTTACTCGGGAATGTTGCACCTGCCAACAATCCGATAAGACTGCGAGGTACCTGAAAGCTCCAGTCCAATATTTCCTGTACCGAATGAAGCCATGGGCAAAAATTGCCATCGATATTATGGGTCCGTTTGCCAATGCACCTCCGCAGAAGCGAAACGTGCTAGTAGCTACCTGTTTCTACAGCAAATAGCCAGAGCTTATTCTGTGCGAGGGGGTAACTACAGCCGTCATCATAAAGTGGCTCCGTTGTTTGTTTGCAACGTACGGTATGCCAGAAGAAATAGTCACTGAGAACGGCCCACAGTTGCGAAGTAACGAGTATGCTGAATTCTTAAGGCGCAACGGAAGCAGACACACGAGGACTGCACCTTATAATCCTGCGACGAATGGACTCGTCGAACGACTTATTTGTACTTGGAAAGAATCGCTACAAGTCCTTCGGCTTTCGGGAGAATCCCGGGCTAATGCGTTGGTAACTGCATTGGAGGGATACAGAACCACTCCACAAACTGCAGCTGCAAAGACCCCTCGGAGCTAATGTTAAAGCGACCAATACGAACTTGATTAAATGCAGTGTTCACATCCGAAGAAACTACCGATCACAAGGAATATGAAAGACGGGATGTTTACCAGGCTAAGTATAGACGCGTTGGGAGAACGTATCCTCCAGGGACATTTGTTGGTGGGAGACCACTCTATTCCCGGATAGGAGGTAATAATTTCGGACCCCTGACTCGTGTGGCATCTGTGTGCACGCCAGGAACTTACAAATTGGCCAACGGTACAAACGTGAATGCTAGACGACTGCATACCGCGCTTTCCCAAAGTGTTATTGAACAGAGGAACAAACCTACAACACAGCGCTAGGTACAAACTAATACAAACAGACGACGTTCCGGTCGGATACACCACCCTGTCTACCCATACGCTTTAACGGATAACACCACATGACACTTCTTCGGGGTGCTGAAAATTCGAACCCCCATCGATTAAATTGTACTGCGCGTGTGTGAGGACAGCATACATACATACGTTCCGGTGCGGCTCTGCTCCGCCGCTTTTCCGGGCTACAAAACTGAGTACGTGTTCAGAGGCGGTCATCGGTTCGTGGTAGACCGTCGTAAGTGAAATGTCCGGTGGCACTCGTAGCTAACTTCCGGTCATCATAAGCTGCGAGGTTTATCCTGTGGAGTAGTGGACAGTGGGTCGATAATCTAACAGGAGTTTCGCAGATTATTATCCCACTTGCTGGCCGTTTCTTCAACTATGGATTATTGGAATAGCGATTTCAGTGTGCCTTTTGTGCGTTCCACCAACCCGTTTCCCTCTAGGTGGTATGCAGTTGTCTGTGTTTTTCGATTTGCAAATATGTGACACAGTTCACTCATTAGAGTACACGCGAAGTTAGATCCACGATCAGAACGTAGCTGGTAGGGTGTGCCACACCTTGTCATCCACTCACTGAAGAGAGCCATCAACACACCCTATGCGTTCACGTTCCGGTGTATAGCTGCCTCACAACACTTGGTAAAATAATCGACCTCGACAAAGTGTCTGGTAACGGGCCGATGAGCTCATTGGAAAAAACAGCTGACATCGGCTGTAGTGGTTCTCAGCGGGTGGTTGGTGGATCTTTGCTTCTGGCGCACCCTAGGCATGACTCACAGTGGTTTGTCACATCGCGTCGCAAATACGGCCGCCAGATTCGACGGCGAAGTGCTTGTTCCAACTTGTTCTGCCCTACATGCCCCATTCAAGCACGCAATCGGAGCATGAATTCTTGAGTTGCCATTGTGGGAACTATGGTGCTGAATAAGTATGTTGACACTTTCTGGAAAAAGGGTATACCGTCGATCCCCCGCAGATGTGACCATAGGGACCACTGGCATTTCGTCTTCCAAATAGCGCCGACGTGTTCGTGGCTAGTTGCCCCGTCTTTCTCACGTGAGAGTCGGTGATACAATAGGCTTAACTCTGAGTCGATAGACTGCAACTGAATTCATTCTTCGGCCTCGGAGTTATGGAGGACAACAGCAGCTACAAAAGCTGGTGTGCAAGAGGAACTTGAGCCACAGTCTCGGATCTGTCTGTGAGACCGAGCATCACCTGGACATTCAAATTTGTACTCCTGCAATCGTTCCTGGCAACGGACAATTGGAACTTCGGGATCCCGAAAGTTTAGGAGCCATATTAAGGATTGATGGTCAGTGCGTACAACAAATTTACTGCCAAGGAGATAGGGTCAAAATTGTTTGATAACGAAGAATATTGCGAGTATTTCTTTGCTGGTCGTGAAATATTACCGTTCATGTTGCGGTAAGCTTCGACTGACGTTTGCGATAATTAATTCATACATTTCTTGATGGTTCCCTTGACGCTATCATATCATAACACGTGTAGGGAATTCCGCTGCTCTCTGTTCTATCATCGCTTTTCGAAAGAGTGTGCAAACTCTTTTAGCAAATTTACAAGATGTACCTTGCACAACATTTATTTATCAAACATCTCAAATGAGTATGTTGTGGGACACCTGGGCACCATGGTATTTTCACAGCAGGGTTTGGAATGGAACCACTTAGACATGGCTTGAGAAAACCATGAACGAGTAAATCTCCATACCCAATGGTGTGATTCGCAATGAAAACAGTGAGCATTGCATAGTTAATCATATGAGGTTAGACAAACAATGGCTGTATAGTGCCTGGGCAGATGGCGCAGATAAGTTGGTTAACTGAACGTATTATATTCCCATGCGACCTGGATTTCTCTTCGTAATGTTACCGCTTACAATTTACCAACAATCTGTCAGCATACACCTCGGTTGCAGCTACTCTTCGCAACAAAACCATTTTTTCTGTGTTGGATTTATTTTTCAACTAAATATTAATTTAAATATTACTGTGCCACCACAGTTGGACTAATCTACGTTTAAATCAATCTAGATGATTGGTCATATCTAGATTAAATTGTAGAAGGAACTTTTGCTCTTCCGCACCTTATCTCGATAATAGCTGAGTTATCCTAACTTCAGTATGGGCGACGTACAGCGGAAAATATAGCTACACTCATTCGCATGACTAATATATGAAATGGAACATGTAGCCTCAACATCCGCATGTTAATCACTAGTCAGTGACTTGCCGGGATTATGCAGTTTACACGGACGAGCCAACGTGCGGACACTTGCAACAAAGTTTGTTGGGTTTTGAACACCGAATTTCCACACTGCATTCCAAAGTGAGGAAGGCTTGTAGAGTACATGAACTCCGTGGATAATTGTAGATCACTACACCCAACTTTTCAATCCAATGTACGAACGAGTGTGGAATATTGTAAGCAGCAACAGCTTGGTACCCAGGAGTTAACGCGACCCATGTACGCTAGCGACGTCACCCTTACAGCTGGGCTTTAAGATGGGCATGCTTGAGGATGGGCTTGAGGATGTGGACACATATACATACATATACAGACACGCTAATTTAATGTGTTACTGGTTGGCAGGCTATAACTTTTATTCAGCTACCGCTTATACCTGTTTGTATTATCATGATCACGCCTACGTAGACGTGCCGCGCGCTGCCGGGAAGTAAACATTTATTTATTTATTTATTTGTGTGGTCCGCCGTTAGCTGTTTTTGTGGGGTTATCGTGAAATCGCTCGGATTTTGGTTCAGTGGCATCGTTGTTAGGCACTCTGACAACGCTATTTGCACAATGTATGGCAAGGGGCTGCGGAATTGCCCAAGAAGTTCCTCGCTTCCTTCAGACTTGCTTCCGGAATGAATTTCAGATGAGATCACCATTTCCTTTACCTTATTCGGTGGTCCTTTAAGTCGGACGACAATTTCTCTCACCGCTTTGAAATGGAGCTCCGTTGGCAGTCTGTTCCATAGTGAATGCCAGCGTTCCATTAGCGTGACCGCTATCTGTCTAGTTTGTAGGCTAACATTAATAATCCTTAAGCCACACCCTTTGTAGCATTCTGAGCTTGGCAACCTCGAGTGAGAAGTAGATATTACATCAATCATAAGCAGGGTCTCACTAATGTACCGCCACTGGTACTGCTCGTGAGTTTTTGCTTAGCATTCATCGTGCTTAAGAGATTGAGGAACGCCGTGGACAAAAACGGTTTAGGATGCGATGTTTAGCCGGAACTGTTCTAATCTTTACCTCGCGCGCTTGCGATCGCCCATGGAACGTCTAGATAGAAGCGGATTAAGCATATTTCATTCTGGAGATTAGCAGTGGAAAGCAACCCTTACTCCACCTCTTGACGGAGTTTAGCACTACCCGAATAAGCCTGGATGCGCCATACTATTGGAATCTCGGGTGGAGGGTGATTAGAG
>OX104060.1:28364864-28402657 GCA_944474145.2 Dicrocoelium dendriticum | reverse complement strand
GATTCGGATTCAGATGGGACTGGAACGATAGGAAAATCCCTTGGGTCTTCCATTTTGAGCGGATGGTTGAGCCAGGAAATGCTAAGGTGCTACGAGGTCTAGATGGATCTAAAACGAAACCCCGAACCACAACCTGGACACCCAATTACTGCCCACATCCCCTGCAACGGCAGCTCTCGCTGTGTCGGTCACGTGTAGTAAGGAAGAGATAGAAAGAAAATGAAAGCTAAAGAGGAAGAAAAGATATTTAAATGAAGGATAACACCAAGGAGTGAGCAAAATGACAGAATATGAACTGAAAGTTGGAAAATGGATTTGGTCAGGCGAACGAAAAGGTTACGTGTTGCCACTCTAGAGCGTCTAACTGACACCTGAAACCCTTAACCGTAGGTTCACTGACTATAATTTCTGGAAGCGACTTCCAGCACTCGATAACTCTACTCGATAACCGAGTTTCCGCCTGATGCGGTTGGAACGCGGTTTGGGTACCTTCATGGGATGACCGGGAAAACAAGGCTATCTAGCCGGGCTAAATAGGCAGCTCAAGTGCGGTCTAACCTTCCACGTTAAAAAGCAGTAAATAAGAATTAGGTCGTTCCGAAGCCGTCAGTGGTGCATTGAATACATACGCAAGCTAACTAGACGCTCGGGGTACGATTGCTTCCGTAATCCTTCGACCAATCTGGTACCTACTCTCAAAACCATCTCGAGCTCCATTTCGTCCCGAACAAAGCAGGGCGGGTAAACCTGGATGCAGTATTCACGTTGGGCCAAACGAAAGCTGAGAACAGCTTCACAAATATGTCGGCAGTTAAGACCCCGAAAGAACGGCGTATTAACCATAGCATTCTGAAACCCCCTACTTGCGGCTTTCTTCCAGTTGTCTCCAGAATGCAAAGGCGCGGAATGGACGACGCCTAGGTCTACCTGATTGGAAACAAGGGGGGGCTCGCCCTTACCAAGCACATACCATGAAGGTGGGAACGTTGCTCCTATACGAAGGACGGAAAACAGCCTGATTAAGGGGAAGTGGCCACAAAGTAGACCAGTCCCAGAGTCTGTCCAGGACAAGCTGAATGGCCTCAGAAACCTCCGGGGCATTTACATCATTCCATAGCTTACGGGAATTAGCAAACAATAGGGATGATATCCGAGGCTCTCCAGGGAAATCTTTCACGTAGATGGAGAACAGTATCGGTCCAAGGACCGAGGCCTGTGCGGCACCGCTAAGGACCGCTCGCCTAAAGGATAAGCTACGGCACATACATACATTCTGCTCTCTTCCCTGCAAGGACGCAGATACCCGGTGAAGGGCGCCGCCAGATACGCCGTAGGAGTTCAGCCTCAAGTAGGGTACCTTTCCAAATGCTTTCGAGAAGTAGACGAAAAGCACATCTACTACGTGGCCATTGTCCAGTGCCTCGGCCCAAGCTTCACGAGCAACAAACAAATTTGTTAGACAAGAAACCCCTTCCGGAATCCGTGTTGAGCACTCCTGAATAGATTAAATCTAGTCAGGGGACATTCCAACGAATCACTCACAGCTTTTCAAGCAAATTGACCATGACGCTAGTCAGACTGACTGGCCTATACTTGGCTGACAGGCATCTGTCGCCATTTTGGAAGATGGGAAGGACGGTAGCCTCCTTCTATTCAGAAGTTACTGTAGAGATGTCAAGTGACTTCTGAAACAACATCGTCAGCGATCCACTTAGTTCCACCACCAACACATAAAGAAGCTTCGGGTGAATTGCATCAGTTCCAGCTGCTTTAGAAGGGTTGAGTTTTTGCAGCAGCCTAAGAATTTGCGTTTCCACCACAGTAAATGCAGCTAAACAAGAACCCTCAGTTATTCTGGTAATAAGTTCAATGATAGTCAACGCAGCCTAGGGTTCAAAAGCCCCTGCATACTGCTCATCTAGTACACGAGCTTAGTCCGACTCCGCATATGCATGAGTTCCATCGACCCGCATCAAAGTTAGAATTACCGAATTTGAACCACAGCGCCTCTTAAAAGAAGCGAAGGAATTCTCCGCATTTTCCAAAGTTCCATCAGCCAATTCCTTTTCGGACAACAGCCGTGCTTTCCTTATGTGTGGTCTACATCTATTTCTAGCCTCGCGGAATCTATCATAGGGCGAGTTGATGGAGCCGCACTATAGGTCCTCCAGAACCTAGAACGCTTCTGGAGCAGCTACTTGCCAGTGGTATCTATCCACGACGGTCGTGGTGGTGTCTCCTTTTTCCTTGCAAGCAGAATGTAGGGACTAGACACTTCCGTGAGATAAGACTTGAATTTATCCCGCACCACCTGTACCGTAACGGCCACCGAGATTTCGCAAGTCAACACAGAGGCCTTGATACGCATTGCCTGATAGTTAGCACACCATGTGTTTGGATATGGCTCAGCGATGTTTTTATGACCCCTGGTCAGAGTACACCTGAATGATAAACAGACATGATTACTGGCACCTAAGGGAGAGCTGTAAGTGATGTCACCTACGAAGTCTAGTGACTTGGCAAATAATAAATCCAAAATAGACGGTACTTGGGCATCCATGTACCCAGTGGAGAGCTGCACGAACTGATACGCGGTCCTTGTAGAGTAAGCTTACGAAGATCTGCACCGAAGGTACCTTCCGCCGAGTTGTAAGAAAGAGCTACCCAACGAACTTCCGGTGGATGGAAATCCCCCAGTATCCAACCTCCGTTTGCGGACTGAGAGCGAATAAAGTCAAGCTCCTCTATGGACACACTCCCAGGGCTGCTATACACCATTACAATCGTAAGATGAGCTGAGGAATTGCTAATCACTACCGACAGTACTTCGACAGTTTTGTCTGCCGACTGAAACATACAGAGACGCAAATAGTCCAATCCACAGCTAATGTAAAACGCAGCGCCAACGAAGCAGCCAACGAAGCGATCACATTTAAATAGTGGTTAGCCAGACAGATTTACTTCACCGTCCGGGATGTCCTGAGACAGCCACGTTTCAGTGAATGCGAGTATATCGGGATGAGACCCATCTACAAGCAGACCTATCTGGCACATCGTATTCCTTAGGCTGCGCACACTGCTTAGCACTATTTGAAAGTACTCGTAATGTCCAGCCCTGGGTCGGGCGTTACCAGGACTGGCACTGGTAGGGTGTAAAAAGACCGTTGGCTGACCACCCGAAAAAGCTCCAACCGGAGACCTTGTTCACCGGCCGCTCGTCTGGTTATGAAAACTTTGATGGCCACTTTTAGCTTCAGCCTATCCGCTAGTGTGAGGTCTGGCTGAACGCTAACATAAGTACCCTTCAGATTGAAAGCAAACCGAAACAGCGCCTTGCGTTCCTCCGGGGTATATAGGACTACACACAATCTAGTCAGTTTCCTGACAGCAACACCGGGAAACCCAGGCGAAAGAAGCTTGGTTACGCACCTCTAATACCACTGTAGGTCGTCCAACCTACCTTCGGCAGGAAGTGCGGCAGTTGGTTCTACTGCGTGACGGAAAATCACGCAGCTGTCTATGAAAGAATCACCTCGACGGGGTGTATTTACCCCACGAGTTTTAGTATTTAGATGAAAAGCAGCAGGCTTAGCCGCAGGCAATAAGACTGGATGCACGTTATCAAACCATGGTGAAGCAACTGTAGAGTACGTCTTATGCTCCAGCTTGTTTGTCTGATAATTCTGGACGCTATTTGAACTGGCGTGGAGAGGACGGACAGTACTATCCCAATTTTTCTTTCGTCCTACAGGCGAAGAAGTCCTTTGCCCTACCTTCATGCCCGCCTCCACTAACTGTAATCCCGGAAGACGGAGTGAGGTGTTTGGAGTAAGCACCTGCGCAGTCTGATTAGCACGCGATGGGGATATATGGTGTTTTGCATCACCTGCCTTCACAACTATAGATGAAACTGTAGGAATTTCAGCACCAGATGGTGTTTCCAGCTTAGGTGTTTGCATTTTGAGAGACTTCTCACCTGCCGATTTCGGGCGGAGGTTTGCGCACTAATTTGCCCTATGACGCTTATTCTCTCTTAACCCAGGAGCCTGTGACTCGCCTTACATTTGTGGAAGGTCAACAATTCCCTCCGAGGCATATGAGTCAGGACGGATGCCTACGAGGATGAAGAACTCATCAACGGATGGACTGTCCGCAGGGGAACAGTCCGCTACAAAGTCCTCATTCGCAATACGCATGGATTTCATAATCAAAACCAATTTAGTGTTGAGCGAGGCAAGAGAGGCAAACTCGGCTAACGTTTTTCAACAACTGTAAACTTGCATGCCAGTGTTTTGAATACAGCGCGGATGAGAACCGGGGGCTTCGCTTTTTAGCGCAGCATTCGGCACATCAAAAAAGAAAGTCTTCACTGGATAATAGCATTTTGTACTGGTTCGCTCGGAGATCGGTACAACTTTCGTGATACCAGCGAGAGCAAACATCACACTGCATACCCCCAGATGAATCTGTAACTGATGTTGAACAGGCAAAATTGCCGCAAGCTGCATTGGACTCATAAAACGGGAACCGAAGGATTTCATCCTCCTCGGTTTTAGCGAGACGACCATGTTTAGAGTGGAAAAGGGAGCAGAATGTAAAACCCGTAGACAACCGTAAAACGACCACAAAGAAAGCAAAACATGGTATGAAACGGGATTAAAAAGGGAACAACCGTAAAAACTACCAGTAAGCGTCAAGGAGACGCTATGTCCAATATCACTTTAATCTATCCAAGATACCTTGGAAAAAAAGAAAATTTGACAATAGGCAAATTTCGCTTCTAGTGTTTGTTCAAACACCATTTCCCAGAATATTTGAGCTACAATGTTCGATCACTTTGACACACTAAAACATCGAGTTACCGCGTAGTACTCACAACACCCTCACTAGAAGTATTCCATCTTGACAAGCAGAAAGGTGAAAAAGTGAGACACTTACAGACTATTGCTTGAATTCGCAATTTTTATTTGAGCCTATTTGCGACCGGTGCAAATCAGTATGAGCTTCTGGAACAAAATGAGCAACTGCATAACCTGTTACAAATAAAGAAATCGTATATTCCTGGACCTTGTGAGACACAGACTGATTTTGTGGAGCCATCAGTTTGCACAACAAAATCGAGTGGTAAAGGAAATTGTTTGAATTTTTCATTGGTCCCAATGCCGTGTTAGTAGTGTTCTATCTTCAAAAGTAGTAAAGGATGAAGAGCTTGTGCGTGAGAATAAGTACAGTTATATCCGGTACTTCAGGTAAAGTAATACTGCCATCCATTAAACCGTCTCTTGAGGACCTGTTTCCGTGCGAGGTCAACTCTCCAAAGTTTCATCCACAGACCAAGCATGCTCAGAGGGTAGACTCAGCATCTGAGAGATCCAAAATAACATCCTCCATAGATACAGCGTTAGGAGCCATTAATACACAAATGAATGCTATGGAATCAAGTATAAGCAGCTTCAATTAGTGACGTGCGTTTTGGACCAGCCTCGAACCCGTAGCATTAAACACTTAGAGCCGGTAACTTCATGACTAAAATTGCAACGGAAGTCTACGAAAGGCGTCCGACAGAAAATTAATGCACATACGTCTGTCTGCTACATTCATAAGTGACAAGGACTGTACTTTTGCATAACTTTGGTAATATTCACACAAATGCAGTTGCTCGAAAGTACGGAACTTCAATACACCAAAGATAGCTGAAACATTCCTTAACAACCGGAATCAAATCGTAGCGAATATTGCCTTGAGATATGCGCGGATTGAATCGGGTCTGACTTCATCGGAAAGAGTATTACGGAAAAAGCAAATCATTTTCTGCTTCGAAAACAGACGCTTGCACGGAAGCTTGCCTCCGAAATATTGATCTCCATATCACTAACTTATCGGGTGTAGATTACGCCGAGGAACAGAATCCCTGTGCAACTAAGTTAACATAGTCTTAAAGGAAACTACCTTCAAAGCTGTCACGCATAATAGGAAGGCAAGCACCCAAGCATCTATGTCAACTATAAATAACTGCATCAAATATCACGACTCAAAAACTAAACATTATCGTACCGCTGCCAAACAAATAAACGAATCCCTTCCAGAAGAATATCGGCTCAATAATAGTCTTATCTTTATATATACCTACTGCGTACACGGTAGACGAGATCCCGCAAAAACCGAGAAGATCTAAGTTTAATGTGATGCATGCTGTTTAGTATAAGACTCCAACCGTTGTCTAAGAGACAATCCACTTTATTGCTCCTCTGCTTAGATGATTCATCTGAAATTACATCGTCGTACTCCCACTGTCGGACTATGAGAAGAAGAATTATACTTAATAAGCTAACCATAAGCGTACCAAACTCAATGTGGAAAAGCTTTATTTTTCCAGGAACACACGTAGTTCTACCGCCACCAACATATGTAACCAGTGATCAAAATACAACATTTTGTCGTCATGGCTAAAACTGAATGCTGCCACCCGTCGTACCCAGTTTTGGTAATCCATTAATGTATCTGTTCTTCAGCGAGCTTCTAAGTCTAGCAGTGTTAGATGAGTCTTCCTGTGATGTTAGAATTTCGAGTTTTACACCATTCCCACCATGGATACCAAAGCATGCATCAGCAATACCATACCCTTATAATCCAATAAAATTATTTGTCCACCGTGTGAACAAGTTGCCACAAGGTGCTTCTCATCAATGCTAGCTATCGGAACAATAAAACACACTGCGTTCTCTGACTACTCTTCAAACTACTACGTTACTGGTCATAACTGAAGGCCGTCATGACCCCCCATGCTCCAGGCTAGTTCCACTAAATTGTGCACTATTCATCTTTTATGAGCATCCTACACAGCGGGTGTGCCATTTATGCTCGGGATCAATTAATTACTGTTAGTAGCAGACTCACAAGGCAGTAATTTAGATGAACAATGAATTTATATCGGTTAAGAACACTGCTCTACAAGTCCCGTTGGGTAGTTTTGTGGGGTTATCGAACAAAAGATTAGTAAAACAATTAGTGCTTTAATTGTGAAAGGAGAGAATTAGCGTTTGTTTCGCTGTAGTACTGCAATCCACATAGTTTCACATGCCCAAGGATGAATGCAATTGTTCTAGAATCCTACTGAGAGAAACAAGCTTTTAGATCTCATTTCCCCGGCACACCCGCCCCATGTGTGTCAACGTGTTATCGCGTTTCCCGGGTGATGATCATAGCAGTGAGGTTGCAGCTACATTTAACTCCCGGTACGACAGTAAAGTTTTATCTTTAACTGCGGAGAGAATAGGCGCGTGAATGTCACATAATTGATTCAGGGTAAAGCGCACATTAGTTTTTGATGAAATGGGTGATGGTTTGTGACACTGAGGTTAATGTGGTGAGTGACCACAGTAAGGAGATAATTGATAAGAACGTTTGCGCAGGTGTGGCATTTAACGCAAATTTGTTGTTGGACATACAGAACAACATTAATACATTCAGCACTCAGCTTTCCTGTAAACACTGCCTTTTACTTTTGGTAGCGAACAATCAACTGTACTAAGAATGCCCCAAATGTCACACGCTGCCTGGAGTGGACTGCTCTTCCGCCACGCCCTGCTACGATGTTGGATCTCAGAGTCATATAAGACAGTTTCATGGCCCCCGATCCGGTCACGCATTAAAACACTAGACTAAAAGTAGAGCCCCGTACAGACTTTGAAAGTGTAAAGCGGAACACATTCGCTGTGCTGCTGTGCACAATGAAATGGAATGAGGTATAATCCATATGTTTCTTCTAAAATCGGTCATGTAGGACTAAAATAAAGTGAGAGTAAACAGCGCTCCAGGCTCTGGATATCTGAAAGGGGAATGGGTTTTTCAGCAAACAAGTCAACTGTGGTGTGTGGACAGTTTGATTTGGTGGTCTATCATTATGGTACTTTGACTCAGCTGTCAAAGACGTGGTTTTGTCTTGGCAGTAGGAAATGAAACATGATGAGGTCTCCTCACAGATGCCGATTTCTACTGCTGTACAATCTCAGGGCTTGCAGTCTATGACGGGGAGGGGGGGGGGTAAAACGGACATCTAACGACTACGGCAGTTCTACGTTGGGGAGCTTCAAGTGCATTAAAGTTATCCTTGTGCCAGGGACGTTGGGTCTGTGCAACGTATTCTACATAGGGGCTTACATAATCGTTCAACATTTGCGGAAAGACTGATGGCTCGAATTTTGCTAACCTTGTTCGTAGGTGATCAAGGTACTGGCTGGCTTTTCTCAATGCCATTTCGGCCTGTTTCGAGTAGCCGAATGCGTCTTGCACGATAACTTCGAGATCGCTTTCCTGCGTCGCTCGTTTCAGATACTGCTCTCCCGGTCGATTTTTTAAAAACACTTATGGTGTATGCTCAGAAGTTCACACTTCGTTAAGTTTCACTGTAGCCGCTTTTCGGATGACGATGTGTAGACCCTGTTCAGGTCTCTTTCTAGTGCCACATGGTCGTCGAATCTCGTGATGTCATGCCAGACGTTGATATCATCCGCGAATTGCAAGAATTTAAACTGAAGCTCAATAACGATATCGTCGATGGTTACTAGAGATATACGTGTTCACAGTGCCGATTCTTCGGACACGCCACGCTGGACTTCAGTTGGGTGTGAGAGCGATCTGCGGACTCTCAGATTTAGTTTACGTTGCATGTGAAAGTTTCTTATACAACGTAGAACAGAGCCTACGTGTTCAGAACTAAGAAGTTTGTGCAGAAGAATTTTGTAGTACAGGCGATCGAATGCCTTAGCTAAGTCCAAGTATACGACGTCAACTGGTTGTCTGCCATTTGACTGACCTCGTCCAGACTAACTACGCTAGGAACACGTTAGTAGTGAATGACTGATTACGCCGGAATTCATACTGCTGTGACACTATTCTGCTGTTACCATTAAGGTATCTCATTATCGCCTCTGCAATCATACCTTTCATAACTTGGGATAACACTCGGAGCAGGGTAATCGGACGATAGTTTGAGGGCTCAGCACGATTCCCACTCTGCAAAAGGGAAGATTCCATGTTTCTACCTTGTGAACTATTGCATTTCATCCATGATTTCCTCGGTGAAATTATTTTTGGGAAGCCGCTACTCTTCGTTGCTGATGTTAAGATTGCGTCTTTTACTGCCTATGGTGAAAGCAATTTGTTTTCAGTTTGAGTTGTCATTACTACAGCATCGGAATAACTCCTGGAAGTAGCATTTCGCCACTGACAATAGTTATTTATTGTACCACTGCTGTGACCGTTCTCCGAAAACTCCAACTATTATGTTACGGAAAGAATGGAGCAACTTAAAAATGGCATCGAAATAACCTCAGTGAACGCTAAGGCTCTTGATGACAGCTATTAAATTGTTCTGATCTAGCATACCCATAAACACGTCAACGAGAAACCGCCAGCCTGGGTAGCCAATAGCAACACCATCATGCTGTAAGTGCATTTCTCCGTTGAACAACAACTGGATATTGAAGGTGAATCGGAGCAATAGTTGCTTTAGGCCAAATGTGGGAATGTCAATGGCTGTCTGTTTCTGATCAATTTAATAAAGATAATTTATAGTTTTAAACAGTGTCACGTTAACGGAATGAAGTACTGTAGAGAGAACATGGTTAGATCGTTAGCATTTAGATCACGCACGACATCAACGGACTTAAACCTGTCCTTCAAACTGTGTACAGCAACCTGCATTCGAATGGGGTCCAAAATCTCAACGGGCCACCGGGCAGTGGAATGGTACCGAGAGTTCTTCCTGTCCAAAACTGGCGGCAGAGGAACGTTAAGTTTATCCGTTTTAGATAGACCGTATAACCTTAGAATCTCGGTGCCTGTGAGACGCAGGTTTTCAAAGTCACCTCCGCCATTATAGCTCCCGTAACAGAACAGTTTAAGGTAGTTAAAGATTTGCTTTTCGATCTGTTTTGTTTTGTATTCTCGCCCCACGTCTGCGAAAACATGGTGTCATGTGCCAATATTTCATACATTTTCCGAAGATAGCCTGCTTTGTTCGCAAGAGGTGAGGCGGATGGGAGCCGAAGTATTGAATTCTCTATACCTTGTCATGACGCTACAAGGTCTATCGATGGTTAAGGTTATGTAAACCCCTCGGTGACAGTTCGGTGCCTCCATGTTAACATTAGGTTTGACAGTAAACTCAAAAGAAAACAGGCACAGAGCTATCCTTTTGCTATGCGGCTGTAAATGCGGTGTTTAATATCAAATAATAATGATAAGACTGATGGAGAGCTCTGAGTAGATTGCGCAAGCTTATGCAGTTGTTTAGTTGTTAACCCGGAACTTACGGTTTTTCACACAAGGCAAGTGTACATGTTGTGGACTGGAATAAAAGTTGATACAAGTACAGATCCAACAAGTGATGGATGTAATATCCGTTTGCCACCATCTCGACACATGTGTGGGACTGTAATCACACTTAATCTAAATGGCAGTCTAAGCACCCACCACATGATCTACACCAAGTGATCCACGTCAAGGTTAAAACAGCATTTGACCGCTTACCAATGATTACGTCAGTGCATAAAAGCACATGATAACCATAGGCGATTGAAAATGCACATTAGTTTGCATCCACTGGTATACCTATATCGCATCAGGATGCAACACCACACAACTGTGAAGACCGGACAACGGAAGTGAACACTTCCATTCAATGCAAAGCAGCCATCGTCGCAACCGCAGTGCAATCTGAATTGGACTGACAGCAATCATACGAGCACATAAGTCTGTGGTATATATCACTTTTACCTGTCCCATAGTATAAGTTCTATTAGTGTCTAGGGCTGTCCGAATTTCAAATAACAACAAACCGTGGGTTATTTTATGCTTGTCATATTGTGTAGTACCTATAGAACCTGGAATAACTCGAAACTCTACCCATGCTACCCTCGATATAGAGGGAGAACAATCGAATTCTAATTTCGAATTACGCGGTTAATATTCTTCAGTATCAAAGGTAATACAATATACGAAATTTCAAGTAATGCAATATTTATAATCACTACAGCAAGCGCAGCTCGAATGCAACTCGATATTCCTGAAAAGCTTCGGCGGCTTATCTTGACCTCGTTATGATCTCAATTCACTCTGCTCTTCTGTATCTGGAATGGAATCTGGAAAAGGTACAATAATATCGATCGCAGAAGCGTTGGAGTATTTGTCGACTGACGCGGACTTCTGAAATCGACCTGGACCACAAGAAGCTTGCGCATAGACAAATCGTCCAGATGTAATAGCATACCATATGCTTTCCGATATTGCTCACAATAATTCCAGAGCTGGGTGGGAAAGCATTGCCCTTCTAACATCTGATACATCAACAGTGCACAAACTAAGCATATTTGAATGAAGTGACCGGAATTTTCACATTCTAGCAGGTGTCTCTCCAGTGGTAGAATGAACACAATAACGATACTGAAGTAAGAAGTTACCGACAAACCGAGCAAGTTCATCAAATGTTGTTGGAGCACATGCATTAATTACACATTTTAGAGTACCAACAAAGGTTTAAGCTAATCCGTTAGAGCGAGGGTGCCTGGAGGCAGTAAACAGAGAACGACAACCAAGGCTCCGTACCCAAGCAGTACTACACGATGCAGCGAAGTGTGAACAAGTATCACTCACAATAGTCAAAGGCAAACCTTCGTGACTAAACATTGATATTAAGGCACGCATAGTAACGTATGCATTTGGTTTACCTCTCATGAATACTTCCGACGACTTAGAGTAAGCATCTATTATTACAAGTTCATAATACTTCAGAAAAAAATGGACCATGGTAATCAATGTGAACATGCTGTCACATGATTCACACGCCATGGGCCAAGGTGTCCAATACATGGTTGATTGCTTACCTTGTGTCAGCAGCCTTCATATATTCAAGCAGCCTGTCGAATATCGGTATCGATCTCAGGGCACAATCATAGACATCGAGCCATAGACTTCATCATTTCAATGCCCAAATGCCCAGAATGAAGATCAGTTAGAACTGCAGCTCGCAACAACGAAGGAATCACAACACCATCATTGACACAGTGTAGGCCATCAAGAGTAACACATAATTTATCAAGGCGTTGGTAAAATGGGGCCAAATTTCCGTTTAAACCAAAGTGGCCAGGCTTGTTTTAAAGCTGATAGTATTGAGCCAAAGCGCTACTTATTTCACTAAGTAGAGCTTCACGAAACAAAAGAAGGTGCTGAGCAATTAGATAACCAAATTCAGAATCAGGTTCAAACGAATAAGCATATGGAGAGAGATAATTTACCCATGAAATATTTTTAGCCCTTTTGTGTTCTATCTCATAACCATAATCACTGCGTTCAATGCTACATCTCTGAATTATCCCTGCCGATGTATTGCATAGGGTGTTTTAAATATCATGTCTGAAACTTGAAGCGGCCGCAGTCACGTGCTAATTTGCCCCGGCACGATGAATCGCCAACTAGCTGATGTCAAATGACGGTTTCCTCGAAAGTGGATAGCAGAGGTGGGTTTTGAACACAGAGGCGGGGCCTGTGTATTTACAATCACGGTGCAGGCCGTCAGAACATAGGCCGTTCGGCTGTGAAAGTGAATGTTTGCCAAACACCAAAGCCACAATCGACCTGTCATGCTTCGATCGCTGGGTAGACAACTGTCACGCAGGGATACCTGCGAAATGGTTAATGGCTCGTTGTGCTACCATTTGAGAAGAACAGCCTGACCCTGTGCGATGACCGTTCGATGGGCGCCGATTAGTATCGCCATACATGACAAAAGACAACCGTGACAAAAGCTATTATAGTCCCATGACCGGCTTTCAACAAACCCGGAAGCTGCTTTCGCTGTTAAGGGGTATCAGAAGCTCAGTTAGTTGGTAAGTATGGACTCAATTCCGAACGGACGGACAGCAGCTAGCCTCAGTTACAACTGTGTACAGAACACCAGTTGTATCTTATCAGCACCGCTTTTGGACACAGTGGGCGCCAAAATGCCACTTGGCGTCCTCTTGTATCCCGCCAGCGATGGATCCAAATAGACCACATTGCCATTAGTTACAGGTGGTGCGGTTCCACCTGGATTATCTCTCGTTTTAGAGTACTTGCATCGACCTTGATCATGCCTTGGTACGCTCTCGTTTATCCATGACCATTTCCACAAGGCACTCCAAGCACATCCCTCGATCGGCCAATGAGATTTGATCGCAGCTGGGTCAGGAGAGCTTAGTAGGATGCCTTGCTTGCCGAAATTTGCTCCCTTGTCCTAAAGACACTGGGCTTCAATGGAATGGGATCTCGGCCGCAATGTAGCTGCCTCCGCTTGGGACAACATCAATCGTCACCGCATCAACCCCGGATATCTGAGAGATCCGTGAACGTGTTGGAATCCAGAAGAAAACTTCCGGCGGGATCAGAGCACAATGTGAATAGACGGACTATTTGGCGCGAAATAAAGCATGTCCAGCACGCTGCAAAGAAAGCCTGGTGGACTAGTAGGGCTCAACATTTGGAGGAGGTAGGCGCAGAATTCAGTCATCGCAAACTATTCCAGCTGATCCTTGCCACTTGTCCCAGGGAACCAGGCGTCACTGAGAAAAGCAACTACAGCTGGGGTGGTTTGATCCAGAATGAGGAGCGCCGTTTCGCGCGTTGGACGAAGGAGTTCCAAAATCAGTTCAGTTGGCCATCTGCTTCCGGAACTTTTCCTACTCAGTGATGCAGGTTGCGTCATGGTCAGTTAGTTTAGAGGCTCCATTGCAGGCTGGACTTCAAAAGGCGAGCACAGCCCTCAATCGTTTTCGTACTGCTGGCCCGAAATCCTGCCCCCAGCACTATTTAAGCATAGTGATGAAATCGTATGGAAAGCACCGACCATCCTGTTCGAACATATCTGAAAGGAAGACAGCGTTCCAACTAACTAGAGTGTATCCATCTTAGTGGCGATATATAAAAAGGCAGTCGCACTGACTGTGCCAACCACAGGGTTATTAGCCTAACGCCAGTAGTGACAAAATCTCCTTCGTCACCTCACTGCGGAACGGGAATCCCGGATTAGGGAACAGCAAGCAGGTTTCCGACCAACAGGGAGCTGTATAAACCACATATTCACTTTGCGGCAGGTGTTAGCACAGCGCCACGCATACCGTAGACCGACGATAGCTGTGTTTCTGGACTTCAATAGTGCATTCGACTCCGTCGATCGATGCATTCTGTTCTAGTCATTTGCGCTGAATGGTGTTCGCATGAAATAGGTGAACATTCTACGTGGTCTGTACTCGGACATCACAGGCGGCGTCAGGGTCTAAGGTAATTTGTCGGATGCCTTTTTGACGATAAGCGGCGTTCGTTAAGGTTGCCCAGTTCCTCATATTTGTTCAACTTCGTCGTGGATTCTTTCATGGAATGTTCCCTCTCTCGATGCTTCTCGATGCAGACGTGAAAGACCAGTTAATCATGCTTATACGAACGAGATCGTCTAGTGGTTTAGCGATGATGTGGCGACGTCATCAACCCCGAATAACGCACACTAGAATATTCCCACCTGCAAAGTGCAGTGTTGCTGCAGGATCACCAGCCACTTGATGACCCGTTGACCTTTGATGACGAGGAACTCGAGGAGCTTGACCAATTCACTTACCATGGCAGCTACATCGGCAAGGATGCGTTTATAACGGCTGAAGTCAATTCACATATTACAAAATCCAGAGGTGTCTTCTTGAATCTGCGACATCTTTGGCGACAGAAAAGTTTCCCTCAGTCTAAAAGGAAATGTTTACAAGGCTAGAATTAAGGCGGTCGCACTCTATGGGAGCTAAAAGATGCCCCTTCGGTCTGAGGACCTGCAGTGCATTCAAGTCTTTGATCATCGTTATCTGCGGGGCATTGCCGGTATCGGGTGGCACCAGCCTGTGCGCAATGATATTGTGCGTTGGCAAGTACTAGACTTTGAAAACGAAGCATTTTCCTTAGAACAACAGGTAGCACTGAATAAGTTGCGTTGGCTGGGACACTTACTACGTATGACTGGTCAACGCTTGCCGAGGAGGGTTTTGTTCTATCTGCTAGCTGTAGGGTGGCTCAAGTTTCCATATGGACAAAAGTTGACTTAGCAGCGGGAAATAAAGTCACTGCCGACCAAACTCGGTGCTGTCGGTCCGTCTCACCCTTCAGGCTAGATTCCACGTGGTTATCCTTGTGCTTGGCTCGAGACTTTACGGGATATGGCGCCTCTGTTGTCGTCTTATAGTCCAACTATATGTTTAAAATATGTCTGTTGCTGTGTTCTAGGTTAGGTAATGGCTGATTATGAGGAGGGGCAATAAAAACCGCAACGGAACTGTCTCGCTGATGCTATCCCACATTTGCACAATGGGCAGCTGCTCTTGACTGTATGTTGTGTAGATGCCTTGATAATGAATGGGTGCATAGGGCATTGATTTTTTCGGTAAGTCCTCCTCTCATCCTAATTGTTCTTTGTTCCGTAGGACGTTTTCTTTGTATGACAGCGAACCATCAGTTCAAATGGCTGATGTAATCCTGTTGATGATGATGACGAATAATTACCCTGCGAAAACCGCGAAAATAATTTCCTCGGTACGAAGGCGCAGCGGAAGTTCTCAAATTGTGGAAATTTCTCCACATATGTGCTCGCTTTGAGTTTCACGGATCTCCAAGCCTTTGAACCTTTAGTCTGTTCTCTGTATGTGTGCGTTTCCGTGTGCCTATATATATCGCCCTAACTGTCTCCGCATGTGTTCGGTGTATTTACTACGTACATGATGTCAATGCATACGGCTCCGCGTCCGCGAGTCTTTTTGTCTGTTTGATAAAAACCCCTCGCCACCCGAACACAGACATCTGCGTGCATCGCGCTGACCCTTTGAAACACGGGATCGAACATGGCACAGATCCAATCTGTTAAAAACCACACTCCAAGCAGGAGTTTGAACACATGAATGTACATGGAATGGCTGACACTACGCCAGTCTGCGCAAATACTGTTCACTTGGATTCGGACGGCTCGAGATAGTAACGATCTTGCTGTGCACTGACAGAGCGCTTAATTATCCGGAACTAACAGGTGTCGGTAAAGGGTGCAAAGAAGCACAGGCGCAGCAAAGTGCTGGGGTGGTTAGGCCCGCTCCAGGCAATATGTGACAGCGGCACATTTTTAGAGGGTGTTTTATTGTTTGCTTTGAGCGATATTGTAAACACGCTTGTGAGATGCCCAATTAGCTCTGCGGCCAATTCACTCATCAGCTTTGAATAAATTGAATCAGCGCCGGAAGCTTTAGACGAATTTAACCCTTGGAATAGCCCGAAGATTTGTATCTCCGTTATGCTGATTTCAATTAGGCAAGAATCCTCTGGGACTTTTCGACCAGATCAGCCTGAGGTAGATAGGTTTCAAAAGCAAAAACAACAGTACACTGCTCGCTAACTATACAAGCATTATCCTAGTCGGTATGCGCACAGTTCCCGTCCGCTCTTGGTAACGCTGGTATAGACGAGTTTATAGCGCTGCGCTTCTTTACGTAAGTGAAGAACATCTTTGGATTTGCCACGGTTGCGTTAGCCAAATCCTTCTCATACTGAAGACGAGCAGTCCTAAGATGTTGCTTACATTTGTTTCTAATCGCTCGCTAGCTTTCGTAGATGCTGGTTGACGAAGCCGCTTGGCAAGTTTCCCAGCACTTAGAGCTCTTCCTGTACGGGTATCTACCTGGATTGCCTATCCAAGGAGACGGCACCAATGTCACTCTTTATAATGCATGGAGTGTGGGGTTCAGAGATCTTGGTGAGGTATGCCTTGAAGTTTTCTCAGGCTGTATCAGCGGTGTCAGCCACGGTGATCGCGCAAAGCAGAACTGAAGCTTTGTCTCACAGTGCGTTAAAGTCTGACCGCCAAATATTTTGGAAATGCCTCAACGGTAGCCTGATAACACTTAGTTAGAGCACATCGAAAGGTATGCAGATAAGTTTACTAGCTCCTAGAGGACAGCCGTACCTAATATCACTTACGAGATCGTGTGACTTCGCCAAAATGAGATCCAAGGTAGACGGAAGCTGGTTGCGTATATATCTTATCGGGAGATCCACGAACTGATGCAAAGGTAGTTACAACGTTAGTCCGAGGAGATGCGAACTGAAAGTGTCCACCACCGAACTGCAAGATAGGTCAGCCATGCAGACTTCAGGGAGGTTGCATACACTCAATAGTAAACACCTGTTGACAGCCTGAATACAAATAAAGTCAATAACCTCCCTGAAGTTATTTCCAGGGCTTCGATATACCACTACTATGGGGAACTGAGCAGAGGAAATGCACACAATAGTAAACAGGGCTTCATCTGTTTGGTCGGACGACTGGCAAATACAGGTCCGCAACACATCAAGTTTACTGCTCACGTAAAGAGCTGTGCCTCCATCTTTGAGGTCAACGGAGCAATCATATCTAAGCAGTGCGTAGCCAGGTAAACATATTTCACCGTCTGTGATATCCGGAGATAACCACGTTTCAGTGAAAGCAAGTATGTCGGAATAAGATATGTATACAAGTAGACCCACCTCGTGTAGCTTGTTCCTTATGCTACGTACAATTCAAAGCACTACTTGAAGGAACTCAACATGACCAGCCCTAGGTCGTACGCCGCCAGGTGGGGTTCTGGAAGGCAGAATTTGACTTCCGGTTGACTATCTGAAAACCCGCAAGGTGAAGGCCTTGCTCTCCAGCCGCCCGCCTGCTCTTGAGGCTTTTGACGGCTTCCTTTAACTTCAGTCGATCTGCCAGTGGCAGGTCCGGCATAAAATGGGGCGCACATGGGGAGTAACCAATGAACAAGGAACAATGATTTATAACGGGTAAAAATGCAGGTGCTTGACATGTCCCGTAGGGTGTTTAGCATGATAAAAAAGAAAAGACAGCGAAAGCATAATGGAGTCGTCAGTTCGGGCACTTACAGGTATAACTGCACTGTCGTATAAAGGGAGTTTGAAATGAGAATGTACGCACACAGAGCAACAGGGGAGTGGTTATTGTTCATATCATAGGCGAGAAATATAAAAAAGATAGCAAGGACAATGCTTACTCGTGTGCAACTATCTTGGGTCGACAGGATACAGAAAGCCAGTTTCTGTAGTAATAGCGTTCATCAGATTTCGTGCAAGGCGTTTGGGGTGACTCATTCTCGAGTAGGATAATGGCACTATCCCCTGTCTGTTGTGCAGTCGTACCAGCATCTGGTGGTCTTGAGCTATAGCACGTAGTGTAAATGTGACAGGGTATTGTCAAGGCGTTTTTTGAAAAGCGATAGGGTGGGTGCATTAATTACATGTTCCGGCAGGGCGTTCCAAGACTGTGCCACTTGAAGAGAGAAATAGTTTCGCAGACATTCCAGGCGGCTGTACTGCGTGACTAATTTAAACTGATGACCTCTTAGCGAGATGTTTTGACTGAGTATTAGGAGGGAATGGCATGGGTGGTTGGGGTCTCTCAGGATTAGGTACACCATTATGAGGTCGCCAATTAGACGCCGATAAGGTTCACTGTATATTTTGAGGGTCTTCAGCCTGAGTGGGTAGGGGAGGCCGGTCAAACCTCTGACGCTCCTCGTTGCTCTACGTTGTGCAGTATCGAGCGCGGTAAGATGGTGCTTGAGCCAAGGTTGCCACGCTTGGATAGCGTATTCCGCGTGCGGCCTCACGTACGCACTAAGCATTTTTGGAAAGATCGTAGGGTCAAACTTCCCGAAGGCTCTGCGAAGAAGGCCGAGGTACTGGTTCGCTATCTTAGCTGCTTTTTCAGTCTGCCTCGAACAACCGAGGTCATCTTGAACCATCACACCGAGATCGTACTCGTGAGAAGCCCGCTGTAGAATTTGTGGTCCTATGCGGTAGTTGTGCATACTCTTGTGCCGTATACTGAGAACTTTGCACTTGGTGACGTTGAAATGCAGCGAGTAGGCTCCTAGTGTGGCATGGGACTTCCTGTTGGCTGCAGCAACCTTACGTAACGTGTCCTGCGTAGACCGTAGATCAGATGATACCAACACGAAAAAGTCTTTTTCGAGGATTGACGTTCTGAGCGAAGCCCCATCGATGTGGTACGTACCTATAGGCTCAGGCACACCAACGTGGAGAACCAATCACTTATCGCCATTTATGGGCAATCGCCATTTGACTGACTACTACTCATGTAACCAATCAAGTGCCGTCTTTAATCTGTCCGCGTCGCCAAGACAAGATACCTCTACCCACAGCTTCAAGACTTCCGCGTAAATCAAGGAATCTGACTGAAGTTCCGACGGGAGGGCAGTAATGAAGACGTTGAAAATTTCTGGGCCACGAGCCGTTCCCTGTGGGCCGCCGCTAGTCATGAGCACAGGAGTGCATTAAGTCTCGTTCACATTGACTCGCATTCTCTGGTCATACAAGAAATCGGCAATCTAACAGCAGACGTTCTCAAAAACACCGATTCCTCGTAGTTTATAAGGGGGACTTTCATGAGGAGCCTTGTCAAACGCCTTGCTAAAGTCGACAAAATAACATCCAGGCGTTTCCCATCGTCTAATGATTTCGCCCATCTATTCCCGGTAACGAGCAGATTCAAAGAACATCAGCCTGCCCCTCGAAAACCATACTGCGTGCAATAGATGGCGTTTATGGAGGCGAAGATTAGGAGCCCGTTTGAGAATCCTCTCCATTATTTTGCAAATAATGACGTTGGACAAATGGACCGATTATTGGTAGGATTTTGACGATCCCCTTTTATGTGTATAGGCTTAACAATCCCCACTTTCTAAGCGATCGGGGTCGTCCAACTTTAATGGAATGGCGAAATACCCGGCAGACAGTAACGGCAAGGAAATTGGCCACAGTCTTGAGAAAAAGCGGATGCAACCCTTCAGGACCAGACGAGCAGTTCGGATCTAAGTAACGAATGCATTTGGCAACGAATCAGCGCTCATCGATGTGTGCTCTAACGGAAAGGGGTGCATCGGCGCCGCGCCACTGGGTAACGGGGTTACCTTCGAGTTAACAGATGAATGTTGAGTGGCCAGGAAACCGGCTTTCACAGCGTCATCGGCAAATAAGCCGACATGCGCAAAGAAACATTGGACAAGCATGTCAAAGCCTGCTCTGATACTTCTGTTCAAGTTAAAGAAGTGTGTCTTGGGAGTCGTCTTGGATCGCACAGCCAAAGCGAGTTCGTACTTATGCTGTTTCTCTAATTTTTTCAAGTTGCAGATATTCCTGGCCACTTTACAATCCGTATAGTCAGACTGGGAATGCTTGAGCTTGAATCAGTCTCACGATTTCCGTTTTTTGTTCATTAGGCCCCTCAGTACTGGTGGACTTCTGACAAAAGGTCTTCTTTTGTAAACAAGAACTAGCTGCTCAACAAACGAACTCATTTTGGATTACAGTAGGCTCCACCTATCTTCCAGGTCCAGGGGTTCGGGTATACTACTGTCCACAGGAATCACTGAGGAGGCGACGTTGGTTATGGAGAGTAGGGCGTCGAGTCCAGAGGAACGTAACCACACAGCGATAACTTCTATGAATGGGCCGAAGGACAAAAAGGACGGTCATATCTGAATGTGCCGGGGAGTGTACAAAGTCAAGGATAAGGGCTGTTGGTCCTAAAATCATACGAGTAGGCATTGTGACGTGTGTGTGGATATGTTACATTCGAGAATCATCGAAGTCAAAAGAATTCCATCGTGTTACCCTCTGGGAATAAAAATGATAAGCCGCGATCACAAGGTCGCTTATTAAGATTACTTTCCAATAGTTATGGAGTATATACACTATTTACAACAGTCCGTTTCAATGGCTCATCCCTGTTATTTGCATTGTGTCTGGCTCCTTTTCCGTCGGTTTATGCTTGCTCACCACGTTCAACCTGTCTAAAATCACCTTGACTTTCATAGTGGATGTAGGATTGGCGGGATTGGGCCCGAGGGCTTCTTTCCTCGGTCCAATGTCACAAGCCTTGGCTCAAGGGTGCATGAGTATACGCTCCTTCGCCTGCTGACGCCTGCTTGGTCACGTGCACGTTCAGTGGATGGTTGCAGGCTGGACGCGGTCACGCGCCAACTATTTCCTGATTAGCAGACTAAGTTGCCTCCAGCAACATGCTCACTCCCTATCGGTCTGGCCTGTGACGTTCGATCGGCATTAGAGCATTTCTAATTACCAGCATTTCCAGCCCCCATCACACCCTTTCCTTTTTCGTTTTTTGCATGACGTTACAATGTGTTCCGTATTGCCTACCATTTCGTGTGCGTTTATTGTCCCGGGCTTGGGTAGTAGTATTTCGCTACGGTTGTTATTGTTGGCTCTCTCTCTCTGCCGTGTCCACATCTGACGCACTCTTCTCAGTTGCACCCAATTCCATCGCATGAGATTGCCCCCAACCTCGACTTCATTGCTCATCTTTCCCATCCGGCCTTCGAATACTCCTTTCTGCCAGCATCCACCGGATTCCGGTAATGGCTGCACCCATACTTCTTCTCTTGTACCTAGTGGTGGGAGGATTCTCGATCCGCGATCATGGTACTTTTTTGCCTTAGCATTCTGTTCCCTAGTCGGTCGGATGGCGCTATCTCGGGCTGCAGTAAAGCTGTGGCGGTCGGTATTACCGTGCTTGTTCGGTGACCGAATAAACCCTGTGCAAGACTTGTTCCGATTTCAGTAGATGGTGTATTCCTTTGATCCATTAGCATTATGTACGGAACTTGCTGGGTCACCTTGGCTTTCGTAAGCACTTTCTTCGCCTCCTTCTCTGTGGACGCAGCCTTACCGTTTGATCGGCTATGGTATGGGCTGATTAGTCGGTGACGAAAATCCCACTTCTTGCTGAATGCACGCAACACTGCACTATTAAATTGCGGCCCGTTGTCTGAAATCACCACTTCGGGTATTCCATGCCGAACGAATTGGCACCGTAACTTGTTCACCACGGATTGCGTACTAGTCGTCGTAAGCGCATCGATCACGTAGTAGTTAATAAAATAATCTACCACAATCAAATAGTTCCTTCCGGCGAGAGAAAAAAAGTCTAGTGACACGTTTCTGCCAGGGTCTGCCAGGACGTCTCGTAGCACCAATCGCTTCTTTTGGCTGGCTTACGTCGTGTGCTCTGCACGCTACACAATTGGAGATGTAGTCGCGTATTTGGCTGTTCATTCCGATCCAGACAACAGCTCTCTAACACATGACAAGCATCTGTTGTTTCCTAAATGTGCATAATGTCGTAGCTCCAACGTCGAATGCTACAGTGCCTTTGGAAGCACTATCCTGTTGCCTTTGAATATTAATCCATCCTGACTATTGAGTTCGTCAAGAAAATGGAAGAATGGAATCAGCTCCTTTGGTAACTTTTTATTGTCTTCGGGCCATCCGTTCATGATCGTGTGCTTCAGTGGCCTACAAAATTCGTCCTCCTCAGTGTTTTGTTGAAGATGGTGCAAGCTTTCCTCAGTAACGATGATCAGCTGTGTTGCATGGACAAAATCTGGGTCTTCTTCCTTTTCTGGCAGGTCTGACAGGTGCGCTCTTGACAGCGTGTCCGCAATGTGCATCTGGGATCCTGGTCGGTAGACAATCTCTAGATCATACTTCTCCAGACGAATAACCATCCTTTGCAGGCCGCGTGGAACAACATGGAGCGGCTTGCTGGCGATAGACACTAGGGGTTAGTGGTCGGTGAAGGTGGTGTATTTTCGGCCAAACCTATAGCCATTGAAAAGCTACACCGCGTAAACCAATGCAAGCATTTCTTTCTCTATTCGCAGTAACGACACTCAGTCTCTGTCATCGTCCGGCTGCAAAAATCGATAGGCTTACCGTTCTGCATGAGTACGGCTCCGATACCATACTGACTGCTCTCACACTAGATTTTGAGCGGGAGTGCTGGATCAGAGTAAGAGAGAACGGTGGCGCTCGTGATCAATTCCTTTATTTTCTGCAATTCTTTCTCCTGCTCCGCGTCCCAAGGTTACTTATCAATCTTATACGTCAGTTTTCGAATCGGTACCATTACATAGGTTAATCTGGGTAAGAAACTACTTAGGTAATTCTCCATCACAATCAGCCTGCTAACGGCTTCCACCTCAGTAGGAGAAGGCATCTGTTTGATGGCTCTGACTTTCTCAAGAATTGCATTCTTGAGTATATTTATGAGAACGATCTTACTCCTATTAATCCGTTTAACCAATTCTGTTTTCTCCTTTGACGCACTGGTTCGTTGATGCACAACGCCTTCCAAGCTGATGTCTCTGTACCATCGTCGTCACTCGCCAAGATTTTCCATCAAATTGTGACTGGCCTATTGACTGCTAATCATTTCAAAAACCCATATAGGTACCTTTGATCAAAAGACGAACAATTAACTATATTATGGGATCATGTTGTACATGTTGATAAGACCACCCAATTGGTCTTTGTCTCGCATTGTTGAGGAATAAAATGTTTATTTATTTATTTATTTATTTATTTATATTCCTTCGGAGCTTAACACGTGTCCATGCAACACCACTCCCGTCCTACGCAACTCGAGCTTTGTTCGTTTTAGCCTGATGTCCCTTTCAAAACAGCGTTGTAAAAATCGGTCAAGGTTCTGGTCGCGCATCTCTCGCGTTGCGCCGAAAACCTGGTAAATAGTCTAAAGGTTGCAACAGTCGTTTCTGGAATATCTCGCTAGAAAACTTCAGTCCATAGGGTAAACCAAGCCAGCGGAAAGGCCCGAAAGATGTACCAAACGAGGTCAGGTCGCTTGACTCTTCGTCAAGTAATACATGCCAAAACGCATTAGTAAGGTCGATTTAGTGAATATTCTAGCTCTGGATAGCACTAGAAGTACGTCGTCTAACGTCGATAGCGTATAATGCTACCTCCTGAGTGCGGTGTTAAATGGTTTTGGATAGATGCACACGCGTATTTCTCCTGATTTCTTAGTAACGATCGCCACCTGGCTAATCCAATCTGTCTGCTGTTCAGCTTTGGCTATTACACCCTCACTAGCAAGACGCTGCAGCTCGTCTAAAATATTTTCGCCTGAGGCAATAGGCACCTTTCTGGTCGACAACACTACAGGCTAATTGGATTGGATTAAAGATAAATGAGCTGTCAACAATAGCTATGTTATCTTCACATGAATGGACGAAACTTTTATTGCTAATAGAGACAAAACCGAGACTCTGAATAGAAACAATACACAAATTGAGCACACGGTCTTCTGACACAACCAGGAAATTGGGATGGTGTTCTGTGCGGTTTTTCGGATTGATGGCCTTCAACGTGGCGGTACTTTTCGGCATCAGCTTTGAACCATTTCACATTCTGAGGCAATCCTGCCTCCTGTCACATGTCATTACCACACAATGCTTCTCAGCTAGGATGTTGGCAGTAACCGCTGAGTCCAGTTGGAAGCGCACCGATCATCATCGAATCAAAAGCGTCGCGAAAATACACTTGTGTTCTCCATGATTTTCCAAGTTGCGTATCGACACTTCTTGTAAATGTTCGTTGATGCTCTCGACTACTGGGCTGGTCTTAGCGGATCTGCAACAGTGAGCAACATGGTTCTGCTTGGAACCTTTTGTGCACGTTGGACCCCAAGCTAGGCAGGTGTTCTTTCTTCTTGGATGAACAGGACCGCAAAACTGACAACTCGGACCCTGTCCATCAGGTGTCTGGAGTGGACTATTGCTCGTTCGGGATACCGCGCACAGATCGACGTTTGTTTCGGCTCTCAGAAGCTCGAACTGCTGCCCCGTTCTTGCTTCACTCAAGCAAATGTACATACATTGTTAAAAGATAGGTTCCTTTGTGTCAGAAGGCGCCGAGTGAGCTCTTCATTATTCATGCAAATGACATTACGAGCACGTATCAAGGAATCTCGCACGTAATTACATAAATCGCACTTACGCGTTAACAGTTTCATTTATGTCAAGTAAGTCTGGAACGATTCGCTTGGGGATCGATCGCGAACAAAAATAAATACATCTTATAAGTTTCAGTTACCTGTCCCTCGCAAAACGTCCCGAATCTTCGCAGAGCTTCCGAAAGTTCGAATTCCACACTTGCCTCACTGAGCTCCAATGCTTCCAGCGCTAACCTGGTTTCGTCACCCGCAGAGTGCCTAAACATCGCCAACTGGTATGCTATTGGCTGAGTATCCAACTGGGTCAAGGTGACGAAATCCCTCCACTTCGCTTTCCACATTCTCCAGTTCCTTAAAATCATGTTTTCAGTCCTCTGCAGAGCGGTCGACAGTGTGATCAACGGCTGTCCACCAAAATCGTGCGGGTTCCGGCGAGTCGGTTTCTTCTCCTCTGTTACCATGTCGTGTTGTTCTCTGGGATGCAGGAAGACCGAGCCGCAATCACGAGGTCATTTTTTAAGCTTACGCTCGAATAGTTATGGAGTATATACACTATTTACAACAGTCCGTTTCAATGGCTCATCCCTGTTATTTGCATTGTGTCTGGCTCCTTTTCCGTCGGTTTATGCTTGCTCATCACGTTCAACCTGTCTAAAATCACCTTGACTTTCATAGTGGATGTAGGATTGGCGGGATTGGGCCCGAGGGCTTCTTTCCTCGGTCCAATGCCACAAGCCTTGGCTCAAGGGTGCATGAGTATGCGCTCCTTCGCCTGCTGACGCCTGCTTGGTCACGTGCACGTTCAGTGGATGGTTGCAGGCTGGACGCGATCACGCGCCAACTATTTCCTGATTAGCAGACCAAGCTGCTTCCAGCAACATGCTCACTCCCTATCGGTCTGGCCTGTGACGTTCGATCGGCATTAGAGCATTTTTAATCACCAGCATTTCCAGATTGGATCACACTTCTGGATAAGAAAATCAAGGCAGCATTTCCCAATGGCCTCCGGGTGCACTGAATTCACCCAGTAATATGGAGTCCCTGCCCCCACCAGGCATTTTGATCGGGTCCAACTGGCAAGCTGTGGGAACCAATGGGGCCCTGAAGACAACGCCCACCATAAGAGATCTGTATCCATTTGGAACACAGCACCAAAGAGTTCCGAATTCGCCATCGCTAGCACAGTTAGCTTTAATCGGATGAGCCTTGAAGTCCATCTTGCAGTAGAGCATAACACCGCCGCCAGATCTTCCTCCATGCGGTCGGCCTGGCAGGAGTCTGCACATCCGAGTCCAGGATATCCGAGGACAACCGGGTCCCGGTGAATGTCATTAATTCCGGCGGATTCACGGAGGCAAGAGGCTGAACTCCGTCTAGTTTGTTTTTAAAACTGCGCGCATTGGAAGAAATTACCAGCCGTCCGTTCTTCAACTCTAACACCCTGGCCAGACAAAGCGTGGTCTGCAGCGAGCTCTGAGCCCATTTCGATGCACGCAAAAATTTTCGGTATGTAGATCAGTCGCACGGTTCTTAAGACGGGATTTGGGTTCATCAAACTCTTTCCTCATCTTTACACGGTCTTTCGAAAACAGATCTCGCAGTACGAAAATGGTTTACCTTCAAGACGCAGAGCTAGTCGGAAAATGTAACGGACTAACTAGAATTTGTAAGCAAATCAAGCAAAATTCAAACGAACGGTGAAACATCTGAACAAGGTACACTAATTTGAGCACATAAATACTGTGCACTGAAAGTACTGATAAAATGGCACTGGTTCTCCTTTGTGTTTGGAATATCCCAATATTTAATATACAGTTGTTGCATGTACATATGATACTCTATTCCCTTTATTTAACGGTTCTTCACCTTGATACGTATTTATCAAACCAGTTGTTGATGGTCCTATGCTGCGGCTTATTGTCTTCACAGATCCTATACACTCGTTGAGCCATGATCCCCTATTTGTCTGCCCTGATATCATGTGGAGTTGAATGACTAACTTAAATTTCAGGGAGGACTCATTTTCGTACAATTAGTTGATATCAAGCAGTTCAACTAACAAATTACCTAGGTACGTTGTATGAAACTGAAAAGCTCCAAACCCGTATTGAGAACGATGCTTAGTCGCTAGAAATTATGACATCAAATATCCTTACTTCAGAAACTGAGCACGTAATTTTAGACTTGGTTAGAATGTCTGGTAAGTCACGAAGCATCCCTCATATCTATCGTAAACTGCTGGTTGACCTGTTTCAACGATAATGATGAGATAAAGCATTTTTAAGAACGAGAAATAATGTGGTCACCGATTTCGTAATGGATGAACGGGATATTGTTTGTTTCGGAATGGGAAGCATAGATCATTGTATCTGCATTTGTCAACATTTGTGCAATTTTTACCTAACTACTGAACAGAGGCGAAGCATGTTATGAGCAAGCCGCTTCACAAGTTATTCCTGGACTGTCTAGCTAAGCGACAGTCGATACCATGACCAGGAGATGGTCGTGGTTTTATTGCTGTTTTATTTGTACCGAAAACTCTACGCAATGGTATTGAATAGAAGCTACTGAAGAGCAATGCAGATGATTATATGATTGGATCATGCATAATTAGGATGAGATTCGATAGGCTTTGCGAGATTCACCAGACTCAACATATCTCTCGATTCTTTGCACATCAAATCTAGGTTTAATAGATACACGTGTGTATACAATTTTATATATATATGCCCCTAGAAAAGTGGAATGTTTTCTTACATCTAAGAGATATAGTGCGGTGAATGTGCATCAGCTGCACCTGATTGAGTGCATTGTGACGAATTTTGCTAACTGTGTAGTTTCACCCACTAGAATATTGGAACGTGGATCCGGACGGAATGATTGGCCGTCTACACAATCTGTTCTGGCCACTTTCAGCAAAATTTGATGATAGTCGGATAGACCGCACAATGATTGTCACATTGAAAACTTGACCGACCAGTATACAGTTTCTTGGTAGGACTTAGTTATTAACTGACTCGGTCGTTGAAACATAAACCACATTAGGCATATTGGAGTTGAAGTAAAAACGCAGCAACTCATCATTGGCATTTCATTACTTGAAATAGTTAGCCGTTCAGGATCCTCAGCAGTGCATAACTGCATGAAATTATACGAAGTAGCACCATAAAATTTGACGAGTAGTCGGCATTCCATTTTCTTATCTGTTCATCCCTGGCTAACCTGCTCTGTGCGTCAAGCTTTCTTTATAAATTCAACGGGAATGCTAGTGTTTGGAAACGTTATCTACTAAATTTCTTATTCCGAAACGACCTATTGAAATCAGTTAAGTGAACTGAGTCATAAGAGCACCAAACTTTATGGGGCCTTGTGGCGCCATCAAAAATGTCACTCCGTGGAAGAAAGCTGAGTTCTTTGATATATCCTAAATTGTCTCAACCTGCTCGAATGGACAGAATGCCGAAATGCACTCCTCAGATACTGTCGCCTTCGAATTCCGTTTAGGAACATGCCCCGTTAGTCACCATTTGCTTCAAAAATTAACAGTTAAAACTATGGAAATTGAAACCCTCGTGGTTTAGGGTAGCAAAACTGAAACTCTGGTCGTAAACTTCATGTGACACTTAATCTGAGGTCGCACATATCAAACAAAGAAATTTCGAGCATATACATTATATTGCCTATGAGTAATGACCCCACCATTCCAAGAGCAAAATTGTAACTTCCGCGAAACTTCCGTAGCACTAACCTAAAATTCCGTGATTTCACCGCGAGGGCTAGAATAAACAGAACTCAAGGCCCCCTCGTCCGCTATATACATGACAGTTGTAATTCAAAACAGAGGAATTACAATAAAGCGCAACATGGTGCTTGGTCTTCCTGTCTGAAATGTTGTGACGCTTGTCAGATAAAATATTTTGTGGGCACTGAAAGTCCGTTCAGCATTTAGCGAATTCACTGTAATGCATAGATAAGGCCCAGCAAGGTATGGCCGTTTTTGAGTTCTAGCAGGCATCCCGCACAAGAAGTCCGGAGTGTCTTCACATTTTCTTCTTGAACTTCTTCCCTCCTTTTTGCTAAATGACCATTCGGCTGCCAGATCTGGGAAGCCAAGCAGGCCTGGAACATCGGCATATTTGCATGGATCACTGGGCAAGGTGATGAGCTGGTTTGGGTACAGCACTCTAATGTCTTTCGTAAGCCGCCAGCTAGCCTGGGCTTTTATGGCTGCTTGGGTAAAACAGAGTTGCTGTCAATTAGGATATGCTGTCTATGTTGCAGCCAATTTACCTCAGCGGCAACTTTCAGCAAAACCGATGTATCGGAGAGCTCCTAATATTATAGGTTGACAGCGACTGTGATTTGGGAGGTTTTAAATGATGATTGATGTTCTCAACAACAGCCTTACTTCTACATATTTAACAATTTAACGCCTGTGTTGTTTCGTTGAATAGAATAATCCACAAGTTCCTCAACACAAGCCGAGTCTCCAAACTAATGTTGTATTTCTTGCAACGCTGTTGCGTAATGTTGAAAATATTTGTTTTGACGTTCAACGGTTTCCAGCCAGGAATTCCAGCCAAAACTGATAAATAACTGCGATATATATCAGTCATGGCTGTCCGCTGCTATCGCCCATGGCTCACTAACATAAGTCGCTGAATCCCATGGGTAAGGTCGTGGGTTCGAATTTCAACCTAAGTATGTATGATCTACTCGTATAATCCCATGGATAACCCTTTAGTAGTTTTAGTTCAATACCAGTGAGTAGCGTTCGCGGTACAAATAAAACAGTAATAAAACCACGACCATCTCCTGGTCATGGTATCGACTGGCACTTAGCTACACAGTCCAGGAATAACATGTGAAGTGGCTTGTTCATAACATGCTTCGTCTCTGTTTAGTAGTTAGGTAAAAATTGCACAAATGTTGACAAATGCAGATACAATGATCCATGCTTCCCATTCCGAAACAAACAATATCCCGTGCATCCATTACGAAATCGGTGGCCACATTATTTCTCGTTCTTAAAAATGCTTTATCTCATCATTATCGTTGAAACAGGTCAACCAGCAGTTTACGATAGATATGAGGGATGCTTCGTGACTTACCAGACATTCTAACCAAGT
Organism: Dicrocoelium dendriticum; assembly: GCA_944474145.2. Classification (NCBI taxonomy): domain Eukaryota; kingdom Metazoa; phylum Platyhelminthes; class Trematoda; order Plagiorchiida; family Dicrocoeliidae; genus Dicrocoelium; species Dicrocoelium dendriticum. The sequence continues at coordinate 28,372,630 of OX104060.1, read as the reverse complement.
CTACAATTACGTGCTCAGTTTCTGAAGTAAGGATATTTGATGTCATAATTTCTAGCGACTAAGCATCGTTCTCAATACGGGTTTGGAGCTTTTCAGTTTCATACAACGTACCTAGGTAATTTGTTAGTTGAACTGCTTGATATCAACTAATTTTACGAAAATGAGTCCTCCCTGAAATTTAAGTTAGTCATTCAACTCCACATGATATCAGGGCAGACAAATAGGGGATCATGGCTCAACGAGTGTATAGGATCTGTGAAGACAATAAGCCGCAGCATAGGACCATCAACAACTGGTTTGATAAATACGTATCAAGGTGAAGAACCGTTAAATAAAAGGAATAGAGTATCATATGTACATGCAATAACTGTATATGAAATATTGGGATATTCCAAACACAAAGGAGAACCAGTGCCATTTTATCAGTACTTTCAGTGCACAGTATTTATGTGCTCAAATTAGTATACCTTGTTCAGATGTTTCTCCGTTCGTTTGAGTTTTCCTCAAAATGCTGAAAATGTCTATTTTGTTTGCCTTTGTGTCTAGGATTCTGAAATTCTCGACTGCAGTTCAACAGCATTTTTTTCACGAACAGCTAGGCATACATGCGCTCCATTCACGAATTTTAGTTGCATTCGCTTTTGTCTGAGTTGACAACGGTTCGACTATATGCACGATAGGTAGCCATTCTTATCTGCATCAACAAAGCCGAATGTCGACACGTATACCTTATGAGTGCTTGGCTTCCTCTCTATCGCTCAGTTTTGTGACTCCCACCCACTGGTGAATGATGGGCGTTTGGTGGCTGTGGTAATCATGTCAGCAACATCGATTGGCTCGATCTCATTGGTTGGCTTGCTGACTCATTACTATTGGTTGTGTGCGTCTGTCGCTTGACTCTCCGTTTAACAAGTGCTTGACTCAGATGTACATGGTTAATTTTGCGAGATACATTTTACCTTTCCTACGGCTTTCTTGATACAACATTGTGGCGTCGCGGAGGCAAAAATGTACCTTTCCATCCAACCCCCATCTCCATTTTGGACTGATTGCGGCAGCAGACCGACATCGGATGCCTGGCTCCGTTGGAAAACATCCTTCCTAAACTACTTGGATTTAATCAGCGATCTCCCTACTGCTCTTACTGAGGATAAAAGATTGAAGCTGCTTCGTCATTTACTCGGAGATGAGGGACAGCGACAATTCGATGATTTGGGTCTCCAAGGATGCAAATCGGTTATGGACGCCTTCAATGCTCTCGATCGTGCATGGAGTTACCAAATGAACGTGTTTACCGCGCGATATATTTTCTCCCGAATACACCAAGAAGCAGGCGAACCCTTGAATGATTTCATTGCTCGGCTGAGTCGTGCAGTACGACCGTGCGCCTACTCGTCTATTCCACAGAAAAAGATTGAAGGCTGTATGCTCACTCAGCAACAGATCACTGGAATCGCTGACAATCGCATACGTGAGGGGCTATTGCAGGAAGACGCTTGCACACTAACGTGGGATCGAGCTTGCGAATTAGCCCGAGTAAAGACAGAAATTTCATTGCAATCGAAGCAGTTTTGTTCCACCAGCTTAGCTGAAGTGGCGAGAGTACAATATTTCCGGCAACGTCCGACAGACAAACTTTCTTGCAATCGTTGTGGGAGCACGTCTCACAAAGCTAATTTTGCCGGTTGTCCCGCACGCAGCCTCAAATGTAAAAACTGTGGTAAAATCGGTCACTATGCCCGCTGTTGTCGATCGCAGGCTGTCGCACTCATTAAAGATGATGATACACCGGAATGCCATGTTACCGCTCCAACTCAAGACAATATCTATTCAATCACCGCTGACTCCATACCTTCAGGTTGTGTAACCATATCCGTTGTTGAACCGACGTTTCCAGCTGCTGACATTCGTACTGTATTGTTCCTTACTGTTAAAGGTGCTGTTCCATTGGAAATGGAACTTGATTCTGCTTCTCCAGTTACTATCGTGCCTTTCCAATTTTATGAACGCTACCTATCACAGCATAATTTACATCCCACCTCACATTCATTCTGGAGTTGTAGTGGGAACACACTAACCATATTAGGATTTATTATCGTGCCTTTGCAGTTGCATTCTGTGATTGCCGATGTCGCAGTGTATATTTCTTCGGACAACAGACGACCCTTGCTTGGGAGGAATGCTATGGTGGCTTTGCACATTGTACCATCATTCGACCGCATGCTTATCTCTTCCGTCAACGTAGCACACTGGCAGGAACATTATCCGCAGCTCTTCCAGAAGTCCATCGGCCGTAATTCATGTGGAGTGCATCGAATTCAGCTGAAACCGAATGCCAAACCGATCGCCATTGGTCAACCTCGACCCATTCCGCTAGCGAAACGTGAAGCAATCTCTGCAGCCCTGCAAGCGATGCTAGCAAATGATTTGATTGAACCCATCGATTGCTCTGAGTGGGTGCATCCAATGGTTTGTGTCATGAAAAAAGACGGTACTGTCCGGATATGCAACGATTTGCAGGCGCTGAACAAACAGATCGTCGTAGAACGCTTTGTTTTACCATCTAATGATGAACTCACTGTACGTTTAGCTGGTGCAACTGTTTTTTCCAAGCTAGATTTGAAAAGTGCGTTTTTCCATATGCCATTGGCCGATGATTCCAAACACCTAACTGCCTTCCTCGCTCCTGATGGCCTATTTCAGTACAAAGTCTTACCCATGGGTTTGAGTTCCGCGCCCGCCGCCTGGCAAAAGTTCATGACTCACGCCCTGGCAGGTATCGATGGGTAGGTTGCCTACATGGATGATATTTGTGTTTTCGGCCGGTCACAGGAAGAACATGATGCAAGGTTACACAAAGTCCTCCAGCGCCTCAGTGATCTCAATTTGCGTCTGAACGCAGAAAAATGTCTCTTCAATGCACCAGAAATTCAGTTTTTGGGACACGTCATTTCACGCAGTGGCATTCGACCAATTGATGAAAATATCAGGGCCATCTCTGAAGCGCCAACACCCAAAAATTTGACAGAACTAAAGTCCTTTTTAGGAATGTGCTCTTACAACCTGCGCTATCTGCCGGATTTTGCGACTGTGGCAGATCCATTACGACAGTTAACAAAGAAAGGATCGTCGTTCGTTTGGGGCAGCAATCATCAAAATGCCTTTGATGAACTGAAAAGGAGAGTTGCGTCTGCTCCCTTAGTTGCCATTTTTGATGAATCTTGCCGCACCTTTGTGTCCACTGACGCGTCTGATGTCGGTCTCGGAGCTGTCCTCTCACAAATACAAAACGGAGAGGAGAAAGTTATTGCCTACGCATCACGAAAGCTATCAGATTCCGAACGTCATTATTCAGTTGGGGAAAAAGAAGCTCTTGCATGTGTGTGGGCCTGTGAAAAGTGGCATTTATTTCTGTTCGGTCGTCGTTTAATTCTGCGTACTGATCATTCAGCCCTAACAGCTCTTCTCAGCAATGGATCTAAAGGATCGCGTCCAATGCGAATCGATCGCTGGTATGCCAGACTCCTTAACTACGATTTTGAAATTGTGTACCGGCCAGGTTTGCAAAATCAGATTGCTGACGGCCTATCTCGCTTACCCGTGGGGTTGGAGGATGAAAAAGAGAGACTCAGAAAGGCGGTATTAGTTTCCAGTCTCGGAGCTAACCTGTCTGCCTTGACGATCGAGGAACTACAAAGGGAAAATTCTAACGATTCTCTACTGCAAGAGATTATTGAATATGTGCAGCAGGGCTGGCCCAAGAATAACAAAATCCCCGGTGAGTTCATTCCGTATTATGCAATTCGACATGAACTATCAATGGTACACGGTTGCCTGATGCGCGGTTCGGTGTTTGTAGCTCCGTCCCAGTTGATAGCCAAGATAATAGCTTGCGCACATGAGGGACATCCAGGTATAGTTCGGACCAAAAATCGAGTAAGACTCTATTTCTGGTGGCCACGAGTGGCATCTAGCATTGAGACATTTGTGGTCAATTGCAATGCTTGCCGATTAGCGGACAAAAGTTCTTGGCCCGTTAAAGCCCCGACACAGCCAATTGCTTACCCGATGAAACCATGGACCAAAATCGCCATTGATATTATGGGCCCTTTCGCTACTGCTCCTACGAATAAGCGAAATCTACTTGTTGCTACATGTTTTTACAGTAGATGGCCTGAAGTACACATGTGCGACCAAGTTACTACTTCGGTTGTGTTACGTTGGCTTAAACACTTGTTCAGCCGTTTCGGTTTACCGCATGAAATAGTAACGGATAACGGGCCACAATTTTGTAGCCGCGAATTCGCAGATTTTCTACATTGCCATAACATTAAGCACTCCAGAACTGCGCCCTACAATCCTGCAGCCAACGGCATGGTCGAACGTTTAAACCGGTCTTTAAAAGAATCTATACAAGCCATACACATAGGAGGTTCGGACTGGGAGGATGCAGTTTTAACTGCTGTTTTTTCCTACAGAACATGTGACCACAGAGCCACAGGAAGAACGCCAGCGGAGCTGATGCTAGGAAGGTCCTTACGCACAAAGTTAAATGCTGCACATAACGTTTTATCAGCGAGAGATGCCGAAGTTTCAAATCGCATAGCATCTTATCAAAATTCCTATGCTAAATTATCAACACCGATGCAGCCCGGGACATACGTTCGCGTCAAAAGCAGAGCAACAAAGAAAGGCACACCTTCGCTTTCCGCTCCACTGCGCATCGACCGTACGCTTGGCCCGGGCACCTATCGATTGGAGAACGGCCTAATTGTCAACGCGCGTCGACTCCACACAGCTCACGGACCAGCTAATCAGCCCGATCGATCCGCGCGCGAATACCCGGCTGAGTTACCATTACCACGAAGCCAGCTGCGCCGGTCTGCGAGAACGGTGAAACCTATTGATCGCTACGAACCCGGTTGAGGCAGCTTTTCGGAGGGGGAACGGTAATGTGGTAATCATGTCAGCAACATCGATTGGCTCGATCTCATTGGTTGGCTTGCTGACTCATTACTATTGGTTGTGTGCGTCTGTCGCTTGACTCTCCGTTTAACAAGTGCTTGACTCAGATGTACATGGTTAATTTTGCGAGATACATTTTACCTTTCCTACGGCTTTCTTGATACAACAGTGGCCTCGCGGCGTACCTCTACTCGCTAGGCCCATGCAGTGTAGCTCCGGTGTGTGGTGGACGGCGTCACTTCACACCAATATATGAGAACTTGGCCTACGTTTTCCGCATGCTGACCCATTTCATTCACATGTCTGGTGGTTACATAGTTCATTCATTTTTCAAACGCTTTGCCCTACTGCATAACTCGGATTAATGTGAGCGGTTCTAATTGATGGAATTAAATAATTCATGATTATGTGAACAATTTGCGGATTAAGAAGTAAAATAAACTAGAGTCAACACTTTATATGGTATACCTATTTGCAGAGTACAGCGGTTGAGTTTCATAATCGCACTTGATTTAGATAATGATCACTGTTTGATGGACTTTAAACTCAGTCCTGAACGAGCACTTTTGAGTTGCGCTATTAAACTTGTTTCAATCAAGTCCTAAAGTTTCAGCACCATTAATCTTCCGTTAACAATGGACAATGGACAATGGTTTATTACGGGTAAAAAAGCATCGCTTAACAAGTCTCGTGTGATGGAAATTATTGCGAAAATCAATGGCATAATAAAGTGAAAAGCGTTGTGGTGGACTCACCATAGACTTATGTGGAATAGCGGAGATGTTCGCAAATCAAACGTATAAATCCATAAATCCATTGGTTAGGCGTTTGGCGAGAAACCGTTTGATTGCGTTTTGTAGCCCCTGGCTAACGAGTCATAAAATGAAATATAAGTGAGACAATGCATCGTCAACACGTTTTTTAAATATCGCGAGATTAGGAGCAGAGACGACATAATTAGGGAGGGCGTTCCAAGGCTCACGCACGCGGAGATAAAAGAAATTGCTACGGCATTCAAGCCGGCTATAATGAATTGTCAGTTTCAGAGGGTGACCTCTTAGTTTAGTGTTTTGGTTCAATTCCAGCAGCGGACGGCAAATGTGCTTTGGGTTCTTCAGGATCTGGTAAACCATTATGAGATCCCCCCGCAAAAGCCGATATCGACTGCTGTACATTCTTACAGATTTCAGTCTAAGCTGATAGGGCAGATGAAAGAGGCCCCTGACGTTCTTGATTGGCCGTCGTTGAGGAGTCTCGAGAGCAACGAGATCCTGTTTCTGCCACGGCTGCCACGCCTGAATAGCATATTCCACGTGAGGTCGCACGTGGGCGTTAAGCATTTGGGGAAATATTGATGATTCAAACCGACCGAACGCTCTGCGAAGAAGGCCGAGTTGTTGATTTCCGGTTCCCCTCGCCTTCTCTGCTTGTTTTGAACACCCGAGATCTTCCTGTACCAATACACGCAGGTCACGCTCCTGAGAAACCTTCGCCAAGGTGTGGTCTCCAATCTTGTAAACGCTCACCTGCTCGTGACGCAGATGCATCACTTTGCATTTAGCTATGTTCAATTGAAGCCTGTTCCTCCTTGACCATTCGTAAATGCAATCTAGGTCATGTTGGAGCAGATCTTGATCTGCCTTGTTAGTAATCGCCCGCCATATCTTGACCTCATCGGCGAAAAGCAGGAAGTTTGAGGAGATGACTCTTGCCCGGTCGTTGATAAACACCAGGAATAAACGCGGTCCCAGCACTGAGCCTTGTGGGACACCACATTCCACCGCAATTGGGTTAGAAAGTGATCCCCTAACACGTACTTGGAGTTTTCGTTGGTAAAGGAAGCTGCCAATCCAATCAAGTACTGGATCACCGATTCCGTAACTTTGTAGTCTTTGAAGTAGGATGCCGTGATCAAGGCGGTCGAAAGCTTTGGAGAAGTCCAGATAGATGACGTCGACTCCGACCCCATCATCGGCCACTTCCGTCCAACTACCTCGTGCAATAAGTAGGTTGGTGGTGCATGACCGGTGTTGACGGAAGCCATGCTGTTCCGCTACCAAGATGTTGCATATTTCCAGGTAGTCCATTAAAGCCTCAGCGACGACTGCTTCCATCACCTTCGCGAGCACAGGGAGGAGAGTCACTGGACGATAGTTCGCAGGATCGGAACGGCTACCGCCTTTAAAAATAGGGGTTATAATGCCACACTTCCACATAGTGGGGACTTGTTGTTCATCAAAGCACCTTTGAAAGAACCGTGACAGTGGTTCTGCTAGCTTGATGGCCATAGCCTTCAGTGCCTTCGGGCGGATGTCTGCTCCCGGAGAACTATGTTCACGCAGTGAGAGTAACATCCTTAACACAATTGATGGGTTGAAAATAACATTTGTACAAAAAGGTGTCGGTAATGTGCTTGATATTATGGGACAGGTAGATGTTGGGAGTTCAAAAATTGGGGCGTATTGCAGCCGCAGGGCATTAGCTGCTTCTCCGGCGCTTTGTACTCTACCGCCTGCCGTGAATAGTGGGGATATTCCATGCTTCACTTTACGAAGCTTATTGACATGCTTATACAGCAGTTTGTTGTTTGCCATGAACATTTTGGCTAGGCACTGTTGATAAGTTAGTTTGTCCTCACGGACAAGTGCGGTGCAATGGTTCCGATGGGCCAGGAAATTTCCCCAAGTCTCTGAGTCGGGGTTAATCTTGTAGGCACGCCATGCTGCATCCCTTATCGACAGGCAATTTCGAGTCCTACTTCTTATAATTGAAGGCATTTACGAGGAACGATGGGGTTTGGT
>OX104060.1:28349748-28364765 GCA_944474145.2 Dicrocoelium dendriticum | reverse complement strand
GCTGGCGTTTTCACTAAGAATTGTGCCTCTACTGAATTGTCATTAAAAGGTGTTGGTGTTCTTGCTGCTTTCAGACGAATTTCCGTTGGCAATCTGCAACGGGATTTAATCCAGTTCGCTAGTAGTGCTTGTGCCATTTGTTCTGACTGTAACACAAGTTTTAAGAGCCTGGGACCGCTTATAAGAAATTTGGGAAATGTACATGAGCATAAACATTGGTATTATGACGTAGGCTTGCTGAATCTTCCTTAATGAATGGCTGCAACTCCACGAGAATGTTGAACATGCTGCAGCAACATTCGTTTCTCTGTTTTATTACGCGCACACTGCAGACACGCATTAAATCATTGCTCCTGGGATCGTAATGCGAACGACGCATTGCGTCTTCAGCGGAAACAGGAATCCGCTAAATGTAACGCTAAATGTAACGCATGGGGATGGAGCTTTTTAAGGATTTATGTCAGATATGAAATTTGGTGTTATTTTGAGGAAAACGATTTGCAGAATATGAATGAATTGTTCAGTGTAAATTAGGAACTTATCTCTGAATCTCTATCATAACTAACTCAGGAGATGTGACTGAATATATTTTTCCGTCACGTAATTGAAGTCAAATGAATCCAATGCATATTGGATTGCATAAGATCCATACCTCCCTTTTAAAGTACATCCATATTTGCTAGACGGATGCGTTTGATTCTTTACGAATTGTGCTCAATTTGAACAGATATAATAGTGTATACAATCTAAGGATAACATCATAATGCAAAACGGATAAGAATAATGCCTAAATCCTTTACCTTTCTGCTATTCCTTGGCTGAACAAAGGAGTTCAGCCATCAGAACGTTACGAGAAGGGACGTTCACATGGCATAGAAACTTTCTTCATTTGAGTTATTCGTTTCGAAAGAAATTTAGTTCGGTTTATTCATTTGCATGTTCCTATTTTATTGCTCATTTGACAGTGTGATCACGAATAGGTTTATCCTGCTTTTTTCAACTTTCAACAAATTCCCTAATCCATAATGATGTAGACGAAACCTTGTCTTTGGCTTTATACCCGAGGTTAACCATGTGCTCTCATTCAGCTCTTGTCTGGAGCGAGGTGTCTTGGTCGGGAACTCATTGGCTAGCCGTGTGTCAGTTTGTGGCGAGCGACCTCTGTCGTGACTGATGGAAGCTCTGCAGCTGGTTGCATCACTCGCTGGTACTCGGACCATACGTTCGTATAACCTGAAGATATGTCTGCGATCCGGAAAACCGGAATGAGACTCAGAGCTTCAGAAAGAACACCTTCAACCGCCAGGTTATTAAGGTCATCTAAACGTCTATGTCGACCAACATCAACAAGCAGTCCAAATTGGCGCAACAAATCCATACCGATAATTACGAAGAATAAAGATGCCACTAGCAAAATATCGGCGGAGATTTAAATTTATGCTCATCATGCGCTGACCCTATGAACAAATCGTGGAAACATTGGCCGCACGCAGGTTGTATGTGGGGTTTCAATGCTTAACGTTCGAGTTCGCAGGGATGACGCTCACTTTGGCTCTCGTGTCGATGAGAAAAGTGAAGAAAGAACGCCTATCCTCCAGGTAAAACAGCCAATGTGTTTGGTTATTGATCGATGCGTAGTTCATGCTAGTGTGCGGGTTATTTGGCTTCTCAAAGTTGGCTGAGTTGCACCTAATGCAGGCAGCCGTGCAACGTCTAGCTTCTCCACCATATTTGTCATAATATCACCATAATTCTTCGACGGGTTTGGTGTTAGCTGACTGCGAACGTGAAGAGGAAATGTTGCGATTTTGTGTCGAACGAGACGTACTCAGCGCAGGCAAAGACGAGCTGCAATGATCGGTAGCCAAAAAGTGGTCATCGTCTGATCGTAACAAACACTGTTTCTAAGCATTCATTGCTGCAATTCTGCTGAGAAGTGACGCAATTTCCGCGTCTTTTGGGTCAGATAGGACTAAAGAATTTGAGCAAGTTGCTGCGAATACCTAACCAAAGCTACTGCTCGTCCACTGTGGAAATTTGCGAACCAGGTATCTGCTTTAGTAGCAAGTTCTTTCAGCAGTACTGAAAATGTCGCGGGGAGAAGTGCAAGCCATAGCTCTTTTATCCCTTCTTCGGTAAAGGATAAGGGACAAACAACGCGCTGAATGTCGTGGAGCAACGTTGAAGGCTTGCGATTTCCAAGTTTGAGAGCATTGAGCTGTTCCGATCCAGCCCGTTCGCTGGAATATAACACCCTCAAAATCGCATGATTTAGCGATTCACACTTTTCGTCCTTTGATGAGTAAACTAGTATGTCCTGAACCAGTGTCCCTACCGACACAAGAAGCCGTGGGACCAGCTGATTTCACTTCGAACGGTCAGTCTGAATGCCTTTTTTTCGAGTTCGATCTCACATGTGGCGAATCAATTATCTGGACTGCATCTGTACGCATGTCTACGCTGTGAGACGACTCGGATACCAATATCGGGTTATGCATAGAGCTCAAATAACCAAACTGCGATGAAAATATTAAAGATCGGCAGGAAACAAATAGGCACAGTGCAAACTCGAGGAAAGGAAACAAAATCATCAAAACCAGTACGACGAAAAATATTTCAAATTCTCGCATGCGAATCGGGGTCACCAGTTTGTGGGATTAGTAACTACTAGTCAAACACCATGCGCGCAATCGAGCGCAGATATCAGAAGGCAAGTGAAGTCGGACACAGGGGACTGTATCCGAGTGTTACAAAATATATGGACGGATTAAGCGAGACAGGAGCGAACGTTAGTGTCGTGACGCACCGTGCACCCAAATGATGAGCGGGACGTAGGTAAAAATGACCGTAGGGTCGGCATTAACACAAAAGGCAGTAAGGTACGCTTGAGAAGCGATAACTATGAACATACAAGATAATAATGATCCTTTGCTTTGCTACAACCCAACGCAGTGGAACAATGGCATAATAAGGGTAACATTAGGCATATTTGGCGGTACCCGTGGTGTAGTTTGTGTGAATTACATAAGTCCATAAGCGTGTGAGCAAAGTTCAACTTTAATTTGGTCTTCTGTCGCGACAGCCATCATCGCCAAGACAGTTTGTTCTTCCTTCAAGCTACTTTGCTTCGCTGTGACTGCCCGCTGCCCATCCACTTACCTGCCGGATCAAATACACGCGCTGCGCTCTGTCAATCCTAAGAACGCTCGACTCACCAGAACGAGTCGCGAGCACGTCTGACCCCGTTGGAGCGACGGACGCAAAACGCTGACCTTGAAACAAGTAGCAGATGCTAGGTTCTCCATAGGGTGGCGCGAAATCAGTAAGGGTGCGTCTCCAGTCAAGTCAGTCAGTCAGTTAGTCAGCATGGTTTATGCCCCATGAAAGGTAAAGTTCTAGGTCTAAAACTCACGCCAAAGGGATAAATAATGAAATAGACTACCACATGAGGATAAATTTGAAGCCATAATCATCGAAAGGGGTTAACAGAGCTAACATCACCGAATTAATTTATTAACCGATTCTCAATAAGTTAATCTTTATATGTCAATAAACGCGAAAATTTAGAAACTACCGATGTACCATATGCCATGGTGTCGGTGTGGATGGCTTTATTTCTTCGTTGCTTTGTATCTGAATATTCACTCTACATCAGTGCATAGAGAGCATTGTTGACGAATTGTCGAGAAGGCTGATGCGCATTCGTGCAACACGTTGTGGAGGTTTGGTTAGCAGAAGAGATTATTTTAGATACATGCTTTTTACAGGTGTTAACATAGCAAGGCTTCGTGGTGTTAAGAAGTTTCTGCTTTGAAATGCCACTACACCATGATAGATGTTTGTTGACCAAGCTATTAGTGTGAGATCTTTACTCATGAGACCAGGAAAGATCACTGGAACGTGCAGTAGAGTTGCACACATGGATTGATAAAACGCTGAATCAAAAACGGGGTACGGACAAAGACCTGCGACAATCGATAGAAGGTTGCGAGCACTGTGTTAGTGTTTGGTGGTAGCGAGTTCCTTTGATTAAAGAAAGAATGGCATCCTATAATCTTGTCTATTTTCTACCACTGGCGTAGTGTACACGCATCTAGTTCCTCTGTTCCAACTTGTTTATTGAGGAGTTTTTACACTTTATCATCACCTGGCGCAGTTATTCCTGCATCGCTTCTTGATTGCTGAGAGGGATCATATACTCTCACCAGAAGTATTCATCCTAGACAAGTGGAAACAGGAATAAGAGAGACACATATACACTAGTGCCTGAATTCACTGTGTTATCTAATCTCTAGATAAAACTGGCGTAAGTCACAATGATAGCAAAAGACTCATTTCATAGGATGAGATCAGCTACCGCATCACCTGTTATAAATTAATAAATGGTATATTCCTCGACATTGCGAGAAACATTTTATATGGTTTGTACAACATACTCGAATAGTGGAGAAAGATTTTCGGGATTTTCAGTGGTCCCATGGTGTGTTAGGCGTGTGATGGAATGTCAGGTTATGAAAAGAAGGAGAATTTGTAAGCATATAAATATATAAGTACTAAATAAATAACATTTTATTCCTCGACAGTGCGATGCACAAAGCAATTAAGTGGTCTAATCAACATGTACAACGTGATCGCATAATATAGTTAATTTTACGTGTTTGGTTCAGTGGTTCCAATTTGGGATTTTGAAGTGATTAGCAGTTTGAAAATAGTAGAGAGATTACGAAACTGGGAATAGTAATAAATGTGGATTTCACGGAAACTTCAAGTAAAGTAATACTGTCATTCATGCAACTGTCCCTAGCGGACTTGCTTCCATGCAGGGTATGCCCGCGATGGGTTTTACCCGAGCTTCCGTGCTCCAATTGGCTCTGTGCCTGTGTGGCAAAATAGTAAATAGGCTATCAGATTAGGTACCAATCCTTTTTATAAGGGCTGTTTTATGCATATATTATGGGAGATGAAGCCTCGGCGAATTCCGTCATGCGGAGCAATCGATTGTGGCACTTTTTTCTAGGCCAGCATGTCAATAGCGTTATGATTTGTATGGGTATGCTTTTTATTTTGGAAGCTATAACCCGTCACCACAAGAGATCAGCCCAATCATGACCAACAATGAAACAAAGAATAAGATGAAGCATGAGGAATTAAATATATAATAAAGAATAAAATCACTTGCCGATAGGCCAATCACAATTTAATGAACATCTTGCAGCGTGACGACGATGGTACAGTGACATCAGCTTGAAATGCGTAGTGCATCTTCGAACCAGTGCGTCAAAGGAGAAAACAGAATTGGTTAGACGGAGTGATAGGAGTAAGATCGTTTATAAATACATACACAAAAATTCAACTATATGTAGGTAATATTATTATATTGAAAGGAATAGAAGATATGGCGACTTTCAAATGTCTCCAAGACCATCCTCATACAAATCATCTAGAGTCATCGTTTGGCTTAGAGTTGACCTGATATTTGAAACAGTCAGGTGAATATAAATCATGCGTGTGAATTGCGGATAGGTAGTGCAGTTTCTAATAATCGATGGAAGTTTGTTCCATATTAGTTCATATTTTACGTAGAAAAATTTTGAGCGGAGCTTTGTGCGAGACTTTGGTATTTTCACTGTGCGCTCGCTGTTTCTTAGTTCATAGCGCATACGAGTCTACAACTGGAGTTGTTGGCGAGCAGTGAAGCTTAATCCGAATAGTAAGCGTTACGGAAGAGTCTGCGTAGCCAGCGTGGCTCCAGTTTTAGAGCCTCGCAAAACTGGCTGTATGTCATAGTATTAGGCATGTTCAATAACCTCTTTGCGAATGATCGTTGAATGTTTTCTAGTGCTATGATGTCCACTTTTCTCAGATTACTATGCACTATCGTACAGTACTCAAGCTTCGACCTAACACATTTTTTAAAGGCTTGAAGCCTGGGATCCCTCAAAATAAGAGTTCGACTTATATAGGCGATCACTTTTCTGGCAGAAGCCTGCAAGAATATAACAGGCTCTAAAAAATTAAATGAGGTAGAATGTGACAGGTAGCGCATGAACTACCTTTCAAAAATCCGTGCTGGTGTTTACTGAGAAAGCTCATATAACTCAAATATTCTAGTATGCATTCTTTAACTTACCTCTCCATGATTCTGGAGATAATAGATGTGTGGTAGATTGGGCGGTAATTTTTTACATATTGAATAGATCCGCTTTTGTTTCGTTGTATTATAGTTGATTGTTTCCAGTGCATAGGATACCCCATTTAGCTTGGAAAGTGTATATACATTAAGCAAAAACAGGGGGATGTCTGGACCTCCGTACTTGACTAGAATTGCCATGATGTTGTCAGGTCCTGATGAGCATGATGGCTGAACTAATCTGAGTTGGCGACGTATGTCATTATTTGTAAATTCATCGGTTTGGAGTGTATTACTGCCTCTGTGCATCGGCATGAGTTGAGGATCCGCTTTCGCATTAGTATCATATGTAGACATAAAGTAGTCATTGTAGATCGAACATATGATTGCGCGATCGGTTATGGCAGTTCCATCAGAGTTTGCAATCGAGTTTATACAACTTGAATTTCTATTCTGCCTAGGGTCCAAAAGTTTTAAGATGCAGCCTACCACGTTGGCTCCCTTCAGTGACATTACCACTTCATAGTGTAGGGGCGCGGATCTCAGTTCACACGGAATTGCCCCGGAAGCAGCAGGAGATGGGAACTAACGCGGAGAATGGGAACGGGAATCGTCAACCCAGCTCGTGGCCTACGATGCAATCCGGGAATGGGTCGTCAGCGACAAACGATACCGCGGCCACGCCGGAAAGAACAAGAGGCGACATGAATGGGAGCCCGATTTTCCCAAGAGATATGCCGGTATCTACGGCCCCAGAAATCGGCCCGACCAGAGCAACACAGCCCCGAGCAAGCAAGTCGAGAGCTTTGGTACGAATCCAGTCTGGATAGGCTGCGACGCAAGGGAGCAGAAATGTGGGCGGAAAACGGGACATTCAATGTCCAGGTCGGATCAGCCAAATGGCGCTTAGTGGACACCACTTCACGCGGCGGAAAGTGGTGCGTCGTAAGTGGGAAACGCGGCTATATTTATGTGTGTGCGTGGGACATGTGTGTAAACCTCTCGGCGTGCAATAAACAGCGTTCTCCCCTACCGTATCGTTCTCGCTACAATAGCATAGTATTTTGTGGTGACCTTGTTATAACGCTGCAAGCAATCTGGTGTGGAGCATCAGCAGAGTAACATCGTTGGCTTTCTCAAACTTTTGCTTTATTTATGAAGTTTAATGGCTACCATTTTTGCCATGCCTGCACGTGCAGCAGTCCTTTACAACTTCTTAGTACGTTCTGGAATCAAAACTTCAACACAAAGTTGAATACGGTGGGAGATCTCGTTACAAGCAATTTGTACATTCCGTGCTGAGAAGAATGGATCCCAATATGAAGACCTTATATGATCCGAGAAAATTGACTAATTCACAGAAAAGAATGAGCGGAAATTGATCACTGATTCTATCGGTTTAGAAAAAATTTGGAAAGAACAACCAACGATGCTATGATCACCACCCGGCAATTTCTCACTGATATATGTGGATATATGCGAACATCCCACAGTAAATATTAGATCAAGTGTGTTACCAAGCCGTGTAGGTTATTTGACGTGCTGTACCCGTCCCAGTCGATCAGGAGTAGACATAAATATATTGTGCATTGTGGTTTATTGTTAAGGGACCATGGGATTTCGGGCATATTAAAATCCCCAGCGATTATTTTATTAGTCTATGAGAGGTCAGCAATAGAAGAGAAGGTGTCCGACAAGTCATCGGTTACGGTGAGTGCAAGCGAAGAGGAACTGAAAATGCAACCTAATAAAAGATTTGTTGGATTAATAGAAACGGTAATCCATACCGAATCAGGACGTTTCCGTAGGAGTGATTCATTCAAAGGAAGAATCAAGTATTTAGCTTTGACGAAGGTTATACAGTCAACACCTCTACCATAAAGGCGGTCATTACGAAAGATATTATAACCTAGTATCCCAAACAATGTGTCAGACATCTCCGCTGAACACCATGTTTCTGTTATTAGTACTATATCGGGGGAAGAAAGATGAAGCATATTACGCAAGAAGTGCATTTTATTTAACAAGGAACGAGAATTAATTAACAGTAAATGCAGTGTCTTGTTATCCATTAGGTTGTCTGCAGGAATCCAGGTACCTAAGCTCAACCAGTTGGTATTTAGAGATATTGCCGTGTGGGTGATGGATAGGGAAGATATATACTTCTCCGATGTAGTGTCATTTGGGGGTGTGGCGGGTAAAATGCCACTGGACCTCCCAGAAATGATGGGAAAGTTGAAATACTGGGAAGATATCGACCCACTGTGAGATTACAGTTTGCTGGCTGTTGCATATACCCTATTGCCAGTTATGTTTATCTACATTTTGAGGTAGTTTGAGGGGGATTTTGGTTTTGCCAATTACTCTCAGCTAATCGTGGGTCACTAGGCAGTGGCTCACAAGTTATGAAGCGCACAGATTGCATGCTTGGTGATATGTCGATTATCTGCATGTTTCCAGTCGTGACAGCGTTTGGTGCAAGGTATAAATAGCTTTCTTATTGTGCTTAGGAGCAACCGTATAGATGTCACTTGAGGTTATGCTACCACTTTTATTTACAACTGGGTTGTTCCGCAGTGTTTTATCTATTAGGGGTATAGAGTTTTTGGAGAGGAGGTTGTTGGGTGGAGCCTGGGATACTAATCGGTAATCAATGACACGTAAGAGCCGTGTCAAATACGGGAAAGCATAAAAGTCGGTGGCACTGAACCCAACGTATAGTGTGCAGGCTACAAAAGTAGGAAGTGAATCAAACAGAGCAAAAAGCAGTGCAGCAAGTTACTCGCCAAAAAGCTTTGTATCAACGGATGTGCCATCAGTAAAACAAGTGGACGTTTTGAAGGTTAAAACAAGTGTAAAATCCAATGTTGCACAATACTGAAAGGACGTGTTTTCCAGTAAACTACTAGGGCCTCCCCTAGAAGACTGAAAGATGGAAGCCTTCAATTGAGCTCTTAGTGGGGGAAAACAGAAGGTGTGGATGGGCGTGAAAAGTTGCACGAGCTTGAACAATGGCTTCCAAGGTGGAGTGTGTTGCTGAGTTCGCTGGGTCCAGGCTTTTGTTTGTTACTGTTTGTGATGATCGGGTGGACCAGAGTGCATCATCACTGGGCCGTCTGGGCTGGCTGATCGGACTGTAAAAAATACTGGCTAGTCCAGAAAAATGGAAGACAGGACATTCGATTTGCTGCAGACCCGACGGTGCGCTTGGGAGGTGTCACTGCCCCGCTGCACTCCAGTCCAGAGTCCTCGTCCCACGAAGAATTCCAGGCGTCCTCATCCGCCGAAGAAATCCGGCGTCATCGTCGGCAACGCCTGGCCAGACGTTTGATGATCAACCCGTTCGTGACGTTCTGCACCTGTGTTCGACTGACAGTTCTTTGGGTCAGGAAGAAGGTCTTGAATCGGCTAGCGAGTCACTCCGGGGTTAAGTTGAGCAGGTTGGCGAGTCACTCGAGGGTTGCCTTGGCTGTTCCGGCGGATGAGTTTCTGGAAGGTAGAACTCAGAGGGGGTGTGCATGGGTCGGGGAATGTGGCTTGACTCCGGAGAGGGTACATGGCATGCATAAAAAGCAAATACGCTTTTAAGTTTTCAAAATGTTTTGGGTTTTGTCGATTTCGCATAACATTTGTGGATGAGACGCAGGTTTACCAATAAAGACGAAAATGATGTGTTAATGGAAATAGCAAACGTTTACAAAATCTGAAAAACCGGCCGGAAGTTTGACCTGTCTACCGCGCCGGTCGGTTGCCTGTGGTTGAGACGTAATAGGTTAAGGGTCAAGAGGAATGGAGGGGTTCGGGATATCCAGTTCTCGGGAACTCACCGCAGTTGCAGGTGCTTGTGTGATAGCATCAGGATGGGTTGCAGGTGGTTCGTTAAAGAAGGCCACTTTGAGGCGGTCGACGGACACCGTTGTTTAGCGACCGTTCTGGTCTGGGTTGAAATGATTTGGACTCCGTTACAGGATTCTGAAAGGGCCAGTGTAGGAAGGCTGGAGAGGGCACCGCACTGCGTCAGGGCGGATGAAGACGTGAGTGCAGGTAGAGAGTCCGCTGTGCATTTGCACATCTCTAGTCTGTTCACGAGGCGGAGTCGGGCGTAGTGAACGCATGCGTTCACCTAGGGAGGACGCAAAATTAGGCGGTGGTATACCAGACTATACGGGTGGTGAAACAAATTCTCCTGGCATCTTTAGCGTTGTGCCGTAAACCAGCTCTGCTGAGGCACATTGCAAGTCAGATTTGATACTGCGGCGAATGCCTAAGAGTACGAGCGAAACCTTTTCGTTCCAGTTTGGGTCGGAGGAGGCGCAGAGAAGGCTTTAAGCTCGCTATGGAAACGTTCAACTAACCCGTTGGTTGCCGGGTGATACGCTGTGGTATGAATGCGGCACAGCCAAATAGTTTCAGAACGCATCGAATTTTGAATATATTTGTATTGGTGGGTGGGCATCCGTAGAGCTAGGCACAACGATCCAAGAAGACCCGGATAACAGTCTCAGCTGTACAATCTGTTATGGAAAATGGTTTCTGATTATCTGGTGAAGCGGTTGACACATGTATGGATGTATACGGATCCGCGTGGTTGACGCAGTGGACCTACCAGATCTACGTATACATGAGAGAACCGAGAGTCCGACGTGGGAAACGAATCAAGAGGACTGCGGGTGTGACGATGTAATTTGGAGCACTGGCATTGAAGGCAGATGCTAGCCCAGGTACGAACATCTTTGTTTATACGTAGCCAAACGAAACGTTCGGTGACCAGTTTCAGATGCACGGATACCGGGATGTAGTAGTGAGTGAGGTGTGTCAAAGGCTGTGTGTCTGAAGGAGATGGGCACAAGGGGATCTAGGACAACCTGTGGAAATGTCACAAAGAATGGTCCCTTCCGTGGTTTGAAGAGGAACAGGTTGCACATGCAGCGAAGTGGACTGCAGTGTGTGTTGAATGTCTTCATCTTGAGCCTGAGCCGACGTCAAGGCGGCAAGGTCGACCGTAGGCAAAAACTGGAGAGTGTGGTTGACGCGTGAGAGAGTCTCGGCGACGGGATTGTCGAGACCCGAGACATAACGTATGTCAGCAGTGAACTGCGTGACAAAGTCTAGGTGTGTTGTTTCCATTGGTGAATATTTGTCGCAAGAAGAGTTGAAAGCGAAGATAAATGGCTTGTGATCATTGTAGACCGTGAAAGTGCGGCTTTCGAGTGTGTGCCGGAAGTGACGAATGGCTAGGTAAATGGCAAGCACTTCTATGCCAAATGTGCTGTAGCAGGATTCCGCTGGCTGCAGGCGCTTGGAGAAGAACCCAAGAGGTTGCCATTGCCCATCAACGTGTTGTTGGAGGACGGCTCCTACCGCGACGTCCGAGGTATCAGTCATAATAGAAAAAGGCGCAGTCGATTCGGAATGAGTGAGGAGGGCTATGTTGGAGATAGCATCTTTAAACTCGGCGAAGGCTGCCTGTGCTGTCTCGGGGAAAGTGAACTTACGCTCATTTCCTCTGAGTAGGTCAGTCAGTTGGCTGCATGAGCTGAGCGCAGCGCGGAATGAAGCGTCCATAGTAGTTGACCAGACCACAAAATCGACGGAGGTGCTTGAACGAAGTTGATTCTGGGAAGTCCTTGATTGACTGGATCTTATCAGGAAGGACTTCAATACCAGATGATGAGACAAGGTGGCCTAGGAATTCTACCGCTGATTTGCCGAGTATTACTTAATCGGGTTGACTGTGACACCGTGTTGAGTCAAGCGCTGGAACAAAGTTCGAAGATGCTCGAGGTGCTCTTGTTTCAATGAACTGGCTACTAAATTATCATCGAAGTGGAAATAAGCGAAGTCTAGGCCACGAGTGACATCGTGGGGGAAGGGTTAATTTCTGTATTGGCGGAAAAGGGTTTCGCTTCCATTGTCCTCGGTAACAACCAAGATAATTTACGTGGCTGCATAGTATATTCTTAACTTTGATGGTATTAAGGTGTGGAAAATAGAAGATAATATTAAATTAAAGTAATGACTACAGGTGTAGTTGAAAGGCACGACATAATCGAAAGCAGGCAAATGATTAAATACAAATGACGTGTGAACGGATGTTTTATGGAGCAAAAAAGTATTAACGCAATTGTTTCATGCAGGTAAAGGTTATGCTTGCATGAAGCTACTCGTAACAGTAACATACGGATTACTGTAATTTTTGAAATGGCGAAAAAGGAAAGCTAAATTTACAACTAATAAATCTTATCAATTACCATTACTTGTACATACTTACGCACAAAGCGACACATAAACATCTCTTTCCTATCCAGTTATGAAACCATCACCATTTAGCCTGGTGTACCGGAACACAAAGTCCCTTCAGACCAATTTTTCATGTCAAAAAGTAGCCACTTCCACATCGTGAATGAAGCGTTGGAAGGTTTGTACGGCGTTGCACAGTCCAAATGGCATCCTTACAAATTCGAACAAAGCGAAACTAGTGATGACAGCTGTTTTAGGAATGTCGTTGTCTTCCACAGGTATCTGGTGATAGGCGCGAACCAGATAAATTAAAAATAAAATTTTAATTTTGACTACGCGAGGCACGCTGATGGAGGCATGATCAGGTATGTGCAACTGTACAGACATTTTATGGCAACCGTAACAGTGAAAGTAGAAAATTGTTTTATATGTCCATGCTTGGAACTGTACAATGGTGGAAACGCGAATTAATAATTTGGCTGTCGTGTGATCGGGACCTGTTTGTTAGGACATAATCGGTCTGCCATATGTTGCCGTCATAACGCGGCTAATAATAGGTTGAGAATCCTGAATGATCTATTGGAAGATAATCGAAGAGCCCGCTAGAGAGAGATATAAAAAATATCGTGAGTTCGTACATAAGTAACGGGGACAGGGGTCTGCCTGCAAATTACAGGCCAGTTAGTCTAAAGAGTGTAGTAGTCAAACTCCTCGAGAAACTGGTGAGAGATTCATTGGAAAGTCAGCTGAGTAGATTAAGTCTACTTAGAAATGTGCAACACGGACACCGGAAGGGATTTTCGTGTCTGACGGATCTACTGGTGGCTCGTCAAAGTTGGGCGGATTCAGTGGATAACGGCCACGCACTGAACTTTCTTGTCGTGGACTTTTCGAAGGCATTTGACAAGGTAACCCATTTGAGGCTTGTGCAAAAGCTGTCCTCCTACGGGGTATCTGGCCGCGCCCTTCATTGGGTGACTGCCTTGCAGGGTAGAGAATAGTGTGTACGGGTAGGCCGGGACCTATCGTTTAGGCAGTATGACTTCAGTGGGGTGCCGCAGGCTTAGTCCTGGGACCGCTGCTGTTCTTTGTCTATGTGAATGATCTACCCGCGGAGCTTGAGACACCATTGCAGCTATTAGCTGATGACCTGAAGCTGTGGAACATTGTCGATGTTCCTGAGGGTTCCGAAGCTATTCAGGGAGCATTAGATAAGCTTTGGGACTGGTCTATTTGATGGTTACTGCCCATAAATCAGGCAAAGTGCTCCATTCTTCGAATTGGAGGAGGTTGTCCTCCTACATATCATTTCAATACTAGTGGGCGGTAAATTATGATGTCTCACACCTGCGAGAATATACTCTGAGGAAGGCGAGATATTAGCTGATTATACATGGCGAAATCAGCATAAATCCTGCAAATATCAAAACGGCTTCTAGGTGAAAAACAATAACGTAAGATCGTACTCCCAAAAAGGTGGAGGGACTAACATAACTGCATTGAGCAAGACAGGCTCAACGGCGCCAACCGCGTATGGAGATGGCTTATCTTCTATATAATCCACTAAAAAAGCGATTAAAGGTGGTATGGGAGAAAACAATATGCTCACAAGTAATGAATCAGAATCACTGGAATAAGCTAACCAAATTGCAACATCATAATGGCGGATGGCGTGTTCTGGACCGGTGTCAATAATTGTTGGGTGGAGCCTGGGATACTAGTCGGTAATCAATGACACGTAAGAGCCGTGTCAAATACGGGACAGCATAAAAGTCGGTGACTGAACCCAACGTATAGTGTGCAGGCTACAAAAGTAGGAAGTGAATCAAACAGAGCAAAAAGCAGTGCAACAAGTTACTCGCCAAAAAGCTTTGTGTCAACGGATGTGCCATCAGTAAAATAAGTGGACGTTTTGAAGGTTAAAACAAGTGTAAAATCCAATGTTGCACAATACTGAAAGGACGTGTTTTCCGGTACACTACAATACCCTCACTAAACACAAAACTTTACCAATATTTCTGTTTAACCTGTGACGTCAATTCTGTCCCGGCATATTTCAAACGTTTATGGATGGTTTGGTAAAAAATTTACATTTCACTTTTGCGTATTTGGATGACATTATCTTCCCTGGACAACCTGACGCAGTACATTTACGAACACTCACCGTTGTGCTTGCATGGTTAGTACGAAATGGACTTAATTTGTGAAGGATCATGTGCAAGTTCCTTTATTCATTTGTGTGCCATCTTGGACGTAGGCTTGATAAGCTCGGTTTACATGTCCTAGAGGATTTGGTGAAACTCAGTTTAGAAAGTCGTGAACCGAGAAACCTTGACGAGCTCCGTTCGCTTCTAGGATTGCTGTCTCATTATTGATTTTTCTTCCCAATTACCTACACCATGATGTCTTCTCTGTACAACTCCATAAAATCTTATTGGATTATTGAGGTACTCAGCAAAGCTTCACCCTAACTAAAGCCAAAAGTGTCCTAAGATTCTCTCCAATGTTCCTTCATTAGGATCCTAGGAAGCCCCTATTTCTCTAATGTGACGCAGCTTCTTGGGGTGTGGGTGCGGTCCGGTGACGCCGCACGAATGAACAAACCTTGCGTCCCATATAGTTTGCATCACGCACTCTGAAACCAGCG
>OX104060.1:28318654-28349249 GCA_944474145.2 Dicrocoelium dendriticum | reverse complement strand
TGCTCACTCATTATTTAAATTTATTACCTGCTACATACACTATGCTTATAAGGCTTTCATCCCAATAGTTCACAGGCTACATAGCAGGGCGTAGTACGGAATAGAGCCAGAGCGTTTCGCACTATTGAGACTCGTCAGTTGGCGCGCATTCCCTCAGTCCTTTAAAGGGGAACTAACACTTGACGGCCAGAGGCAGATGCCAACTAGTCAGCTGCTTAAGCCACTGAGCCATGGGGGACGTTGGCGAGGCTATATAGCTTGAAAACTAATTGGGATATAGTATCACCTACCTACCACCGTCGCTGACAGTGGTTAGCCTGCTATATCATGTCGTCCTCTCACTGGACACTATATCCGAAACTTTTGGATCTAGGGGGGGCTATTTTTATTCTGTATCACTCAAGAGTTGCAGGAGTTTAGTTTTAATGCTGATAAGGTTTTTATCCCAATAGTTTGCAAGTTACATAGCAGAGCCTAGTCCGGAAGAGCGCCAGACGCGTTTCGCCCTATTTTAACTCGCTAGTGGCGCGCATTCCTTCAGTCCTCTAAGGAGGATCGAACTAATGACGACTAGAGGCAGATGCCAACTAGCCAGCAGTTTAAGCCACTGAGTAATGGCGACGTTGGCTGGGGTACATCATTTGCAAACTGCCTGGGATATAGCACCACATATCTACCAATGTCACTGACAGTGTTTGGCCTGATGGCTCAAACATCCTCTCACTAGACACTATATCCATGGCACCTGGACCAATAAGTGGCGATTTTATTTTATACTACTCACGAGTAGCAGGATTTTAGTTGTAAGTATGAGAAGGCTTTATCACTAATTTCCAAGCTACATAGCAGAGCGCAGTCCGGAAAAGCGCCAGACGCGTTTCGCCCAATTGAGGCTCGTCATTGGAGCGCATTCCCTCGGTATTCTAAGGAGTATCGCACCCAGAACGACTAGAGGCAGATGACAATTAGTCAGCAGCTTAAGCCACTGAAACATGTGGGTCGTTTCTTGGACTACATAAGTTGCAAACTAACTGGGATATAGTACCACTTATCCAACACTGTCACTGACAGTGGTTAGCCTGCTGGGTGATGACGTCCCTTAGATAGACAATATATATCCATAGCATTTGTAGCTAGGAGAGGCTAATTTTATTTATTAAAACTCACCAGTAGCAGGATTTTTGTACTTTTGGTAAGGGGTTCATCCCGATTTTTTCACAAGCTACATAGCAGAGCCTAGTCCGGAAAATCACAGACACGTTTCGCCCTATGGAGGCTCTTCATTGGCGCGCATTCCCTTGGTCTAATAAGGAGGATCGCACCCATGACGGCTAGAGACAGATGTCAACTAGCAAGCAGTTTAAGCCACTGAGCCATAGGGGACGTTGGTTGGGCTACATAAGTTTGCACTAAATGGGATAGAGCACCACCTACCTACCACTGTGACTGACAGTGATTAGCCTGTTCCGTGATGTCGTCCCCTCCTTTTACGTTATGTCCCTAACATTTGGAACTGGAAGAGGCTGGTTTCAGTGTAAAGTACTCACGAGTAGCAGGATTTTAGTTGTTATTCTGGTAAGAGTTCATCCCGATTTTATACACGCTACAAAAGAAGAGAATAGTCGAGAGAAGCGCCAGACGCGTTTCGCTCTATTGGGGCTCGTCATTGGCGCGCATTCCCTCGGTCCTCTAAGGAAGATTGCAACCATGACAACTAGAAGCAGATGCCAACTCGCCAGCATCATAAGTCACTAAAACATGGAGGACGTTGGTTAGGCTACAGGATTTACAAACTAACTGGGATATAGCACCACTTACCTACCACTGTCACTGACAGTAGTTATCTTATGATGTCTTCTCTGAACGAGCAACGCAATGAAAATTTGCATTTGTTTTGTGGTCCTCTGTAATGCATTACCCTAACTAAAGCCTGAAATGTGCTCGGCTCCTCAAAATTATTGTTTCATCGGGATCCTAGGGGCCACCATTTCTCCAATGTGAAGTATCTTCTTTGGGGTGGGTGCCGTCCGGTGACACTGCATAAGTGAAAATAACTTGGGTCCTATAGCGTCTGCATCAAGCACTCTGCCACCCGCCGAAAGAAACCATTCGCAGCTAGACAACTAAGCTCTTGCCATAAGGATTCTGTGAAAAGTACCGCTGTGTGAGTTATTTTGAGCTACACACAGGACACATGCCATCGATGACATTGTTAGGGGAGACCAAAGGTTTACAGCAAATGTCTTCACCAAGAGTGCAAACGTGGGCTCTGACATTGAGTTCATATAATTATAAAATTACATATAATTCTGGTAGCAGTAAGCTCACGGCTGAGGCCGTGAGCCGTCTACCACTTACAGGAGTGTCACATGAACCCGATTCTTCCCGTACATGAGTTCAGCTAATGCAACATCTAGATACAATACCTCTATGCATATCCACAATCCGTCAGTGGAGAGCTCAAGACCCAATTTCTGCAACAATCAATAGATTCTGAACAGATGGACCGCCTGCCGAAGGAAACACTGATTTGCAGCCATTTGCAGCACGCGGAAATTAACTGATCTCATTCGATTACTGTGTGTACTGGGGTTTCCGGTCGGATCTTCCAAGCGAGACCCTTGCACAGATTCTACATAAGCTCCCTGACGCACATCCGGGCGCCTCGAGAATGAAAGCATTGGCGAGAGAATCCTGCTAACGGCTAAGGATAGATACAGATATTAAGCACATCCTGAAGCATTGTGCTACCGGTCAGACCAATGCAGTGAATTCCTGATCCAGTGCATTTTTGACACTGGCCCGACAAACCGTGGCACCAGATCCATACCGACTACTTTGACCCGATTAATGAAACCACGCATTTGTTGCTTATCGGTACTCACTCCAAGTTGGTAGAGGTGTATCACGTTACGATAAAAACATCAGAAACCGCCATCGTTAATATGCGTATATCTTTCGTCATATTCGGTATTCTGGAGACCGTATGCACGGAAAACGGGTCCCATGGTTAGTATGTTGTTCAACCGAGTCGACACTAGCAACGGAATTCAGCATACAAAATCGGCGCCTTATTAACAAGCGTCAGACAAGTTGGCAGAGCAGGCGATACAGAAAGCGAACGGAAGTGTGTTGCAACTACGTGTAGGAGCCTTACAAACGGAGCTGAATAGTTTCCTAGTTACCTATCGTTCCACATTTACTGAGGATACGAGTAAGTCTCTTTCAGATCTGATGTTTGGCAAGAACTACCAGACAAGGGTGAATTCACTGTTTCCTAATCCACGGGTGAGAAAAACGAGCGACAGAATAGATCGGTGTCAGCAAGTGAGGTGAAACAGTATGCCACCATTGAGTGAAATTACTTGGTATACAATAAATTGCTACAAGAAACAAAGACGATTTGCCCCGTAATTCGTTATTCGCGAAGCCAAGACGACGTCCAAGTTCCAGACGACACGACTTAGTCATCGGCACTCAGACCACGTTAGTCAACAGTGGCCATTCACATGGAACGCGATGCAGACCGGATTGTGCGCAGACAAATCCAGGCACGGAGGGTGAACCGTACGCACAGGCTAGAGAAACTTCGAAGAGGCGATCAGCCGCACGTATAAACCAGTGGATTGTTTTCAGAAGGGAATGAATTTATATCGATGGTATGAGCATTATCATTTGCGCATTGAACATCAGGGCATAACCCACACATTTGGAAGAACAAGAAAAATAAACGCACGAACGCCCAGACGCTCACACGGAGGTACGCACGCACTAAGCTTATCGAGTCGCACACTGAATGCATGTTATTGTCAGTTATGAACTAAACAGTGTCCCGTCCAGTCTTGTTCTCGATACCGTGGTTTGTGAGCCCTATAGAGCATACGCTTTCGTACATTTACTTACTGTGACTCATACGTATCAATGTTTGCATTTGGTTGTCTTAATTAGAATAATACACCGGACTTAAGTTAAAAGTGCCGGTACTAAATAACTACATGAACGGTGTATTTGTTGACTTTGCGTGAAGCTGATCACAAGTATTTTCGGGTCCAGTGTGTGACCTATGTGTTTTGCTCTCGCAGAATTTTAGTAAATATGCCTTAGTGCAGGGCCTAGGAGCTATGTGACGGGAGTGTTAAATTATGGAAATAAGGATGTCTTGTTGGGTTTTTCATGATGTTATGGCTTGTTACGTTTCCTGAGTATCATCGACGCTGTTGGATTTTTTGAACGGTTGGCTTCCTCTCGTCGCGTGCAGAGATGACACCGAAGGTAAAATTGGTGCAGGAAACGATCGAGCTTACCTGGGAAAGAAATTGGCTTGTGTATGCTCGCTGTATCGATATGTCAGCAAGGAATCCAAAGGGAAAGCATGTTAAAAATATGTACAGTAATATTTTGTTAACGGCTTCAGAATTTCCGAAGAGGCCAACGTCAGCTTTGCCTGGCATTTATCGCGCCTTACGTGTATGCTGTTTGACCATACAAAATCATATATTACTACTTTACACGAGGCAAGTAATCAGTTGGATCACCTAAGTAGTGTTAGCGAAGATAGCAACTTCAGTAAAATAATAAGTAAATAAATAGATTCACACGTAACAGAAATATGAATATTGGGATCAACGACGCAATTGGTTGCCTCGCTTTTCCTTCCACGTAGGGACGAAAATTGTAGGATGGGAATGGCAGAATAATGGGCATAGAGAAGATGAACTACGGAGCAAGGAAAACAGCTCATTTTGTTCCTTCATTTAACATCCATGGGGACAGCAGCGCCGTGAGGTAGACTGGACAGAATAAGCACAGAATAGACAAAGGACCGAGAACTAAAAATAGGAGCTCCGATTGTTGCTCCTTCTCAAATCCCATGTGGACATGGAGGCCGCGAGTAGTTATAGAAGACAACTAAGCTGATAGGGACGTTTACTACTTCTTTGCTTCCGCCATGTCTTACTTACACTGCCATCAAATACTTAACAAAATAGATAAATTCATATATTTACCGATAATTGGCATACGGCCCCATAAACCGAAGTGATCGTTTGTACACCGAGTAGTTTTCATGGGTTTGTGAAAAAGTTCATAATAATAAACCAACTATAAATAAAAGAATTTCTGATCATGAATATTCCCCCGGGTACTGAACCCGATCACCTAATACGTGAAATCTACCGATATTGTATCACTATTTCCTCGTTTGTGACACTCAGGAGAAGATAACGAAAGGTATACTAGGTTGTACGGGCGCAGGATTTGGTTTTGTGGGTAAGGATATGGAGTGGACAAGATGGTGGTAAGCAACTAACTGTTCATATGTTATGTATACCAAGTTCCGTCAATTTTTCTAGTGTTGGATGTGAGTTACAAACCTGCAACCCATTTGATTTAGGGAGGACAGTCTGTAGGGAATTTCACAATGTGACCTGATTTGCACTCATGCGTATTTGTAATGCTAGTTTGTTCCACAGATCGGCGTATCTCACTATGAAGAAATTCGACGTATTTTTCGGAGTTGCGAGATTTGAGGGTAGTAAGTAGCCGTCATTTCGTGTAAAGCAGACTGAAGTCTTGCACAGCTAAAGTGGAATGTTGCCTACCTAACTTCCTTGGTAAATGACTTTGTAGAGGAAAGGAAAGTTGTTTTTTAAGCGAGGCAGACAAAATTGGATCCGTTCGAAATTGTCGACAGCGATCATGATGACGTAGGTTTGCGCAATGAACAATGAACAATGATTTATAACGGGTAAAAAAGCAGGTGGTTGATTTGTCCCGTAGGGTGTTTAGAGTGAGAAGAGATAGATCAAGTGATAATGGAGTCGTCAGTTTGCGCAGTTACGGATTTAACTGCGCTGCCGTATAAAGGGTTTGAAATTATAATGTACGCGCACAAAACCATAAGGGCGTGGTTATTGATCACGTAATAGGCAAGAAAAATAATAAAAATAGCAAGGAAAACGCTTTCTCTTGTGCAGTTATCTTAGGTCGACGGGATATAGAAATCCAGTTTCTATAATACTAGCATTTATGAAAGTTTGTGCACGGGGTTTGGAATGACTCATTCTCGACTGGGGTTTTGGCACTATCCACTGTCCGTTGTGCATTGGTGCCAGTATCTGGTGGACATGGGCAATAGCACATAGTGTAAAGGTGACAGAGTATCGTCAATGCGTTTTTCGAAAACGGATAGGATGGGTGCATGAATTACATGGTCCGGGAGGGCGTTCCAAGGCTGTGCTACTCGAAGGGAGAAATAGTTTCGCCGACATTCCAGGCGGCTGTATTGCGTGACTAACTGAAACTGGTGACCTCTTAGCGAGGTGTTTTGACTGAGTATTAGAAGGGAATGACATAGGTAGTTGGGATTTCTCAGGATCTGGTACATCATTGTGAGCTCGCCCTTTAAACACCCATAACCTTCACTGTATATCTTGAGGGTCTTCAGCCTGAGTGGGTGAGGGAGGCTAGTCAAATCTCTGACGCTACTCGTTGCCAAATGTTGTGCAATATCGAGCGCGGTGAGATGGTGCATGAGACAGGGTTGCCACACTTGAATAGTGTATTCCGCGTGCGGCCTCACCTACTTAATAAGCATTTTTAGAAAGACTGAAGGGTCAAACTTCCCGAAAGCTCTTCAAAGAAGGCCGAGGTACTGGTTTGCTTTCTTAGGTTCATTTTCAGTTTGTCTCAAACAACCGAGGTCTTCTTGAACCATCGCGCCGAGATCGCACTCGTGAGAAGCCCGCTGTAGAATTTGTGGTCCTAGGCGGTAATTATGCATACTCTTGTGCCGTGTGTTGAGAACTTTGCACTTGGTGATGTTGAAATGCAGCACGTTCTCGATGGACCGTGTGTACGTTTTGTCCAAGTCCTCCTGTAACATCGTGTGATCCTCCACAGCCAATAGCAAACAGTTAGAAGACAGCACGCTCGCGAGATCATTTATGAAGACCAGGAACAGGCGGGGTCCAAGTACCAAGCCTTGAGGTACGCCGCACTGAACATCGATGGATGCAGACAGGTTGCTTCTAACCCTCACAATCAGGTGACGTTGCACGAGAAAGTCTCTTATTCAGCCCAGAACAAGATCGCCGATTCCACATTTCTGGAGTTGGTGGAGGACAATGCGATGGTCTAGACGGTCGAATGCCTTTGAGAAATCCAAGTAGGCCGCATCGAATCCTACACCGACGTCCACAGAGTCCGTCCAGCTTGCGCAAGCAATCAAGAGATTAGTGGTATAGGACCGATTTTGGCGAAATCCATGCTGCCCCATAACGCGAAATATTGTTGTTCTCCAGGTACCCCATTAAAGCCTCAGCTACGATGGACTCCATAACCTTAGAGATCACAGGAAGTAGTGTTATCGGGCTGGTTCAGCACGACTGCCACTTTTTTAGATAGGCGTGATGATTCCGTGCGTCCACACCGTGGGGACGTGCATCTTGTTCAGATATCGTTGAAAGCAACTTGCTATTGGTCCTGCTAAACACAAGGCAGCAACTTTCATCGCCTTCGGACGAATGTCTTTTGCATCCGGGGAGCTGAATTCGCGCAGAGAAATCAGCCTCTTCAGTACAGCTGCGGAGGTGAACGATATTTGACTAAGCACTGATGGCGGTGTTATCTGCTTAGGCAGAATGTATGATGATTGCGTGCTATGGAAGGTACGGCCAAATTGTTGTCCAATGACGTTGGACGTCTCTTGTGTGGTTTGGGCTAATACGCATGCTGGGTGCAGAGCAGGAATACCGCGCTTAACACGGCGCCAATTGTTTACATATCTGTATATCAGTTTGGGATTAGAGCAAAACTATTCCACTAGACCTTTTTGGTTCTTCAGTTTTCCTCCCGGAAGTGTTTGACACAGTTGTTCCTTTGTATTGTGTGGATTTCCCAGGTATAATCGTTCGGGGAGTCTATGAAGGTGTGCCATGCCAAGTCCCTTAATGCCATGCATTTACGTGTCCTGCTCCTTACGAAAGACTTTATCCTTTTAGACCGGCAGAGTTTGGTTTCAGATGTTCTTGCCACGAGCTTGGTAAATATGTTGACGAATTCGCCGCAGGCCACCTCAGGGGTTAATTCAGCTAAGAACGACCAGTTGGTTGCATCAATGAGATCGGACAGGTCGTCACAGTTGGCTACGACACCATATTCCTCGGCATGCTCTTTAGGATAATCGCCGTAGCACAAAAGGGTATCGGTTATCACTCTCTCGACCATCAATTCTTCATTGGTGAATATTCGGTCCAACATGGATGGCCTGTCAGTTCCCCTGGATTTTTTGGTCTTAGTGACGTGACCATAAAGCGGGAAGTCTGAAAACAGATCTTGCAAATCTGCTTTGAATGGTTCTCATGGTGTGACCCGGGGTTCTAGAGCATGTAAGTTGAAGTCACCGGTGACTAGAATGTGACTGTACTTCCTCTTTATCACTTGCCTCAACGCAGCCATCAAGTTGCAGTCCATCCTAGGAGCAGACCATGGTGGGCGGCAACCAAAATATAATAGGCCAATATCGTTCCCCTTCAGCCGGAAATTGCACCGAATGGCGTCAGGCACGTCGCTTTTCGAATCGTTTATGCTTTCGCATTGCATGTTATTAAGAAAGTAAGGGGCTATTTCACTACCTTTGCTGGTTCGATCATTCCGGACAACGGACATGCCCGTTAGTGCAATCTCAGCATCCGTTATCTCGCAGCTCAACTGCGTTTCGGTGACAGCGATGAGGTCCCAAGCTGCAGACGAGTGTCGAAGTATTAATTCAGCTAATTTGCTGAGTAGACCTTGGGCATTTGTGTACATGCATGAGAGCTTCTCGGAGACCAAAAATGTGTTAGATTGGATGGATGAAGCAAATGGGTTTATGCCGACCATTAAAGGGTCGGCGATTAATCATTTTTTGGATGGGTTGCATACTCTCGAGAAGTATTTGATATAAAAGCAGGTATCAGATGCCTCGAATCCCGGTGTTTGCTTGTGCTCTGTTGCTTCCCTCCGGTTATTATGGCTACTGTTGAGACCGTCCTCGAGTCGTCCTGCATTAGGCGTTTTCATTAAGTGTTGTGCCTGTTCCGAGTTGTCATTAGAAGGTGCTGGCGTTCCTGCTGCTTTCAGACGAATTTCTGTTGGCAATCTGCAACGGAATTTAGTATAGTTCTTTAGTAGCTTTTGTGCCGTTAGTTCTGACTGTAACACAATTTTTAACAGCCTGGGACCGCACTCCTTATAGTTTGGCGATATGTGGATCCTTTTCAACGAGGTGGCCACCACATTTTCGAGAGAAAGTGCCTCCCGGATGTAGTGCCATTGCTCGCGATCGTGCATCTGAGCATCATCCGTAAAGGAATAAGTAAACTCTGGAACACGGTGAACAATCACTGTTTTCTTATCATGACTTTTTCTGTACCTCTCTTTGTTAGCAGGATCCACTGAACGTTCTTTCCACGGGATTTCGGGTAGTATGTGCACTCCACTTGAGTCGTTGCGGACACGAGTCGCAGACAAAACAACGGCCACAGTCTCGTATGTCGAGTTTAGTGTTACCCGAAGTAACCGGGGTTCGCCGTAGTGCAAAGCATTTGGGTGGCGCGAGATTCTTCTTAATTTCCTGGAATTAGCATGAACACCGATCGACGTACAGATGGGACGCCACTGATTTCGATCGTCTGTCAACTTACCCCTAATTGTGTTGGATTTTGATTCGGGGACATTTGTGCATACAATGTTTAGGTTACGATGGTTGCGCCTGGTGGCTACTGATTTTGGATTTGGAGGCTTAGTATCCGTAGTGTTTGGTGAATTTGTGAGCAGCACTGATGTGTGCCATGCGTGCTGCGACACTTAAGTTTTCTCTAGTCCGGGCACAAATGTTTCCGGTGTTCTTCCTGGTGTTTGCTTGGCGGCAAACGATGCGTACGTTGCACGGTTGTTCACTATTGCTGGTTGACTGTAGCTTACGGTCTCGAGTGTAGCGAACAGACTACTAGGAGCAGCACACAGTACAGATGTTGAGGCCGGCGCGCTGCATTCAATGTTTTTGATTATAAGAGAGAGAGGATGGAGTTGCTACTGTTGGAGGCTGGGTCGTTGAGGTTTGGTTGGGATGCCTGACTCGGTTCCTCGGTCTGGCTAGAAAATTCTGGGTGTTATTTTCACTCACAAGTTCAGGTCCGTTTCCTCCCATGGGTGTAATTCTGGCGCTCACCAGCTGTTCGACCGTTTCGGTTAGTCTTTCACACCTCTTCAGTAGCACAGATAGACAGCTAAGTAATGGAATAGAATTGCATAACTGGCAGAACCAAAACGCCTCTGCGGTGTTTGCTTTCGTCGACCCCATTCCAAGGCAGGTAGTGTGATTGGAATACAAACACATGGTCCACACCAGACCACGTTTTACTACTTTAGCACATGATCCGCACTTGCTCTTCATACGAGACATGTTCACATTTGGGGTGCTGTTTTAAGGGGTAGCAAGAGGATAGAGATACTGACGCACCGTTGCGAGGCTATTGGCGCTGGTTTGAGGTCAGCGGGTTCAGGAGTATCGCTGCCAGATGAGTCACACTTTCATTAGGGTAAATAGACGATGTGCGTGCTATCGATCCAGCCGGTAAGTATGTAGGCCTCGATGCGGTTTAGGATTGAGGCAAAGCAAGGTGACTTGGAAAATACTGTCTAATGACGACATTGGCGGTTCCAAGGACGGAGCAAACTGACGACTATCGTTTTGTACAGCGACTTGAAGGAATGGTAGTAAGTTGATCGGGTGACTCTCAAACAGACCTTTAAAATAAGACCACAAGAGTTCTTGTGCGACGAGAGGAAAAATAAATCCTCCGATAAGGTGCGAATACGGTTGACTTCGAAGTTGCAAGGGCACAGGTTGCTGATGATCCGCGAATGATGGATCCAATAGATGAGCAGTGATAGGAGGAGCTCGCGGAGCCAAATCGAATGATGGCAAGTAGGTCACTGTGAGAATAAATCCAAAGATTTAAAGGAGAATAACGCAGGAGGACAGGTTTTGCGACCGTCCAATAACACTACTACCATGGTGAATATCGACCTCAGCTTGGTGACCTAGTCATGGTTTAGTTAATATTGACGAACCCAACTCACCCATGTGGCGATCAGTTGCAGCTGAGCCGAAATACCAACCTGAGAGTTCATCAGCTCAAAGTGGCAACGCACTACAGTCGATTTGATTGTCGACGTAACGTTTTCTCCCTCCGTGTGTCCCGTGCCTGGAATGCCCTTCCGACTCACGTTATTCTTGCCCCTACATTAACCCTTTTCAGAAAAACGTCATGATGAAACGCTTTCAAACTTGCATTCCTTGACATAGTGCGTTCCACTTGGAGAACGAAACAACGCAAACCTAACTATGTGCTTAACAGCCCTCTCTGCAACTTGGTGGTGAGGATACATGCGGTAGTGTCCAGTTGATTAGTTTAGATGTGGCTAAACTAGATTAACCTATCACATTTGTCAAGCAACGAAACAAACGAGTGAGCGTGATGGTTTTTTTATTTCTCACGCACTTACTGAACTATAATAGCTCGCTATATTATTTTGCGTGTGCACACCCTGTTCCCAATTCAAACTATCGTTATGCAGTAATGCATTTAACTCGGTGGGCGCTTGAACTAACCATTTACTTATTCGATGATCCTTCAAATTTTAATTTTTACTCCAATTATCCCACGGGAATTGTCAAGCATATGCTTTTGTACCCGTGATAAATCATTGTTCATTGTATGCGGACAGTTGCTTCCATGTATACGTTCCGGTGCTGCTTTGGCATGCTGATTTTTCGGGATACAAAATTTTGCCTCCTGCTTTGTTCGTAGCACTTCCAGAATAAACGACCGAGCTATCATGTAATATTCCTGTGACGCTGAAATAGGTGCAAAGTGCCATGGAATACATCAAATCAGTAACTCGTTCAGGACCAGATGGCATCTCCTTAACTGTCAAGATACTTGGCACAAAACATGTTTTTATTGTTATTAAACGTCTTCGCACATTTTCTTACCACCGAATGCTTGCTATCTCAATAGAAGTCATCCATCATAGTGCTTAAGCACAATGGTTACCCGCGAAATGTAATGTCAAGCTACTGTCCTATAAATCGGATCTCTGCTGTTGCTAAAGCCTTCGAGAGAATAAGCAGGAGGAGCATTGTCTACTTTCTTATAATACTGGAGCTGATCAACCTCAAACAATCTAGCTTTGTCTCAAAGCGCTCCTGTGTTACCTGACAGCTACAATTCTTCTATCATATGACTGATAGAGGGATGACAATCATTATAATTCTGTAGGGCATGTAAATACCGTTCGACCGCTTCCCACACAATCCTCTGCCCTCCGGTCTAGAGTAATATGGCATTAGAAACCCGCTGCTAAACAGGTTCGACTCAGATCCAAACTAAGGAACTCAGGTTAGTTAGAATCCGACAGCAATACTCTACACTGAAACAAATAACCAGCGGGGTCTTCCAGGGAAGTGTGCTCGAACCACTAATTTTCCGAATCTACCTAAACAACATAACCGGCCCGCATACATAGACGTCCATATCACTTTGCAGATTACGTCAAGCTGGTCTACTCCTATCATCCAGACCAACTACAAATGGGTCTTGGAAGCATCTATGAAGACCTATCCACACTAAATATAGCTAGTGAATGTTTGTTACTAAAGTTCTCCGCAGTACAGATGTCGCAATCCGGTAGGCTCAATCACACTTACCGGGAATGTGAGCCCAAAATCTGATTCAGTTCGGGACATGGGAGTTAGATACTCCAACTCTGTCAATTTCCCCGAACATGTGCTCTATCAGGTTGCAAGTGACAGGCAGCTAAGCATACACATCACCAGAACTTGCGTGAAACACTACTTGAGTCATACAAGATAATGGCACGACCGACTCTAGAATACGCTACTATCATTCAAATCCAACTGAGAAAGAAAGACAGAAGAGATCTGGCAAATGTCCAACCATCTGCTCATACTTGCGTTATGATGATCGCTGTCGACAATTTCGAACGGATCCAATTTTGTCTGCCTCGCTTAAAAAACAACTTTCCTTTCCTCTACAAAGTCATTTACCAAGGAAGTT
This sequence comes from Dicrocoelium dendriticum, assembly GCA_944474145.2. Lineage (NCBI taxonomy): Eukaryota > Metazoa > Platyhelminthes > Trematoda > Plagiorchiida > Dicrocoeliidae > Dicrocoelium > Dicrocoelium dendriticum. The sequence continues at coordinate 28,336,125 of OX104060.1, read as the reverse complement.
ACGTAGGCAACATTCCACTTTAGCTGTGCAAGACTTCAGTCTGCTTTACACGAAATGACGGCTACTTACTACCCTCAAATCTCGCAACTCCGAAAAATACGTCGAATTTCTTCATAGTGAGATACGCCGATCTGTGGAACAAACTAGCATTACAAATACGCATGAGTGCAAATCAGGTCACATTGTGAAATTCCCTACAGACTGTCCTCCCTAAATCAAATGGGTTGCAGGTTGGTAACTCACATCCAACACTAGAAAAATTGACGGAACTTGGTATACATAACATATGAACAGTTAGTTGCTTACACCCACCTTGTCCACTCCATATCCTTACCCACAAAACCAAATCCTGCGCCCGTACAACCTAGTATACCCTTCGTTATCTTCTCCTGAGTGTCACAAACTAGGAAATAGTGATATAATATCGGTAGGTTTCACGTATTAGGTGATCGGGTTCAGTACCCGGGGGAATATTCATGATCAGAAATTCTTTTATTTATAGTTGGTTTATTATTATGAACTTTTTCACAAAAGCCATGAAAACTACTCGGTGTACAAACGATCACTTCGGTTTATGGGGCCGTATGCCAATTATCGGTAAATATATGAATTTATCTATTTTGTTAAGTATTTGATGGCAGTGTAAGTAAGACATGGCGGAAGCAAAGAAGTAGTAAACGTCCCTATCAGCTTAGTTGTCTTCTATAACTACTCGCGGCCTCCATGTCCACATGGGATTTGAGAAGGAGCAACAATCGGAGCTCCTATTTTTAGTTCTCGGTCCTTTGTCTATTCTGTGCTTATTCTGTCCAGTCTACCTCACGGCGCTGCTGTCCCCATGGATGTTAAATGAAGGAACAAACTGAGCTGTTTTCCTTGCTCCGTAGTTCATCTTCTCTATGCCCATTATTCTGCCATTCCCATCACACAATTTTCGTCCCTACGTGGAAGGAAAAGCGAGGAAACCAATTGCGTCGTTGATCCCAATATTCATATTTCTGTTACGTGTGAATCTATTTATTTACTTATTATTTTACTGAAGTTGCTATCTTCGCTAACACTACTTAGGTGATCCAACTGATTACTTGCCTCGTGTAAAGTAGTAATATATGATTTTGTATGGTCAAACGGCATACACGTAAGACGCGATAAATGCTAGGCAAAGCTGACGTTGGCCTCTTCGGAAATTCTGAACCAGTTAACAAAATATTACTATGCATATTTTCAACATGCTTTCCCTTAGGATTCCTTGCTGACATATCGATACAGCGAGCATACACAAGCCAATTTCTTTCCCAGGTAAGCTCGATCGTTTCCTGCACCAATTTTACCTTCGGTGTCATCTCTGCACGCGACGAGAGGAAGCCAAACGTTCAAAAAATCCAACAGCGTCGATGATACTCAGGAAACGTAACAAGCCATAACATCATGAAAAACCCAACATGACATCCTTATTTCCATAATTTAACACTCCCGTCACATAGCTCCTAGGCCCTGCACTAAGGCATATTTACTAAAATTCTGCGAGAGCAAAACACATAGGTCACACACTGGACCCGAAAATTCTTGTGATCAGCTTCACGCAAAGTCAACAAATACACCGTTCATGTAGTTATTTAGTACCGGCACTTTTAACTTAAGTCCGGTGTATTATTCTAATTAAGACAACCAAATGCAAACATTGATACGTATAAGTCACAGTAAGTAAATTTATGAGAGCGTATGCTCTATAGGGCTCAGAAACCACGGTATCAAGAACAAGACTGGACGGGACACTGTTTAGTTCATAACTGACAATAACATGCATTCAGTGTGCGACTCGATAAGCTTAGTGCGTGCGTACCTCCGTGTGAGCGTCTGGGCGTTCGTGCGTTTATTTTTCTTGTTCTTCCAAATGTGTGGGTTATGCCCTGATGTTCAATGCGCAAATGATAATGCTCATACCATCGATATAAATTCATTCCCTTCTGAAAACAATCCACTGGTTTATACGTGCGGCTGATCGCCTCTTCGAAGTTTCTCTGGCCTGTGCGTACGGTTCACCCTCCGTGCCTGGATTTGTCTGCGCACAATCCGGTCTGCATCGCGTTCCATGTGAATGGCCACTGTTGACTAACGTGGTCTGAGTGCCGATGACTAAGTCGTGTCGTCTGGAACTTGGACGTCGTCTTGGCTTCGCGAATAACGAATTACGGGGCAAATCGTCTTTGTTTCTTGTAGCAATTTAGTGTATACCAAGTAATTTCACTCAATGGTGGCATACTGTTTCACCTCACTTGCTGACACCGATCTATTCTGTCGCTCGTTTTTCTCACCCGTGGATTAGGAAACAGTGAATTCACCCTTGTCCGGTAGTTCTTGCCAAACATCAGATCTGAAAGAGACTTACTCGTATCCTCAGTAAGTGTGGAACGATAGGTAACTAGGAAACTATTCAGCTCCGTTTGTAAGGCTCCTACACGTAGTTGCAACACACTTCCGTTCGCTTTCTGTATCGCCTGCTCTGCCAACTTGTCTGACGCTTGTTAATAAGGCGCCGATTTTGTATGCTGAATTCCGTTGCTAGTGTCGACTCGGTTGAACAACATACTAACCATGGGACCCGTTTTCCGTGCATACGGTCTCCAGAATACCGAATATGGCGAAAGATATACGCATATTAACGATGGCGGTTTCTGATGTTGTTATCGTAACGTGATACACCTCAACCAACTTGGAGTGAGTACCGATAAGCAACAAATGCGTGGTTTCATTAATCGGGTCAAAGTAGTCGGTATGGATCTGGTGCCACGGTTTGTCGGGCCAGTGTCAAAAATGCACTGGATCAGGAATTCACTGCATTGGTCTGACCGGTAGCACAATGCTTCAGGATGTGCTTAATATCTGTATCTATCCTTAGCCGTTAGCAGGATTCTCTCGCCAATGCTTTCATTCTCGAGGCGCCCGGATGTGCGTCAGGGAGCTTATGTAGAATCTGTGCAAGGGTCTCGCTTGGAAGATCCGACCGGAAACCCCAGTACACACAGTAATCGAATGAGATCAGTTAATTTCCGCGTGCTGCAAATGGATGCAAATCAGTGTTTCCTTTGGCAGGCGGTCCATCTGTTCAGAATCTATTGATTGTTGCAGAAATTGGGTCTTGAGCTCTCCACTGACGGATTGTGGATATTCATAGAGGTATTGTATCTAGATGTTGCATTAGCTGAACTCATGTACGGGAAGAATCGGGTTCATGTGACACTCCTGTAACTGGTATACGGCTCACGGACTCAGCCGTGAGCTTACTGCTACCAGAATTATATGTAATTTTACAATTATATTAACTCAATGTCAGAGCCCACGTTTGCACTCTTGGTGAAGACATTTGCTGTAAACCTTTGGTCTCCCCTAACAATGTCATCGATGGCATGTGTCCTGTGTGTAGCTCAAAATAACTCACACAGAGGTACTTTTCACAGAATCCTTATGGCAAGAGCTTAGTTGTCTAGCTGCGAATGGTTTCTTTCGGCGGGTGTCAGAGTGCTTGATGCAGACGCTATAGGACCCAAGTTATTTTCACTTATGCAGTGTCACCGGACGGCACCCACCCCAAAGAAGATACTTCACATTGGAGAAATGGTGGTTCCCTAGGATCCTGATGAAACAATAATTTTGAGGAGCCGAGCACATTTCAGGCTTTAGTTAGGGTAATGCATTACAGAGGACCACAAAACAAATGCAAATTTTCATTGCGTTGCTCGTTCAGAGAAGACATCATAAGATAACTACTGTCAGTGACAGTGGTAGGTAAGTGGTGCTATATCCCAGTTAGTTTGTAAATCATGTAGCCTAACCAACGTCCTCCATGTTTTAGTGACTTATGATGCTGGCGAGTTGGCATCTGCTTCTAGTTGTCATGGTTGCAATCCTCCTTAGAGGACCGAGGGAATGCGCGCCAATGACGAGCCCCAATAGAGCGAAACGCGTCTGGCGCTTCTCTCGACTATTCTCTTCTTTTGTAGCGTGTATAAAATCGGGATGAACTCTTACCAGAATAACAACTAAAATCCTGCTACTCGTGAGTACTTTACACTGAAACCAGCCTCTTCCAGTTCCAAATGTTAGGGACATAACGTAAAAGGAGGGGACGACATCACGGAACAGGCTAATCACTGTCAGTCACAGTGGTAGGTAGGTGGTGCTCTATCCCATTTAGTCCAAACTTATGTAGCCCAACCAACGTCCCCTATGGCTCAGTGGCTTAAACTGCTTGCTAGTTGACATCTGTCTCTAGCCGTCATGGGTGCGATCCTCCTTATTGGACCAAGGGAATGCGCGCCAATGACGAGCCTCCATAGGGCGAAACGTGTCTGCGATTTTCCGGACTAGGCTCTGCTATGTAGCTTGTGAAAAAATTGGGATGAACCCCTTACCAAAAGTACAAAAATCCTGCTACTGGTGAGTATTAATAAATAAAATTAGCCTCTCCTAGCTACAAATGCTATGGATATATATTGTCTATCTAAGGGACGTCATCACCCAGCAGGCTAACCACTGTCAGTGACAGTTTTGGATAAGTGGTACTATATCCCAGTTAGTTTGCAACTTATGTAGTCCAAAAAACGACCCACATGTTTCAGTGGCTTAAGCTGCTGACTAGTTGTCATCTGCCTCTAGTCGTTCTGGGTGCGATACTCCTTAGAATACCGAGGGAATGCGCGCCAATGACGAGCCTCAATTGGGCGAAGCGCGTCTGGCGCTTTTCCGGGCTGCGCTCTGCTATGTAGCTTGGAAATTCGTGATAAAGCCTTCTCATACTTACAACTAAAATCCTGCTACTCGTGAGTAGTATAAAATAAAATCGCCACTTATTGGTCCAGGTGCTATGGATATAGTGTCTAGTGAGAGGATGTTTGAGCTATCAGGCTAAACACTGTCAGTGACATTGGTAGATATGTGGTGCTATATCCCAGGAAGTTTGCAAATTATGTAGCCCAGCCAATGTCGCCATTACTCAGTGGCTTAAACTGCTGGCTAGTTGGCATCTGCCTCTAGTCGTCATTAGTTCGATCCTCCTTAGAGGACTGAAGGAATGCGCGCCACTAGCGAGTTAAAATAGGGCGAAACGCGTCTGGCGCTCTTCCGGACTAGGCTCTGCTATGTAACTTGCAAACTATTGGGATAAAAACCTTATCAGCATTAAAACTAAACTCCTGCAACTCTTGAGTGATACAGAATAAAAATAGCCCCCCCCCCTAGATCCAAAAGTTTCGGATATAGTGTCCAGTGAGAGGACGACATGATATAGCAGGCTAACCACTGTCAGCGACGGTGGTAGATAGGTGATACTATATCCCAATTAGTTTTCAAGCTATATAGCCCCGCCAACGTCCCCCATGGCTCAGTGGCTTAAGCAGCTGACTAGTTGGCATCTGCCTCTGGCAGTCAAGTGTTAGATCCCATTTAAAGGACTGAGGGAATGCGCGCCAACTGACGAGTCTCAACAGTGCGAAACGCTCTGGCTCTATTCCGGACTACGCTCTGCTATGTAGCCTGTGAACTATTGGGATGAAAGCCTTATAAGCATAGTGTATGTAGCAGGTAATAAATTTAAATAATGAGTGAGCAATCCTAGGAGCAAACGGAGATCATCAACGTTTCTCGGTTCCGGTATTTTAAATTGAGTTTCATCGTGTCATATAGGACATGTGAACCGACTTATCAAGCCCACATCCAACATGAATACAGATGAATAAAGGAAGTCACACTCAAACCTTCGCAATTTAAGTCCGTTTCCTGCTAGTCATTTAAGCACAACTGTGCTCTGCCTCGGGTTGCCCGGAGATGAGAATATCATCCAAGTATCTGAAGTGAAATGTATATCCTTTGATATATCCTCGAAAATGTTTTGAAAGTTTCCGGGACAGAATTGATGCCAAAAGTCACACGGATGTAGTGGTAATGTATTTTGTCCATAATGATAGTAGTTAGTTTTCGGGAAAGCTCATCGCACTCTATTTGCGAATATGCGTGACTGAGAGTAAGTTTGCTTACTTATCTCCACCTGCAATTGTAGCATACAAGTCGTTAATGTAGGCAAATGGATATCTGTCAATCAGTGAATATTTGTTGGCAGTCATCTTGTAGTCGCTGCAAATTCGCACGAAATAATGCGGTTTGGCCACCGCGTGATTAGTGTTCCCCGGTTAGAAAATTGCACAGATATTATAATTCGCTTAGTTTGCAAGCGATTTAATTCCTCTTCAACCTTCGGCTGTATAGCGTACGATATTGATCGCGCTTTGATACGTTTGGTCTAGGCACTTTCCTTCAGTCTTATTGTAGCTTGAAAGATTTCCAGCTTTCTTAATTCCTTAGGAAAAAGTGCGTTGCGCCTCATAATTTCCTCCAGTCCAACTACTACATTTATTCTTTTCACATCATCCAACGTACCAAGAAATGTGTCTATCCATTCCCTCCCGTGTAGATTCAGTCTATCTTCCGATATAACGTAGACAGAAGGTTTGACCGTCTCAGCGCCATTGTGTGGCTGAACAAGTCATTTACCGAAACTCGAATCGGTTCACCAGTGTACGTCCGACATTTGGAAGTACACGATAACCGGAGAATAAGGGATTCACAACGTTCGCCTTACTCATTGTCACTGAGGCTCTTGTAGCTATCTTCATCAGTGCCTTCTGTACTATGATGTGGAGCTCCAGATTTTATGGTGTTGAACGCAGATTAGACACGATATGCAGCCACACCGAATACAATGCTGGTTCGTCCTTGCTTTTGTTTTTGGTCCACGCGGGTTCGGATACAGGTTGGCTGACCTGCATACTCGCGTCAAACGACCCACCTTCCCATAACATCGGCACACTGTTTTCTAGTGTCGACCTTCGCATGCGCATTCGTGTTTATCACCACCTTGTGAGCATATAAACAGTTTTACGTCCACGGACGTTCTTGTTGTTTTCGACATTCGTTTATCCAACTGTACGATTACAGATGGAGTAAGCGGAGTAAATGCAGACAGTTGCTGCCTTCGGTGCTCCATTTTACGGGTCATTGAACAAACCATCTCTCAAGTAAGCGTGTTGTCATCCTGTGAGAGGAATTTTATCCGGGTATTCTGAAATGATATGCCAGCTATGAAGCATTGAAATAACCTTGTTTCTTCGGATTCTGGCGAATCAACTTCATTTTATCTGCAGTCTGGGATAGCCTTGTGTACACGAACAATGAACTCATTTTCACTTGCTTTCTTATTCTAGAAGAGTCTGGAGAAATAGTACCTGGCTGTGAACACGCTTTGTCGAACACCCCAGAGGGCATTTAACGTACCCAAATCCGGAGAACGTCGAGGTATCGCTGGCCTCCATCACTCAGGAACTGTCGTAGTAGTTTGATCTTGTGTTTCTCTGTAAACTAGGCTAACCGATTCAAGATCGGGAGTAAATCCAGGCAGTCAGAGAAAGTTTTCCGCCAACTCTTCTAACTGGTCTTGTATGGTTTCGCCGTGGCGCGTAACCAGAACTGCGCGGGTGCATTTACAACGGACATCGTCCCGGCCGTTTCCAAATGATACGTATTAGTCACAATAAGTAAATTTACGACAGTATATGCTCCATAGGGATCAGAATCCACGGTATCGAGAACAAGTCTGGATAGGACACTGCGTACTTCACGAGTGACAACATCTCAACACGCATTCGGTGTGCGACCCGATAAATTTGGTCTGCTCAAGCCTGCCTGCGGACGTTTGTGTGTTGTTCACTTAACCGAGTGAGTTAGGGCCTGAATGTACAATACTATCCTGCGTGACGGATAATCATACCTTCGAGTCCGTTTCTTACCTCAACCTGATTCCTCCAAATCAGCTCAACATCAACTGCTTGAATTCTCCTGTGGGAGCGGTTACCACACCAGTCCTATCCCTGTGCCGATAAAATATTACATGCGATCCTGATACGATCACCTCCGTATGCATGTGATCAGCACGAGCACTGCTGTTAATGCAACAACGCAATGAATGGGCATGTTTACCAGTATGTTTGGCAATTTATGCTCTTAGTAATTTTTCGCATGAAGAATAGGCACGCTTCTTTCCTCAGCTTGAGTCGCTTGTTACGTACACAACAACTACTAAAGCGCAATTTGAACTCTTGCTATCATTACGTAGTCATACTTATACTGATCCGTCGCTGCTCGAAATCCTCTGCCACCCAGACGTTGATTCCCGAGATTCACTTGCAAATACGTGATGTGGTTTACCCAGTCAACAATATTTGATTGCTTCCTTGACTATGCCGATTTTCGCACATGCAGTGCACATATATTAGCAGCTCATCATTGCAAAACACAATGGGAATAGCAAGTTCTACCAAGCACACCAAACGCATCTTAATGGTGAAGGAGAACTCACTCAATACTGACACAACCATGCGTAGCGGAATAAGTTGCTTGAGACAGGCGCTGGTTCATTTGGAGTTGATACATACATAGCATGACCTAAAACCGCAAACTTTGTGTGCTAGGACACAGGCAAATAGGCTCAGCTGTCAACAAAATAGAGCCTGTTATTTTTCTTACAGTAACGATGAAGCACAGACTTGAGTGTCTTCAAAACAACAATGTTCTTTAGGTCAAACTGAGATCATGTAGGTGATCGCACGATAAAACTGGAGATACAGAATTAACCATATCTTAAATTGGTTTGGCGCTTATTAAATAAAGGCTTACCGGGATTAAGATTATTTGAGCAGAATTCATTTTTGTCAGAATAATCTTGGAACGGATTTGTAATTCAGAGCGTCGGGAGGTTTATGGTACCAATCGGTTTGTATAGCATTATAGTTTGGTCACGTTTTGCTCTTGATGCATAAATTGCTTCGGACTGCAAATTAGGTTTATTGGGCTGTGGGTGAATAGTTAAAAAAGCTACGTTTACTTTATGATAGTTGACGATCGATAGACGGACGTGTTTCCCGACCGACGGTAGTTACGATATTATTCGCATTTAGGTGTGATCCATACTTCAACGAACTCCATCGCAAGATCAAGTACATGTTGTTTGAAATTGATCAGGTGGTCGAAGCTGGGGGTATTCTGTGTCAACTTCGCACATGACAACTGTTTGCGCGCAAATTCTGGTGACCATATGCAACTTCTGCCCTTGCATCTCAGATAGGTTGGAGGAACTTCTACAGGTAACCCGACATGAACTAATTAATTAAACATACATCAGCTGAGTAATACATGTAATGGCGATAGCGGTTAGGTAATGTAAACCCGGGGACGTCAATTAAACATGCAGTCATCATTGAGGCAATGGCATCGATTTGTCTAGTGAGGGTCAATAAATCTGCCTTGGAGATAGACGTTAGTTGCCTTCCGCTCACCTAACTACATGGTAAGAACTGTTTCGTAGTCAGTTGCATTTGTCAGGCAGACAGCATGACTGCGAATCAAACTGGGGTCCTTTGACATGTCAGCTGAGACCTTTACCTGTAAGGTATCGATGCGTTAAAATCAAATCAGTGCAACGAGCTAGCAAAGCAGTGCTGCGAGCGGGCGATTCTTACTGTCGGCCTACTTCCGATGTCTTTCCAGTGATCGGATGGAGCAAGGTTCGCATGAAGGTTAATTGTGATCCGGATTGTGACTGGGTGTCGTATTTCAATTCACGCTGTGAGTGCTTTAATAATCACCACAGTGGCACAGCTATGCATTTGCATTGAAATTGCTGCCGCTTCAAAGCACTCGTGAATAGTAATTGCGTATGCACTCACAAACTCTGGCGAGGATTCGGTAAAAAAGATTTTCTAACGCCAACTGAACGAGCTCTTTCACTACAGAAGAGCTCGGACACTGTTGTGCTGGCGGTGGATCTGAAAGCTCAAGTAGGAAAATTGTCCACTGATGAACGGCATCTGACCGGCCAACATGGTGTAGAATCCCGTGTTGATAATTGTAAGCGCTTACTTCATTTGTGTGAAAATGCTCGCTTATTTCTTGCGAGCAGTAATTTTCGACACATCGCCGGCCGTAGAGTGACTTGACGAGCACTAGCCTCGAACCAGCTATAAATAAATAAATAAATTTGTATATTTACCGACGGACGGTACACGGCCCCATAAGTGGGAGCGATCATGTGTATAGTGAACACGTTTCATAACATTAAATAAAAGTTTACTAATAGCATTTCGGATCATGATTACTTTTCCTTGAGTCCTAGCCCCGCGCAACTCATATGTAAAATTTACGGATGTTTGTATCGTCAGGAGTAGATAATAAACGAAGGGACTATTAGGCTGCAAGGACACAGGATTTGGTATGGTATGTAATGACATGTAGTGGGTAAGCTAGCTGTAAGCTATTATCAAATGCTTTTATACCAACTTCTGTCAGTGTTTCTAGTGTTTGCTGTGAGTCAAACATCTTCAGAGCATTTGGTATAGTGAGGAAGGTCTGAAGGAGATTTCGAAAGGTGACATGGCTTGTACACATGCGTATCTGTAGGGGTAGTTTGTTCCACAAATAAGTGTATCTCACTAAGAAGAAATTCGATCGAATTTTATGACTTGAAAGGTTTGTACGTATCAAGTAGCCGCCATTACGTGTGGGGTAGACTGCAGTCTTCCGCAGTTCAAGTGCGGTGCTGTCTGCGTAAATTCGTTGGTTTATAATGTTGTAGAAGAGAACGAGGTTGTTCTTTAAGCGTCTCAGCCAAAGTGGATCCAGCTGGAGTTTTCGACAGCGATCATAATAAGTCAGGTTTGAGCAGCGTCCCATGAGCAGTTTGGTAAATGATCGTTGGACATTTTCTAGAGCCGTTCTGTCTTTCTTTCTCAATTGGCTGGGAAGGATAGTACAATACTCCAGAGTCGGTCGTACGATTGTCTTGAATGATTCAAGTCGTACTTCAGGTAGGGAGAAAGTTCTGGTGATATATCCGCATAGCTGCCTCGCTTTCGCAACCTGATAAAGAACATGTTCGGAGAAATTGAAAGAGTTGGAGTACCTAATTCCTAAGTCCCGAACTGACTCAGACGTTGGGATCACGTTTCCGGCAAGTATAATGGAGCCTTCTGGGATGCGGCATCTGTACCCAAGTACTTGGGATTTCACTGCGGAGAACTTCATTAATAAGCGCTCACTAGCTATATTTAGTGCGGATAGGTCTTCACAGATGTTTCTCAAACACATATGTAGTTGGTCTGGATGAAATGAGTAAACCAGTTTGACATCATCTGCAAACAGAAATGGATGTCCATGTTTGATTGGGTCACATATATTGTTTACATAGATTAAGAAAAGTAGCGGTCCGAGCACACTTCCCTGGAAGACACCGCTGGTTATTGGCTTCGGTGTAGAATGTTGCTGACCGATTTTAACGACCTGAGTTCGACCGTTTAGGTATGAGTCGAACCAGTTAAGCAGCGGATTTCCAATTCCATATGACTCTAGAGCAGACAGCAGTGGCTGGTGTGGCACGCGGTCGAAAGCCTTTTGCATGTCCAACAGAATTATGATAATTGCCATTCCTCTGTCAATCATAGTCGTGATGTGATCGAGAAATTGTAGCTGGCATGTAACGCAGGAGCGTCTTGAGAGAAAGCCGTGCTGTGAAGGGTTGATCAGATCCAGTCTTGTTAGATATTGGACGATGTTCTTCTTGACTATTCGCTCTAGGGCTTTGGAAGCAGCAGAGGTGTGATTTATTGGGCGGTAGCTTGACATTTGATTTCTCGGTCCACCCTTGTGCTTAGGCATTATAATGGATTGCTTCCATTGAGCTGGAAAGCAACCGGTATTGAGTGAAAGTGTGAAAATGTTTAGTAACAATAGTGCGAGGTTTTTTCCTCCGAGTTTTATAACAGTTGGGGAGATGCCATCTGGACCTGGATGAGTTGATGGTTTTATGGCTGTGATGGCACTTTTCACCTCTCTTAACGTCACAGGGATATTGCAGTAGAGTTCGGTCGTTCTTTTTGGAAGTGGAGGATGAAATGGCTAAATGTTGGGGACAAAAGAGGAGGCGAAACTAGAGTTCATGGCCTCGCATATACAGGAGATATCACGTGTTATTGAACCATCGTCTAGAACCAACGTTTCAATTTCCTGAAGTGGTTTAGGGTTTCTTCTTTTGAGTAGTTGCATCAATGCACGTACTTTCTCAGGATTTCTGAGTACCCGGCTTTCTTCTTTGGTTTTGACAGTTAGGGTTAGACGTTGTAAATATAGTAAGTTCTCGTGTATTTGTGGCAATGTTGCGAAGCTGTTGTTCCTGCTGTATAGCGATTTGAGTTTCTTTAGTTTTATTTTGGCTTTGGACAGAAGCTTGAGTTCACCCCTATGTTCATGGGTATTTCTAATTACTGTAGGTGCTAGTAGATCCATAACAAGGGAAATGTTGTTTATAAACTCATTTGTAGCCACAGTAGGGTTGTGGGTTAGGAATGACGTATTCCAATTCATGGTACCGATAAGTTCATTAAATGCGTTCCAGTCCACACGATGGAGGTTACGAATGTGTTTTAGCATTTTACTTGGTCGTTTAGGTAAATCAATAGTCATATCACAAAACACCGTGTTGTGATCACAGCCAGGCAGTGGATTATCAATGAAAGCAAATCGATCACATTGCGATAATTTATCGATGGAGAGGCTGCGTCCAGAATTGTCGCTCGATTTGGAGCACGTGTGTGGACACCGACTGTGCACTAGTACGTTCTGACCTGCGGATGCGTTTTGGTGGACGCCCAAGACGACGTTGAGAGCGCATTGTCGCCAGTCTACTGACGTAACCAGCTGTTCTGATCACCTATCAAAGTATGCTGTCATGCGAGTTGAGTAAGCACTCACTGGATGCAATGGAAGCTCACTGGTCTCATATTCACCACTCCTTACTAACAGCAGACAAATCCTCATGTGGTAAGTCTGAGCGCCGACATGGACATTGGGTCTTTTCTCAATCTTTGGAACGTATCGATCCTCCCGGCATATTCCGGCCGGAAGCGAACACAATGAGACTCGCAAGAAACTCCGGGCAAAACGCAGTGCTAGCCTGAAGAGAGTCCGTGAAACCTGGAAGTCTCATCGTGCTTCAGAAATGGAAATGGCCGCTGCCCTTGCTAACAATTGTAAATTAGTACGTCTGATACGGAAAGGGGCAGCATGAGACTTGGTGTTAGTGGAACAATTTGTGATGATGGTGGACAGCCTACATAAAATTTGTCAAAAGCTTTTGAGCGTTGGACTGAGCATTTTGAAATGCAATTTAATCGGCTGGAATTATTAGATTCCTCACTGGCCAGTGATCCTCCTGCACCGTTGTCGCTCTTTTTGGATTCGCCTTCTCGCTCTGAATTCACTCTTGAGATCGGATTGCTGAAGTTGAACAAAGCTGCGGGTCAGATGATCTGCATCTAGCCCTCTTCAAATTCAGGGGCCCTGCTCTTGTTGGCGATTTCCACGAATTAATAGTGAAACCGTGAGAGCAAGAAACTTTCCCTACCGACTAGAGCCGCCCCGTTATTGTTCCTATCTCCAAAAGTGACTCACGCTCGGAATACAGCAGCTATAGGAGAATCAGTCTGGTCTCCATCGCCTTCAAATTGCTGGCCTCTGTCATCCTTCACAGACTGACTGGCACTCGTGAAAGCTAGATTCGTGAAGAGCAAGCCGGGTTTCCTAGAGGTTGTGGCTGCATCGATCACATTTTCACTTTGCGTCAATTTTTGGAGCACTGTAACACATATTCGCGGCCGGCCGTGGTCGTGTTCCTCGACATCAATGGTGCCAAAGATTCGGTTGATCGATGTGCACTTTGGGACTGTCTGAACAGGAATTGTGTGTCCGAGAAATAGGTTAATATTATCCGAGCAGTATACGCTCATACCACGAGCAGAGGCAGGGCTTACGGCCAGCTATCGCTGCGCTTCAAATCTCCAGCAGTGTGAGACAAGAATGTCCGCTGTCACCTTTCCTCTTCCATTTCGCTATTGACCAAGTCAAGGAGATTGCACTTACAAGGCACGACTTAGAAATTGCGGAACTACCCCCAGGAGAACATCTTCTTGACTTGGAGTAGTACATGATATTGCCATCACCTGTGACAGCTCCCAGACGTGCCAAGCTGCACTGGAGCGATTTGCAATAGCTGTCCGTCAATTCGGGCTTTGTTTTGCACCCTCGAAGTGCAAAGGGATCCGCCAAGCTTGACCTGCACCGCTTTCTTCGCTGATCCTTTGTGGGGATCAGCTAGAGGTCAAACGAAAATTCAACTACCTGAGAAGTGGTACCAGCGGTCTTGGGATCGAAGAGGAGATCGCAAATAGTATAGCAAAAGCTCGAGCCGCTTTTGCTGACCTTCGCCACTTACGGCGCCGGCGCGAAGTCGCTTTCACCTTGAAGAGTAGAGTGTAAAATGCAACGGTACGTTCGACCCTACTGTACGGTTGCGATGCGTGCCCCCTTAGACCAGCAGACATTAAGAGGCTAGTTAAATTCGACCACCGGTGCCTTCGCAGTTTTTCTCACATCTGGTGGGAACAGTGCGTGGGCAACGAGCGGGTTCGACACCTTGTTTATGGCACAGGAAAAGTACTAATCCACTCAACACCGTGATTTCACGCACCAGGCTCCGATGGCCCATCCACGAGTTGTGCATGCTGGGTCCCTAACCACTGGACTCCCGCGACGTGCGTTGTTTGCTCACCGGGGTGTGGATGGAAGAAGAAGAGAGGTGGACCAGCGATGTGCTGGTCGAGAGGAATGAAGGCCCTCACTTCGGAGCTGGCACCAATTGAAGCTTCACTGCTCTTTGTTTGGGGACTAACAGACTAGAACAGGTTTGGCTAGATACAATTGCTGACGTAGCTAAGAGCATACCTCAATGGCATTCCACCTGTGAGTTTCTTTGTCCCTCCATATCCTATTTAACCCTCCTTGCAACCGTGTGCTCATTTCGTAGCCAAATATAATTTTACAGAATAATTTTTCTTGTTGCTTTGTAGCCGGCTGTTAGGTTTCCGGAATGATACCCATCCGTATCTGGTGGCTCATTTGGTATGCAACTGTTGTATTTGTCTTCTTCTTTTCTTTTATGTATTGCGGCACAATAGCTGAGGTGTTTTTACACTTCAAGTTAACGTGTATACTGTTGATGATGATGAAGCATGGAGTATTCTTTAAACTAAAAAGTTATTTCATCTGCTGGCAGACGATTCTTCATGATGCATCGGAATTCACAAGTATCTACTGCGACAGCAGGCTGTGTTGATCTGAGTTTGCATTTTTGCAGGTAGACACGTGGATGAGCAACTTAATTTACATAGCTGCAAAACTCACAACCAATGAAAATACTTTAGTTAACTATGCGAGTTTCATCGCAGGTGGTTTTTTGCTAGACGAAACACAAATAAATGTTTCTTGTCAGAATCGGAAAACATTTGTTTCCATGCAGTAAGAAAAGAAATGGGAACTCACTATTGTGAACGCACTTGACAACGTCAATCTGATAAAGATGTATTTTACTGGCGATTATGAAAGTGAGCAACTAGACGAAAGGCAATCCTGAATGAAGTTGGTACAATCTACCATAGGCGCAATGCAAGAGGTGCACGGGTCGTGGGAAAGCCTTTGCCACAACATCACGAGATGTTAGATATTGCACAGTGGAGTTACCATTTCGAAGCGCTCCTTGTGGGAATGGTTTGCTATGCGCAATCTTAATGCACCGTTGGTTAACCTTTGATACAACATTATGAGAAGTTAAGCATTGCGCAGTATAATTCAAATTTCGGAGCGTTCCTTGTGGGAATGTTTTGGTAAGCGGCATCTTAATACAGCAAATTGTAGGAATACAGGCAAAAGTGGGCACATTCAAATCTGAGACTATTGCTGATTTCGGTAAACTTTGCAAGTGCCTCAGTAACTGGGGTAATCCACGCAAATAAGGTGTACTGAGGAGCAGTCGACCGGTTAGGCGATCAACTCAGGTAACATGTACTTCAACCCTTTTTAAACTTCGCACCCACAAACAGTCCAGCAAATGTTTGGATTAAGCGGCTGCACCAACAAAATTCCATCCAATAGTCATATCGCTTTGCATCCGGGATGAATCATGAGATTTGTTCTGTCGCAACATAAATGAGTCAGCAGTCCCAATATTAAGTAAGGAGTTCGCATGAAACCAACATGGTAAAAACGAGCAAAATCCTCATTCCTCCTTTCAAAAGGTTTTGCTATAACAATCTGTTTCCTATGTATTCGGCAAGTGGCTGTGTTGCGCTCTTAGTGCAATGGCTTCCTCAGGCCAACCTCTAGTATAAAGAGCAAAAGAAAGTCATACTAAAATATATACAACATTTATTTGTATTATAAACCTACAAAAATTTGATTTGTTATTAGTAGGTACGGAGTTTATTCTGTTGAATCATCTTTCCTTGGGCCGACCCACACCAGTTCAGACTTGCTGAAGAACTGCGACAAAGATCGTCCCACGTTCGCACGTAAGATCTTAACGAGTATAAAGCCATGACTTCATGACTAGAAATTGAGACCTCATTACTAGGGTAGGCTGCATGTTTCAAATCGTGATCTCATACTCATTCACTGTAACATCACATTCTTATGCTTACTACTTGGTAATGCAGGATAAGTCCCCATGCCGAACTAGGAAAAACACGAATGGAATGTTATCCGAAAACCCCACACTTTGGCTACTGAGTTACGACGGACAACGCATCCCATCACTTTTGATGACTAAGCTGATGGTCATTTTGAGGTACCCCATCAATCAATAATGTTTGTGGAAAAGCCTTTATTTCGTCACACGGTAGCCAAAGGGGTGGAGATTTCTAATTATATTATACTAGTCCCGCGTTCTACGTAGGTTATGCTCACCTAATGAGATCAACTGAGATCGATGCGTCGCGTGGTGTGCAGTGTTCTCGGGTGGGAAACGCATATATTCCATGTGGTTTGGCTGCGTTCCCAGTGATCGCAGTGACCAATGTTCACAGATATTTGCGTGGATTATCGATTCATGCCCTCTGCACATGGTATTTTGCGACTTCTAACTACTATTCATTTAGAGTGAATAATCACATTCTGAAGACCCGTTTGAGAAACTTTAGTTCAGTCAGCTGATCATTATGTGATTACATCCAAAAGAAAATCCCGAAAGCTTCTAGCAATTTTGTATTCGTCAATAAACTTACCTCCTAAAAGCATTTCCTCCTTTCCTGCAAGTAATAACTAATTACTTGGTCTGTCCGCATATTGAACATCCAACTGCCCGATAGATACTTCCGATTTACTGTGTATTGCATTACTAAACCTCGAAGGTGCACAGGTTTTTCTGTCCCCATTTTCCCAGACTAGGTCCATATTTGCCGGCATCTATTTCATCTTACTTCTGCCTGAAGAGTCACTATTCTGACGCCCACTCCACTCGCTTCCACCACCCTTGTAGCCATACG
>OX104060.1:28237310-28318423 GCA_944474145.2 Dicrocoelium dendriticum | reverse complement strand
TGACAATAACTAGGGCGAACGCTGTGAACCACTTATCCCCCTATCGTCGTGCACTTCCAAACGTCGGACGTACATAGGTGAACCGATTCGAGTTTCGGTAAATACGTTGTTCAGTCACACAATGGCACTGAGACAGACAAACCTCCTGTCTACGTTATATCGGAAGATAGAATGAATCTAAACGGGAAGGAATGGATAGACGCATTTCTTGGTTCTTTGGATGATGTGAAAAGAGTAAATGTGGTAGTTGGACTGGAGGAAATTATGAAGCGCAACGCAGTTTTTCCGTAGGAATTAGTAAAGCTGGAAATCTCTCAAGCTACAATACGATTGAAGGAAAGTGTCTAGACCAAAGGCATCCAAGCGCGATCAGTATCGTACACTATATAGCCCAAAGTTGAAGAAGAATTAAATCGCATGCCAACTAAGCGAATTATAATATCTGTGCAATTTTCTAACCGGAGGACACTAATCATGCGGTGGCCAAACCGCATGGTTTCGTGCAAATTTGCAGCGGCTACAAAATGACTGCCAACCAATATTCACTGATTGGCAGATATCCATTTGCCTACATTAAAGACTTGCATGCTACACTTGCAGGTGGCGACAAGTAAGCAAACTTGCTCTCAGTCAAGCATATTCACAAATAGAGTGCGCTGAGCTTTCCCGAAAACTAACTACTATCATTACGGACAAAAAACATTTCCAGTACATGCGTGTAACTTTTGCCATCAATTCTGTCCCGGAAACTTTCAAAGCATTATCAATGATATATTAAAGTATATACATTTCACTTTCAGGTATTTGGATGATATTCTCATCTCCGAGAAACCCGATGCAG
The DNA here is from genome assembly GCA_944474145.2 of Dicrocoelium dendriticum. Lineage (NCBI taxonomy): Eukaryota > Metazoa > Platyhelminthes > Trematoda > Plagiorchiida > Dicrocoeliidae > Dicrocoelium > Dicrocoelium dendriticum. The sequence goes on along the minus strand of OX104060.1, from coordinate 28,317,582 downwards.
AACACAGTTGTGCTTGAATGATTAGCACGAAACGGACTTAAATTGCGAAGGTTTAAGTGTGAGTTCCTTTATTCATCTGTGTGCCACCTTGGATGTAGGCTTGATAAGCTCGGTTTACATGTCTTAGATGAGACGAGGAAACTCAATTTAAAATATTTGAACCGAGAAACGTTGATGAGCTCCGTTTGCTTCTAGGATTGCTCACTCATTATTTAAATTTATTACCCGCTGCATACACTATCCCAATAGTTCACAAACTACATAGCAGAGCGTAGTCCGGAAAAGTGCCGGAGCGTTTCGCACCATGGCGGCTCCTCAGTCTGCGCGCATTCCCTCAGTCCTTTAAAGGGGATCTAACACTTGACCGCTAGATGCAGACGCTAACTAGCAAGCTGCTTAAGCCACTGAGACATGGGGGACGTTGGCGGGGCTAAATAGTTTGCAAAGTAATTGGGATATAGTATCACCTACCTACCACTGTCGCTGACAGCGGTTAGCCTGCTATATCATGTCGTATTCTCACTGGACACTATATCCGAAACTTTTGGATCTAGGAGAGGCTATTTTTCTTCTGTATCACTCAAGAGTTGCAGGAGTTTAGTTGTAATTCTGATAAGGTTTTCATCCTAATATTTCGCAAGCTACATAGCAGAGCATAGTCTGGAAGAGAGCCGGATGCGTTTCGTCATATTGGGGCTCGTCATTGGCGCGCATTCCCTCAGTACTCTAAGGAGAATCGAACCCATGACGACTAGAGGCAGATGCCAAATAGCCAGCAGTTTAAGCTACTGAATCATGGGGGACGTTGGCTGGGCTGCATAATTTGCAAACCAACTCGGATATAGGACCACCTACCTACCACTGTCACTGACAGTGGTTAGCCTGATAGTTCAAACGTTCTCTCACTAGACACTATATCCATGGCACCTGGAAAAATAAGTGGCGATTTTATTTTATACTACTCACGAGTAGTAGGATTTTAGTTATTTCTGAGAAGGCTTTTATCACTACTGCCCAAGCTACATAGCAGTGCGTAGTCCGGAAAAGCGCCAGACGCGTTTCGCCCTATTGAGGCTCGTCATTGGCGCGCATTCCCTCTGTCCTCTATGGAGTATCGCACCCATGACGGCTAGAGGCAGATGCCAATTAGTCAGCAGCTTAAGCCACTGAACTATGGGGGACGTTTGTTGGGCTACCTAAGTTGTAAGCTAACTGGGATATAGCACCACTTATCCAGCACTCTCACTGACAGTGGCTAGCCTGCTGGGTGATGACGTCCCTTAGCTAGGCAATATATATCCATAGCATTTGTATCTAGGAGAGGCTATTTTTATTTACTAATACTCAGGAGTAGCAGGATTTTTGTAATTCTGGTTAGGGGTTCATCCCGATTTTTCACAAGCTGCATTAGCAGAGTCTAGTCCAAGCAAACGTCAGACGCTTTTCTCCCTATTGGGGCTCGCCATTGATGCGCATTCCCTCGGTCCTCTAAGGAGGATCGAACCCAAGATGGCTAGAGGCAGATTCCAACTAGCCAGCAGTTTAAGCTACTGAGCCATGGGGGACGTAGGTCGAGCTACATAATAGTTAAATAACTATGATAGAGCACCACCTATCTACCACTGTGACTGACAGTGATTAGTCTGCTACGTAATGTCGTCCTCTCATTTTACGTTATATCCCTAACATTTGGAACTAGATGAGGCTGGTTTCATTGTATATTACTCACGAGTAGCAGGAGTTTAGTTGTTTTTCTGTTAAGGGTTCATCCTGCCTTTACACAAGTTACATAGCAGAACCTAGTCCAGAAAAGCACCAGACGCGTTTCGCTCTATTTGGGCTCTTCAGTGGCGCGCATTCCTTCAATCCTCTAAGGAGGATCGCACCCATGACCGCTAGAGGCAGATGCCAACTAGCCAGCAGCTTAAGCCACTAAACCATGGAGGAAGTTGGTTGGGCTACATAGTTTGCAAACTAACTGGGATATAGCACCATCTATCTACCACTGTCACTGACAGTGGTTAGTTATGATGTCTTCTCTGAACGAGTAACTCAATTAAAACTTTATTAGTTTTGTGGTCCTCTGCAGTGCATTGCCCTAACTATAGCCTGAGATGTACTCTGCTCCTCAAGATTGTTATTTCATCAGGATCCTAGGAAGCCCCTATTTCTCCAACGTGACGCATCTTCTTGGGTGTGGATGCGGTCCGGTGACACTGGATGGGGGAACATAACTTGCGTCCTATAGTGTTTGCAACAAGCACTCTGCCACCCGCCGAAAGAAACTATTCACAGCTGGACAACTAAGCTCTTGCCATAATCATTCTGTGAAAAGCTCCCATCAGTACCTCTGGGAGAGTTATGTTGAGCTACACCCATGCCACAAGCCATCGACGACATTGTTAGAGGAGACTAAATGTTTACAGCAAATGTCTTCTCCAAGAGTGCAACCGTGAGCTCTGACGTTGAGTGCATATAAGTGTAAAATTACATATATTTCTGACAGCAGTAATCTCACAGCTGATGCCGTGGGCCGTCTACCAGTTACAAGAACGTCACATGAACCCGATTCTTCCCGTACATGGGTTCAGCTGATGCAACATCTAGATACAATACCACTATGAATATCCACAATCAATCAGTGGAGAGCTGAAGATCTAATTTCTGCAACAATCAAAAGATTCTGAACAGATGGACCGCCTGCCGAAGGAACACTGATTTACAGCCATTTGTAACACGTGGAAATTAACTGAACTCTGTCGATGACTGTGTGTTCTGGGGTTTCCGGTCGGACCTTCCAAGCAGGACCCTTGCACAGATTTTACATGAACTCCCTGACGCACATCCGGGTGCCTCTAGAATGAAAGCATTAGCAAGAGTATCCTGCTGATGGCGAAGGATATATACAGATATCGAGAACATCCTGAAGCATTGTGCTACCTGTCAGGCAGACCAACGCAGTAAATCCCTGATCCAGTGCATTTTTGGCGCTGGTCCGGCAAACCGTGGCAACGGATCCATACTGACTACTTTGACCCGATTAATAAAACCACGCATTTGTTGCTTACCAATACTCACTCCAAGTGGGTTGAAGTGTATCACGTTACGCAAGCGATGTCAAAACCGCCATTGTTAATATGCGTATATCTTTCGCCACATTCGGTATTCTGGAGACCGTATGCACGGAAAACGGGTCCCATTGTTTGTATCTTGTTCAACCGAGTCGGCAATAGCAAAGAAATGCAGCATACAAAATCGGCGCCTTATCAACCAGCGTCAGACAGGTTGGCAGAGCAGGCGATACAGAAAGTGAACGGAAGTATGTTAAAACTACGTGTAGGGGCCTTACAAACGGAGCTGGATAGTTTCCTATTTACCTAGAGTTCCACACTTACTGAGGATACGAGTAAGTCTCCTTCAGAGCTGATGTTTGGCAAGAACCACCGGACAAGCGTGAATTTACTGTTGCCTAATTCATGGGTGGGGAAAGAAGAGCGACCGAATAGATCCGTGTCTGCAGATTAGGTGAAACAGGATGTGACTATTAATGGAAATTACTTGGTGTACACTAAATTGCGACAAGACACAATGGCGTTTTGCCCCGTAATTCGTTATTCGCGAATACAAGACGACGGCCAATTTCCAAACGACAAGGCTTAGTCATCGGCACTCAGACCACGTTCGTCAACGGTGCTCATTCACATCGAAAGGGACGCAGACCGGATTGTGCGCAGACAAAAAACCAGGCACGGAGGGTGAACCGTACGCACAGGCCAGTAAAACTTCGAAGAGGCGATCAGCCGCTTGTATAAACCAGTGGATTGTTTTCAGAAGGGAATGAATTTATACCGATGGGATGAGCATTGTCACTTGCACACTAAAGATCAGGCCATAACCCACTCATTTGGAAGAACAAGCAAAGTAAACGCACCCACGCCCACACGCCGACAAGCAGGTATGCATGCACTAAGCTTATCGATTCGCAAACTCAATACGTGCTGAGATATTATCAGCTGTGAACTAAACTGTGTCCCGTTTAGTCTTGTTCTCGATACCGTGGGTTCTTAGCCCTATAGAGCATACGCTTTCGTACGTTTCCTTACTGTGACTTATACGTATCAACGTTTGCATTTGGTTGTCTTAGTTAGAATAATACACCGGACTTTAGTTAAAAGTGCCGGTACTAAATAACTACATGAACGGTGTATTTGTTGACGTTGCGTGAAGCTGATCACAAGAATTTTCGGATCCACTGTGTTACATACGTGTTATGCTCTCGCATAATGTTAGTAAATATGTCTAAGTGCAGGGCTTAAAAGCTATGTGGCAGGAGTGTTAAAATAATGGAAGTAAGGATGTCTTGTTGGATTTTTTATGATATTATGGCTTGTTTCCTTCCCTGAGTACCATCGATGCTGTTGGATGTTTCGAATGTTTGCGTTCCGTTCGCCGCGTACAGAGATGACACCGACGGTAACATTTGTGCCGGAAACGATCGAGCTTACCTGAAAAAGAAGTTGGGTTAGTATGCTCGGTGTATCGATATGTCAGCAAGGAATCCTAAGGGAAAGCATGATGAAAATATGTATAGTAATATTTTGTTAACTGGTTCAGAATTTCCGAAAGGGCCAACCTCAGCTTTGCCTAGCATTTATTGCGTCCTACGTGTATGCCGTTTGACCATACACAATCATACATTACTACTTTACACTAGGCAAATAATCAGTTGGATCTCCTAAGTAATAGTAGCGAAGATGGCAACTTCAGTAAAATAATAATTAAATCAATAGATTCGCACGTAACAGAATTATGAATATTGAGAGCAACGACTCAATTGGTTTCCTCTATTTTCCTTTCACGTAGGGACGAAAATTGTGTGGTGCGAATGTCAGAATAATGGACATAGAGAAGATGAACTACGGAGCAAGGAAAACAGCTCAGATTGTTCCCTCATTTGACTTCCATGGGGACAGCAGCGCCTTGAGGCAGATTAGACAGCATAAGCACAGAATAGACAAAGAACCGAGAAGCAGAAATAGGAGCCCCAATTTGTAGGACTAGTTAATACTAGTCCGAGACGGTGCGCGAAATTAAGCGCGGATATCAGAAGGCAATGGGAGTCGGACACAGCGGACTGTATTCGATGGGCTACAATAAGAAGCGGACGGATGAAGCGAGAAGCGAGCGAACAGGTTAGCGCGGGAACTTACAAGGCTGTCGAGTGAAGAGCCGGTTGTAAGGAAGATTAAAACAAGAAGGAGTAATGTACAATCGGTCAACAATTAAATTGTACATGAAATATAGCAGTTATCTTTTAGGGCGCTACGGAGCTCCCCCCTAGAAGGCTGAACATAACAATCCTTCGAAATCAAAAAGGACTGTTGAAACGAGGTTCGTAAGGTAAAATCGTGCGGAGTAAAAATGAATGAGCGTTCGTGTCAAGTGGGGTTCGCCGGAAGTCGGAGTCCGCTGTGCCGTTTGTGATTTGTTATTTATTGATTGTAGTACAGGGTGCAATTCGGCGGGCCGTTGGGGCGGGCTTGTCGGAGTACAAAAATTGGCTGGCCTAGAAAAAGGCCGACAGGACCTCAACGTCCGCTGCTGCCAAACGGTGCGCTTGGGAGTGGCCTCTCCCCCCGCCGCACCCCACCCCGCGCCAAAACGACCCTAGTCCCGCGACGAAAGGACACTCTTCCCGCGAAAAAACGAAAACCGTTCCGTGGGGATGCGGCACTCGTCGTGCGGAGAAGCGACCAGCGTTCGTGTCAAGGTCCTCGAAAACATTCCTAGTGTGGGCCAGTCGATCGAAGGGGAGCGTGTGGCCCATGTAGAGACGAGAAAACAGAAAAACACGCGCAAAAAACGCCAAGAAGGACAAACGAATGATCTGCATGTTTAAAAATTTTGGTTTTTGCATATGTTTTTCGAAAAAGGATTTTCGGAGATTTTTGATATTTTTTTGTTTTCAAAACATTACTCGACCAAAATATGGGGCAAATATATACAATATCTACAAAGTTAAAAGTATTTACACTGTACATAGACGGAGAAACGAACGGGTTTACACACCTCCCGACCACGGCGATTCGTCGTGGCAGGCGGCGGACTAGGTTCGGGAGATGTCGGGACGGCTGCAGCTTGTAGACCATGATCGTGGTCTGGCTGGACTTCATTAGCATGCGGAAAACTGGTGCGGTGAGTTGGGACATCGCACGAAGTACTACTAGACGAAGTAGGCGAGGTAGTTTCTTCCACAAAAGCCGGGTTTTAGACGGTTGATGGTGACGACTTCGCGTCGCCCACCGCGGTCAATAGTGTACTCCTTACTCGCATGATGTAGCACCTTGAAAGGTCCTATGTACGACGATTGAAGAGGCTGTCGAACACTGTCTGCGCGAAGAAGGACGTGCGAACATGTAGACAGCTTCTCGGCCACGTACACTGGTGTCTTCTTTTATCGAGCAGCGGGTGGACGTAGCTCACGCATCTGGTGAGCCAACCGTTCAGTGTAACTTCCGTAGTCAAAAGTGGAAGTACATGGGGCTGGTGCTACCAGCTGTCCGGGCAACCGCAGCGTGCAACCGTAGACTAACTGCGCTGGTGTGGCGTCGAAATCGGTTTTAACCGTGTTTCTTAATCCTAGGATGACAACTGGTAATGTTTCAGACCATGAAGGATCTGCGTGCGCGCGTAGCGCTGCCTTCAACTGGCAGTGAAAACGCTCCACCATGCCGTTTGCGGCCGGATGATACGCTGTCATCTGGACGTGGCGACAGCCTAAGTCCCGAAGCAACGTGACAAAGGTTGACGAGAAATGTGACCCCCGATCGGTGGTCACGATGGCGTGACAACCGTATTGGGCTACCAACGCTCCAGAAAAGCTTTTGCTACTGTTTCCGAAGAGCAGTTAGGAATGGGAATAGCTTCCGGCCACCTAGTGAATTGATTGACACAGGTCAGTAGATACACAGAGCATTGGGAAGGCGGCAGAGGACCTACGAGATCGACGTGCACGTGATGAAAACGTTCGTCTAGCGTCGGAAATGTGCCTAATGGGCTTCTCGTGTGCTTGTGCACCTTCGCGCGTTGACACGGAAGGCAAGCAGCTGCCCAAGTACGGACGTCCCGATTAACATTGCGCCAAACGAATCGTGCGGTTACGAGTTTAACCGATGCGCGAACGCCTGGATGAGACAAGCTGTGCAACGTGTCGAACATGGTCTGCCGAAACTCGCGTGGAACGACTGGGCGCGGCGTGCCCAGAGATAAATCGCAGAGTATAGTGCCGTTTGATGATGTCAGCGGAACGGGTTGTATGTCCAATGAGGGAGACCTGCGTAGTAGATCAAACTCAGAGTCGTTGAGTTGCGCTGTGGCCATGGCTGCCAAGTCGATAACAGTGCCGGCGTCAGCGGAGATAGCTTGGATGCGGGAAAGTGCATCGGCGACGACGTTGTGCACACCTGAGACATGCCGTACATCGGTCGTAACCTGAGCGATATAGTCAAGGTGGCGCGACTCCCTAGGAGAGTATCGGTCGGTAGTCGAGCCTAGCAAGTAAGTCAGGGGTTTGTGGTCGGTGAACACGACAAAGGAGCGGCCTTCTAAGACGCGTAAAAGTGACGTATCGCTAGATATACGACTAGTAATTCTCTACCGAACATGCTGTAGCGAGATTAGGTAGGTTGTAGACGTTTGGTGAAAACGCTAAGGGTTGCCACATGTCGGCTACTCTTTGTTGCAAAACAGCGCCGACTGTCAACTCCGAGACATCATTAATGAGGGACGGTGGGGCGACCGGATCGTGATGCGCTATAGAAGCTAGGTTGGTGATAGCCTCCTTCAGCGAGTCAAATGCAGCGCGTGCTGCGGGCAGAAAATTCGAATTTCTTGAGTTTCCCTCGGAGAAGGTCCTTGACGGGTTGCATCAGCGAGGCGCAGTTGGGTATAAATCGTCGGTAAAAGTTGACAAGCCTATCAAAAGCCTAAGCTGTTCTAAAGGTTGAGATTCGGGGTAGTCGATGATGGCTTGATGGCGTCAGAAACCATCATCGTTATTATGCGTACATCATTCGCCACATTCGGTATTCTGGAGACCGTATGCACAGAAAACGGGTCCGCTTTTGTTAGCACATTCAACCGATTCTCCACTTGCGTTGGTATTCAGCATACAAAATTGGCGCCGTATCATCCGTCGTCAGACAGGTTGGCAGAGTGAGCGGTACAGAGAGTGAAACGCGAAGTGTTAAAACTGCGTGTAGGGGCCCTACAAAGTAAGCTGGATAGTTTTCTATTTGCCTATCGTTCCACACTCACTGAGGATACGAGTAAGTCTCCTGCAGAGCTGATGTTTGGCAAGAATCACCGGAAAAGGCTGAATCAACTGCTTCCTAATTCACTAGTTTGGATAGAAGATTCACAGAAGAGGTCCGTGTCTGCAGATGCGGTAAAGGATGATGAGACTTTTGAGGAAATTTACTTGATATACACTAAATTTCTACCAGAAACAGAGTGGCAACTTGCCCCGTAATTCGTTTCTTGGAAAGACAAAGCGACTTCCAACTTCCAGACGACACGGCTTAGTCATCGGTCATGTTTTGTAGCGTCTTAAGTCAAGCACAAGGCAAGTCAAGCGGACTCCAACCGGAAGACGAGGCGGACCAACGGCACTCAGTTTGGTCGTCAGTGACTTCTTTCCCCGCTGCCAAGTCAACTTCTGTCCGCCTCGTGCCTTGTGCCACCCTCACACGCTAGACTGAACAAGGCCGTCCTAGGTAAGTGTTGACCGGGCATAGTTAGCACGTGCCCGACCCAACGTAACTTATTCAGTGCGACTTGTTATTATAGAGAGATAGCAAGATTATCGCTACCTAGTACTCGCCTACGTATGTATGGTTGAAGTGAAAGTAAACATTAGTGTAAATCGTCAATTTAAGCGTCTGGCGATTCAGGTGCAACTTATTCCTATAAACATTTAGAATGTGTACTGAATTGTTACTGCAGCGTAATATGGGAAGTAATATGGGGAAGGTATGTCTTAAGAACAAAAGAAACGACAACGCTTACTCGTGGGCCGCTTTCTTGGACTGAGGTAATTGATGAGTGCAGTTGTAATATATCCGAAACTATATTCCACAACAGCAGTGTGTAAGTAGTGAAGCACAAAAGCTGAGAATGAGCACCGTTTGTTCGCGTTTGGTTGACGTAGACATCTCTGATTATATAACGTAATGTAAGTGGATAAGCGAATCATCCAGACGTCTTTTGAATACCGTTAGCGTGGGGGAGGAAACAACGTATGTTGGGAGAGCGTTCCAGTATTGACACACATGAAGGGAAAAGAAATTTCGGCGACATTCCAACCGGTTGTATTGTGTGTCCAGCTTTAGATGGTGTCCTCTGAGTGTGGTATTGCTATTCAGCTTTAGTAGGTGACGACAAGAATGGTTTGGATTTCTCAGGATCATATAAGTCGTTACCAAGTCGCCACGCAGGCGTCGATATTGTCCACTGTAGACCCCGAGGGTTTTCAGCCCCAATCGGTAAGGGAGATGAAACAGGCGCTTTACGTTCTTGGTTACCGTTCGTTGTGGCAGTTCAAGAGCGGTAAGGTCTTGTTTTTGCTGTGGCTGCCAGGCGTGGATAGCGTACTCAGAAAGAGGCCGAATGTAGGCGTTGAGCATCTGAGAATAGATGGAAGGATCGAAGCGCCCGAATGCCCTCAGCAAAATGTCAAGGTGTTGGTTAGCCTTTTTGGAGGCTTTCGTGGCCTGACAGGAACAGCCCAGATCTTCCTTCACTATCAAGCCTAGATCGCATTCCGTTGAAGTGCGTTGCAATATTTGGTGCCCCAGTCTGTATTCGCAAGTAGCTTTATGTGGTATGCTCACCACCTTGCAATTTGTAGCATTGAACTGAAGCAGGTTCTGAGTCGACCATTCGTAGACCCTATCAAGGTCATGCTGAAGTACCGCATTGCCGCTGGTTATTCTAATGGCTCGCCATATCTTGAGATCATCCGCGAAGAGTAAGGAGTTGGAGGTGATTACTGTCGCGAGATCGTTTATGTAAATCAGGAATAGTTGTGGACCAAGTACTGAGTCCTCGGGCACTCCACACTTAACGTCGACTGGGTCAGAGATGACGCCGCGAACTCTTACATTCAGATATGGTTGAAGCAAGAAGTTACCTATTCAACCGAGGTTTGGGTCACCAATTCCACAACACTGCAGCTTGTGAAGGAGGATACGGTTGTTCCGAAGGTCGAAAGCCTTTGAGAAGTCCAGATATGCTGCGTCAACACCTACGCCGCTGTCAACGGTCTCAGTCCAACTGGATCTAGCAAGTAGCAAGTTTGAAGTGCAAGATCGGTTCTCGCGAAATCCATGTTGTTCCTGTGTTATGACATTGCGTTCCTCCAAGAAGTTCATCAGCGTTTCGGCAACAATCGCTTCCATGATTTTGGAGAGCACCGGAAGTAGTGTTATCGGGCGATATTTGGCCGGATCTGTGCGACTTCGCCCCTTTATGGATGGGAGTGACGATGCCTTGCTTTCACATTGTTGGCACTCGCAACTCATCGAGGCATCGTTGGAAGAACTTGCAGAGTGGGTCCGCCAGGTTTACTGCAGCCAATTTCAACGCTTTTGGACGAATATTTTCAATGCTGGGAGAGGTATGCTTGCGCAGGGCAATTATCCTTTTTATAACATCCGCACTCGTAAACGCTATGTGGCTAAGTCCTGGTGGTGGTGCAACGATAGGGAACAGTGTATGCGGCGATGTCTTGCTCTGGAAATTCGGCGAGAATTGATGACCTATGGGGATTGGCTGCCTCGGTTGCGGTTTGTGCGAGTCCACATAACGTGTGTAAGGCAGGAATTCCTCGCTGCACATTACGGAGCTTGTTTACATGTCTGTGTAGGCGCTTGGGGTTAGAAAGGAATTTCTCAGCTAGATTCTGTTGGTGCTGTATTTTATCTTCGCATACCAGGTTTACGCAGTGATCCCTTTGGATAGTGTAGGCTACACATGTTTCGGCGTTCGATGACTCCTTGCATCTTCGCCAGAGTAAATTCCTCGTAACCATACACTTGCTTGTCCTGCTACGTGTGAATAATTTTACGGCCTTCGCTCGCGAATGTGTTTTCCTATAAACGTTAATTACTAACGTGTTAAACTGGTGATCAAATTCAGACCAGACGACATCGGGGATCGTTCTGCTAGAAATGCCCAGTTCGTAACATTTATAAGTTTGATTAGAGCGTCGTAATCCGTAATAAGCTGACACTCCTCTGTGTTTGCTGAGGAATACTCTGCATAACAGATGCACTTGAACATGAGGGTTGCATGGTCGCTACGGCTTAAAGGACTCTTTATCGATACCGTTTCGATCATAAGCTCTTCATTGGTGAATACGAGATCCAGGACACCCGGTTTGTTCCCCGTCCTGAATGTTTTGGGAGATGTGATGTGATTGTAGGGTGGTAGTCTATTAATTATTTCCTTACTTCCATTTTGTAGTGTTCATTGATACAGGCTTGGGTTGCTATGGTATGAATATTGAAGTCACCAACCAGGAGAATGTGGCTGTACGACTGCGAGTGGAGGCTATGCGGTTGTCCATTTCCAACGTAGCCGACGAAGGTCGATACAACACACCAAGCAAACATGCGTCCCCACGTCTTAAGTGATGACGGCACCAATGCGAATCGACAATCTGAACCACTGGGTCATCGATGAGATCAGTGTGTAGTTCGCTTCGATAATAAAGTAGTACTCCACCTCCTCTACTTGGTCTATCATTGCGTAGAATAGACATATCATGTAGTGCGATTTCTGCATCATTGTTCGCTTCATTCAACCAGGTCTCGGTTATCATAACTAGGTGCCTTGATATCGAGGCCGGATGCAGGCGAATCTCCGTCATTTTGTTTAAAAGAGCTTGTGCGTTGGTATAAATCAGGAGAGTGCTTCATATGTTAGAAGGTTGTTTGCGGATGTAGACAACTGGTTTGAGACTTGGCCGACGCTCTTGATGTCGGGTTCCGCTGATTTTTCTGAACTGTTTGAGCTCGCGATAATGACTTAATATAACACTCTGCACGGCGTGATCAGGTTCATGATGATCCTGATGGTTACTCACATCCTGTAGTGTCTCGCCGGATGATATGACGGCAGTCAGATCAGTCTCTGTGGTGGACTCTGTAACAACGGTTGTTCCCACTGAGTTGGGTCTCTCCATGGAGTAACCAGTAACCTCTGGTCGCAACCCTGATGCTTTTAGTCGAATTTCGGTTAGTAGCATGCTCCGGAATTTATCCCAGTTCTCTAGAACTCACTGTAAATCTAGCTCAGACGGTAAGACCATCTACAGCAACCTAGGACCACACCCTTTGTAATTTGGTGACACGGAAATCCTGCTCACGGAGGTAGCAATGAGAGTGCCTCACGAATGTGTCGCCATTGCTCCAGCTCATGTGCCTGAACTTCTTCAGGAGATGAAGCTTGAGACTCAGGGACGCCATGAATAATGACGGTTTACAGTGCGTGTTTTCTACTTTCCTGTTGATTGTTCATATCATTCAAACATTATTTCCACGGAATATCCGGTAAGATACATACTCCGTTGGATGCTCTGTGGTGTCGATTTGCAGCGAGCAGAATGGATTGCGTTTCTTCCGCGGAATGTAATGTTACTCGAAGTAGTCGTGGCTCACCATAGTGTAAGGAGTTTGGGTTCGTGCGATGCGGCTTAGCGTAGTGGGTTCAGCGCGCATGCTGATGGCACTACAGATGAAATTCCATTGACTACGATCGTCTATCAATTTGCCTCTTATTTTGTTGGATTTTGATTTAGGAACGTTAGTGCACACAACACTTAAAGCACCATGATTCCGCCTTGTGGTTCTCGACTTATGAGCACTGGATTCTTTTGTTAATTTTGTGAATTTATGAACCGCACTGGCGATAGCGATCCATTTTGAGGCACAGTTTTGACCTCTCCGGTAAGTGGATTCACAGGTGTCTTTGACGACATTTTCCTAGAAGCAACCGCTGCGTAGGATGTCTAGTTATTTTTACCGTGGGCTTGCTGGAGTTTTGTGTGTCGAGTATGTCAACTGAATTACTAGTTAGTACACCCTTGTAGAACGTGTAAGCAAGTGAGTTGTAAGCGACATTTTCACTTAGTGGAGTCATGTGGCTACGGCTGTTGGAGAATGTGACGAGATGTTGAGGTTGGGACGCCTGGCCCTCTTCTTCGGCCTAAACGGGGAGTTTATATGTGTCCGTTCAGTTTCAAGTATAGCATTGTTTACTTTCACAGATGCGTTGCTAGCGTTCACCAGTTGCTCAACTGTTTCCGCCAGCTTTTCACACTTTTTCATTAGGCAAATTTCAAAACTAACAACAGGGATGGATTTGCGCACCTGGCAGAACCAAAATGCTTCGGTTTTGCTGCTGTATTGTTTAGTTTTGAGTGCACACATCCATAAACATTTCGAATGGTACGCTTATTGACAGTTAAAGCAAATTGGACCAGACTTATCGGTTTTTACACATAGGTCACAATTGACTTTCGAATGGGCCATATCCACTTGGGGCGTGTACTTTGTTACTGTGACTTGCACCAATTCCAACAGGGATTAGATAGAAAAGGAGAGTTCATAATCTATGTTGTATATCTATTACTTACCACTTGCTTAGAATGGAATAAGTATACTTATATATTTAATCACGGTCAGTAATGGGGCAGCGAATTATGAATGACCGCAAATGTTGGTGATATTGTGTAACGAATCCCCACTAACAAGATGGAATAGAGTAACTGGATGTGTACGCTACGAAAGGGGTAGCAAGACGATAGAGATACTGACGCACTGTGTATGACTTCGGTCCAATTGTCGTTGCGTGGCGATCGGCGCAGTTTTGCGGTCAGGGGGGTCAGACGTGTCGCATCCAGAGGAGTCACACTTTCCTTAGGGTAGATAGGCGACGTGCGTGCTATCGATCCAGCCGGTAATTGAATAGGCAGCGTTGCAGCAAAGCATTGAAGCAAAACAAGATGACTTTTAAAATAATGTCTAATGACGACAGTGGCTGCACCAAAGGCGTACCAAATTGACAACTATCGCTTTTACATTGACTGGAAGGAGGGGTAGTAAGATGTTCGGGTGACTCCCAAGAAGATGTTTAAAATAAGACCACCAGAGTTCTTGTGCGACGAGAAGAAAAATAAATTCTCCGATAGAATTCAGGTAGGGTTGACTTCAAAATTGCACAGTTTGCTGGTGATCCGCGAATGACAGATCCAAAAGATGAACAGTGGTAGGAGGAGCTCGCGGAGCCAGATCTAATGATAGTATGTAGGTCTCCGTTAGAATATATCCGAAGATTTAAGGGCGAATAAGACACGAGGACACTTTCCTTTCGACCGCGTGTTATGTGACAGTACCGTGGGTTCTGAGCCCTTTACAGCATATTATCCCGTTGACCCAAGATAGTTGCACACGGGTGATCAATAACCACTCCCCTTATTACTTTGTGTGCGTACATTATCATTTCAAACTCCCTTTCTACGACAGTGCAGTTACATCTGTAATCGCCCGAACTGACGACTCCAATATACCTCGCTCTATCCTTTTGTCACGCTAGAACACCCTACGGGACATGTCGAGCACCTGCTTTTTACCCGTTATAATTCATTGTTCATTCATTGCACCATCTCAAGGACTGCAGTCTGTGTTGGTAGGAGAGATGAAGCAATCCACTACACGCCCAGTACAATTAACTCGATGGAGGTTCGCATTGCAACCAATCAAATGCAAGATCACATGATAGGTCAACGAGTGCTATATAAATGTGTGAGAAGGATAAGCGAATCGGGGGCAAAAACAAAGAAATGTATTTGAACACGATATTGTCCCCTCTTTTGTCCGTAAAAATATAGGCACTGTATGTCCATGAACGATCTAATTCAATATCAGCACCCTGAAGAATATTCATGTGGTGTTATCCGTTAGAGCGTACCGGTGGACAGGGCGGCGTCTCCGACCGGAACGTCGTAAGTTTGTATTAGTTTGTACCGAGTGCTGTGTTGTAAGTGTGTTTGTCTGTTTAATGGCACTTTGGGAAAGCGCTGTATGCAGCCGTCTTGCATTCACCTTTGCCCCATCAATCAAGTTATAAGTTCCCGGCATGCACACAGATTCCACACTGGTCGGCGGTTCGAATACGTTACCTCCTTTCCGGGAATTGGGTAGTCTTACATGAACAACTGTTCCTGGAGGATACGTTCTCCCAGCGCGTCTATACTTAGCCTGGTAAAAATCCCGTCGTTCGTATTCTCTGTGATCGGCGGTTTCTTCGGATGTAAAGGCGGCATTTAATCTGGTTCGAATTGATCGCTCCAGCATTAGCTCTGAGGAGGTCCTTGCAGTTGCAGTATGTGGAGTGGTTCTGTATACTTCCAACGCAGATACCAACGCATCACCCCAGGATTCTCCCGAAAGACGAAGGAATTGTAGAGGTTCTTTCAAAGTACGATTAAGTCGTTCGACGAGTCGAATCGCTGCAGGAATATAAGCTAAAGTCTTCGTGTGTCTGATTCCGTTGCGCCTTAGAAATTCAACATACTCGTTACTTCGAAACTGTGGGTCGTTCTCAGTGACTATGTCTTGTGGCAAACCGTACCTTGCAAACAAACAACGGAGCCACTTTATGATGACGGCTGTAGTTACCTCCTCGCACCGAATGAGCTCTGGCTAGTTGCTGTAGAAACAGGTAACCACTAGCACGTTTCGCTTCTGCGTCGGTGCATTGACAAACGGACCCATAATATTGATGGCAATTTTTGCCCATGGCTTCATTCGGTACACGAAAGATTGGACTGGAGCTTTCAGGGGCCTCGCAGTCTTATCGGATTGTTGGCAGGTGTAACATTCCTGAATAACCACCTCGATGCTGAAATTCAACTTCGGTCACCAATAGTATTGTCGTATCCGAGCTTTGTTCGCACAATCCCTGGATGACCTTCATACGCACATGCAACCATCATAGAAATAAGGGTTGCAGGGACCACAAACTGCTCGGCTCTAACAATGCAGTTGCTCACGGTAGAAAGCTAGTTCCGTAGGGTTTACTACGGAAGTAACTCAGGTTGGATCTTGGTACGACTGGGCCATGAAGTGGATATGCACTCCCGAAGCTTCGCTAGGACAGGGTCTTTGTCAGTGAGCTCTCGTATCAGGTGAAATAATTCAGGTGTTCCGTCTGACAGCTGTGATATCATTTTTGCCTCCACAAAGTCCTTGTTTTCCCCTTCGTTGGACTGTGGGAATCTCGAATAGGCACCTGCAAGTTGATTAAAGTACCCTGGCATGTATTTCGTTTCATAATCATAGTTCAATAAACGGGAGTACCAGCGACTCAACCGTACCGGTTTTTAGCCTTTGTTACCACTAATTAGTAACGTATTAAGTGTAGAATGATCGGTGCGCAAAGTGAATCGACGTTATTTCGCACACGCCCAGACGCATGCGAATGCCTCCTTATCGCCGGTGTAACAATTGCTTTCCGTATCAGACAGGGTACGTGATGGGTAGGCAATCACTTTCTCCTTGCCATCGCGCAGCTGGGACAGAACTGCACCCAAGCCAACATCTGAAGCATCCGTTGAAACAAACGTTAGACAGTGCTTATTGAAAATCGCTACCGTGCAACTGGATTTATTCATTGCTCATACGGTCATGTAAGCGTTGTCTTGTCCAGTAGTCCAACGAAACTCCTGGTTTGGGAGCGTCAACCTCGATAACGGCTCAGCAATCGTCGCACAATTCGGTAAATGTCGAAGGTAATAAGATAACAAACCCAAGAAATGTTTCATCTGTGCAATGTTACACGGTTTTGGACAATCTGGAATGGCTCTGGTGTTCTGCACATTAGGCTTAATACCCGAGGTAGAAATAACCTGTCCAATAAACTCGACCTCCGTTACAGTGATTTGGCATTTGTTGGTATTCAGGCGGAGATTCAGCTCACTCAGTCTATACAACACATTATGAAGCTGTTCCTGATGTGCGGTGGGGTTACTACCAAGGACACAAATATCATCCATATACCCAATACATCATTTGAGGCCTGATAACGATAGAGTAATAATTTCCACCAAGTTTCTGGGACACTACTGTGGCCAATTGTTTGCGATTTGTACTGATAAAAACCTTCTTGTAGGAGGAAAGCAGTCAAATGTCGGCAACCTGGAGTCAGTGGCATGTGGTAGTATGCACTGCAAATACCCAGCTTTGAGAAAAGTTAGGCGTTTGATAGCTTAACCATCAACTCCTCGATAGAAGGCAGAAGGAACTTGTCCACAAGTATATGTTGATTAAGCGCTCGAAGGTCAATGCATAATTGAATAGAGCCGTCTTTCTTTTGAACGGCAACTAGTGCATGAACCCATGCAGTACACGGTATGGGTTCTATCAAGTCTTCCGTGACCATATTTTTCAAAGATTGTGATAACACTTCTCGCTTGACCAGACGTACAGGCCTAGGTTGCGAAGTGCTGAACGGTTTGTAATCCGCGAACAACCGAATGCAGTGCATTGCTTTTGGTACTCTACCAATATCCGGAAGAGCGAAATTTGGGTGACTGGAACGTAACGAATAATGATTGACACTGGCAATGGTCATCCGGCTGAATCATGGTGATACGTTCAATAAGACCATGGCAATAGGTCCCATAGAAGCAAATTTTCAGTTTTAAAGACGTCAACTTCAACTATACGCTTACCGTTGTTTAGAAGAAACATTGAAACCGTAACAAAACCGAGTATGTGGATATCACCATTGGAGTAGCTGCTGAAAGTGCAAGCGGAAGGACGTAGAGTTAGCTGACCCAAAGGCAATTTGTTAAAACAATATGGCACAACTATGGTTGGTGACGCTGAATCTAGTTCCATGTCTAGACAAATGGGTTTGTTTCGTTCTGTCTGGCGAAGGCAGTTTCTATTCTTGAGTTGGAGGTAAACGTGCACGTTCGCATTCATTAACAACATATATAGATTGTTCAGTGGTGACCGGAAAAACTCTGGAGGCATTTGAAGAAGCAACTGAAGAAATGGCACGGGAACGACGAACCCGAACAAAATGACCGGTCTTAAATCAATTGAGGCAGGTTTCACTCTTTGCAGGACAGGACTTATCATTTGCACGATGTTCAGCCTTTCCACAACGGTAACGATTATTTCTAACAGAGGATCGCGGCAGATAGCGCGTAGAATCCAAACGGTCAATTTCAGTAACTCCTGCAGTAGAGAGGAAAATTTTGTTTAGTTCCGTGATTGCGACTTTAGCGCAAGCCACTTCACAGGCCCTGTCCCATGTGAGCTTCTCTGGGTTCTCCAGTAAGAGACTCTCTCTGCTCCGAGAATCCGTGGGACCAGAAATCAATTGTTGTATTAGCATGGTTTCTTCCAGTTTGTTCTTGGGAATACTGTTGTAGACACACTTTCAAACAGAACAAACAGGAGGGAAAATGAATGCATCCACTGATTCACCAGATGCTTGTTTCAGATGCAAAAATTGTACCGATAAGTACAGGTCTTTACTCGAATACCCCAATGCTTATCGAGGGCCAATAAGGCCTCTGTCAACGTGGGTTTCTCCCGCAAATTTAGTGCATCAAATACTCCTCGACCCTCTGAGTCGAGGTGCAAGCGTAAAAGATTTAAATTATCCTCCGTCTTCAGCTTCACGGATGGATTGAGAACTGGTAGCACAGAAATATAAACTAACAACACTAATTTTCCAGTCTTCCCAGTATTCTGCATTTGAGGTAACCGCAGAGTCAGTCTAGAAAAGTGAAATGGCAGTAGCATGCAAATGCATCGGTAACTCGCGACGCCAGATTGTTGTATCACGGAAAAGCAGCAGACCAGAGCAGCACGGGAACGTATGCACGGAGGAAACTGTCCACACACACGCGCAGTGCAATCAAATCGATAGAGGTACGCATTGCAACCGATCAACTGCAATGCCATATGATAGGCCACCGAATGATACATAGACGTGTGAGTAGGATAAGCGAATCGATGGCAAAAACAAAGCAGTTTGAACACAGGAATATTACGGAGTAGCACGTTCGTTTATTCTAGAAGTGGAGGATAATGCAGCTGAGTGCTATGGACAAAGTAGGAGGCAAAACAAGTGTTGATTGCCCAGCGTAGGCAGATGTAGCCCGCCAGCCAGCCCAACGACCGAAACGCCGCGTGGTCGGGAGGTGTGTAAGCCCGTTCGTTTCTCCGAATATGTATAGTGTACATATATTTATATTTTTAGATATTGTATATATTTGCCCCATTTTTTTTGATTAACATTTTTAAAACGAACAAAACTATCAAAAACCTCCGAAAAACCATTTTCGAAAAAATATTCAAGGACCAGAAAATATTTAAACACGCAGATCATTCGTTTGTTCTTTTTGGCGTTTTCTGCGCGTGTTTTTCTAGTTTCTTTACATGCCCCAACCCTCCCCTTCGATCGACTGGCCCACACGAGGAATGTTTTCGTGGACCCTGGCGCGAACGTTGGTCGCTTCTCCGCGCGACGAGTGTCGCTTCTCCACGCGCTAGTCGCACTAACGTTTTAGGAGAATTATCCTTCGTTTTGGTTTCGCACCTAGAACCCACTTTTTACTTTCGTAGGATTTCTTCTGATTTTGCAATGTATAATCAACTAATATCTCGTGTTCCCAAGGTATAAACACACAGGTGAGAGACATCATTCTTTGCCCCCTCCTGTAATGAAATATGAGACTCTTAATCATGCTGTTATTCAGTGAATCATGCTTACTGACAAGGTCCGTCTGCAGAAACTATGTAGTGATTTTTAACTAGGAGATAAGAGACCCCAAGCCTTGTTGCGCGAATTACAACAGTTCATTGGCAAGTCCAAGATGGACGTAGAGATTCTCCGCGAGCCGTGGATGCAAGGCTTGCCTGAAAACACTCAAGCCATCCTTGCAGCTGTGAGTGACCTTCCACTCACAACGAATGCAGACCTGACAGACCACGTCATCGCATGGCATCAACCAGAGACTGAACGCAGAGGCATTACGTATTTTAGCGTTGGCGCAACTACAGCGACAATTACAACTAGCCACCCGTCGGCAATAGATACCTTATTAATTAAATGGCGTTATATCAGCTCCAGATTGAGAAGCTCACCTTAAACCGTAAGCACCGCTGCTGCTCTAGATCATCGCCCCGTCTCACAAAATCTGATACCCCAAGTTACTGCTTTTATCACTCGCATAAGTGCGCACAGCCATGTAGATACCACGCGAGAGATGATCCGCCACGCCGTCATGTAATGGACACGAAAAGTCGACAAAACTCAAAGCCGTCACATCTACATTAGGGATTATGATTCCGAAACGCATTTGTTAGTTCATACCAGGGCGGAAGTCAGCGCAATCCTCATATACCAGGTGACCCTAAGGCTTCTTTCTCGATAAGCCTAAGTGTGGCCAATGATACGCCAATAGCCACCTACGGTCATCAGTCGCTTACCCTGGACCTAGGTATTCGAAGCACGCTCCACTGGGTATTCACCGTTGCTACAGTCCCATTTGCCATCATGGATATTGACTTTCTCAGGCATTTCGACCTATTGGTTAATGCAAAACGTCAGCAGATACTCGATACTGCAACGAAACTCAGTGTAGGTAACATCAGCGCTGACATCACATCTATCACACCGGTCTACGCCTTTCCATAGACATCGCCAGACTAAGCTAACCTCTTCTGCCAGTACTCCAAGCTTGTTCAGCCAATGTACACAGTCCTGCCCGTGGCATTCCATGTCAAGCAACACATACGGACGAATGGCACACCCGTTTCACGCTGTCCACGCCGACTATCACCCGAGAAACTTAACATAGCTAGGGCAGAGTTGGAGCACATGGTTGAATTTAGAATAATCTGCAATTCCGACAGGTCTTGGTCCTCTCCCCTAAACGGGTTCCCCAAAAAACCTGGGTACCGGCAGTCTTGCTTGACTATCGCGCACTCAATGGGCTAACCGTCTGTTACGTGTTGATTACTGCGCAATGACTGACGCTAGTTTAAAACGCATTGCTTTGCATGTGCACGTGTGCACGCCCAACTGCGCTTCTTATGCGGTAATCTGTTCCGCGTTATTTGTTGTGTATACTACACTTCTTGCACCTTTAGTTCTTTTCTCTGGGTACGCGCCAACATAGTACAGTTAACGTCTACCCTTAACATTTGGCGACGAAATTGGGATAACATGTCTGCGCCGAACACTCAAAAAACCTACTGGCCCTGTTCTACCGACTAACCGTCTTTGGACAATTGGAATCCATGGCGAAAAACTTTTCTTGATTACCTGGATTTGCTTCTAATCTGGAATACTGCATTGCCCCTTCAGGAGAAATGCACAATAAAACTTTTACGACTGTTGCTTGGGTATGAAGGTCAGAGATATTTTGACGCTCTTCATATTGACGAAGTTTGCTCTATCATAAACAGTCCCCTGGATACATTCAGCGCATTTTGCGAAGTACGCCAAAGTGTCTTTAGAGATAGATATTTTTCTTCGAACTCCCATAAACCAGACGAAAGTGTAAGCGAATTCATCCTTCGTATACTCTAGGACGTACCAAGCTGTAAGTACAAAGTGATTGATCGAGCTAGGTTTGAAGAGACCATGTTGCTTCAGTGCCTGATCTCTGGGATTTCAGACCAGAATACCCCGGAGAAAATCCTTTCACAGGAGGGCTTTTTGCTGACTTGGGAGACAGTTTGCTTGTTTACTTGGCAGAGGGAAATAATTACCCAGCAACTAACAAAGTTTACTCTAAGAGACCCATCGAAGGATTTGAGATTGGTTCATAGCACTCCAAAATCTAAGAGACACCTAATAACGTCAGTTCTATTGCTGTGGAGAGCGCCATGTTGTCAATCGCCCAGTTGACAGTTTTGGTAGATTGGTCACATGGTGCGAGTATGCAGATCAATCGAGCGTCGTTTGGACGAGACGTATCGGGGGAACCAAGCCTATTAAAACAGTGAGAGGGTCATGACAAGTCAATTCAAGAAATTGTTTTATGCACCCTGCATGGGTGAATATTCAGCGAGTCTGAATCGCATTTCATATGGTCGAATACAGTTCCCATTATGCGGCCCGCATCCTGCATCCAAGAGCTTGAATGCAAAAGGTGAAGATGGAAATCGACACGGGAGTATCAGTGACAATAATTAAGGAAAACGCTGTGAAAAGATTGCCGCCCTTATCAGTTTACAATTCTGTTCTCCGCACCTACACCTGTGAGCCGATACGCGTCCTTGTTAAACACTCGGTAAACGTACACTACTGTGACAGGACACATGCAATTCCAGTATACGTGGTCTCCGTAGATTGCAAATGCAGCATGCAAGGAACTGGAGAAACGCATTTCCGAAAGTGCTTCTAATCAAGCCAGACGGCTAAATACCTATTTGTGGTGACTATACAATGACTGTTGGCCAAGCATCCATGTTGGTCAGTTATCCGTTGCCACGTGTTGACAACTCTGACACATGATGGAAACTTTACCTTGCTCTCAGACATGCATGTTCGCAGATTGAGTTTGACCAGCCTTGCACGAAGCTCACTACTATCACCACGCACATAAAACTTGTCCAATATACACATTCGCCTTTTGCTATTTATTCCGCCCCCGGCATCTTCCACATGATTATCGGCAACCTCGTGATGAATATAATTTTCGCATCTGTTTGTCTCAACGATATCCTTTTCTCAGGACGCTGTGTTACAGAGCATCTTCAGACACTCAGGCGACTGGAACGAAGCGGATTTAAATTAAATAAATCCAAATGTGAATTCCTTTCCTCTTCCGTTTGCTACGTTGGCTACCAGTCGGCTAGATGTGAATTGCATTTTTTAACTGGACAGGTGAAGACTATCACAGAAACTCCGGAGCCGAAGAACAGGGAGGAACTATGTTTTTGGGAATGTTATCACACAATTGCCGTATTTTGCCATATGCATCTGCAATATTGTCTCCGTTACATGAACTGCAGCACAAAAAATACGCTATGGTGCTGGAATTCTCGTCAAAGGGTGCCTTCATTACAGCTAAAATAGCCCCGGTTTCTCCCCCAACATTAGTTCATTATGATTCCAATAAAAAGCGCATTCATCAGAGTGACGCATCCCCTTGGGGGGGGGGGGAGTTGGAGCTGATCTGTGTCACCGTGGAAACAATGATTCCATACATCCCATAACATTACAAACAGCGGAGAAGGATTATTCACAATTGGACAGAGATGCACTGGCTGGAATCTTTGGGGTACAAGTCAGGGGTGTGTGATGTCAGTGTCTGTGTCAGTGACTAGTGATTGCTGCATTAATGTCTCCGGATGCGTACAACCAATAACGAGAGGATAAGCCGGGTGCAGTTAATTCAACAACCACGCGAACCCCATCGATCCTAGTTTCGGCTACGCAACACACGTCAATACCCAGTGTGTTCAACGTGGGTACGAGTGCAGTCCGTTGACTTATCTGTCTTACAGTGCGAACAGTGAACGCCGCCATGGAAAGTGGACAACGTGTCCTTATAAGCGACTGTTCCAGTTGGACCTGTAGTGGGCGGTGCGGGAAGGAAGCTGCAGATGGTGTGACTCTATACCATTTTCCTCAAAGTTGTATAAAATGTACAAGATTTTGCAAATGAAGTACAAAGTCTTACCAAGAAAGCGTAAACTTGTGCAAAGAAAACGCAAAATTTTGCAAAGAAGGTGCTACTTTTTGCGAAAAGCAACATTTTGCAAAACCCAGTGCGATTCGCCAGCCGCTCTGAACCAATCCTCTGACTTTGAAAGAGTTCTCATTGGTCGGGTGCTAGGGTTTGATGCGTAATTCCTGCAATGAGACTTGTGAATGTACCTCGAGTCCATGGACATGGGCAGTGCCACGAGCTACCAATGCGATCCCCCCGCTCACGTCCGAAAACCTGGATCACAATTGGTCTGGGAGCAACGATTGGCGGGAACAAAGCGCACCACTGAATGGTTGTCTTTCATTTCGGCGTTATCAACATGCATTTTGGTGTTCGACAGGGTATCTCGTCAGACATTCGTGACCGAGTCCTGGATGCCTTCGTCAACGGTGACAACGGGCAGATCGTGGCAACCGAGAACAATGTGAAATATCGGACTGCCTACTCCTGGATTCGTCGCTCTCTTGCTCAGAAGCGGGATACTACGTAGGCGAGCGATCGTAAAAGCATTCTGTCGAAGGTACAGATTGATGATATCCTGCAGTAGATCACGAAAGACACAAGTCTAAAAATACGCGAAATGCGAGTCCCAGTACGTCTCGATATGGGTAAGAACATTTCAAAGTCTATAATGACACGACACCTAGATGGCTGTTTGATGACTATAAAGTACACCTATCAGACTCCAGAAATAATGAACAATGATCGAACCAAAGCGATACGAAAGGAGTTTGTTCAAAAGTTTCTCGAAGTTAAACGAAAGGGGAAGTTCTTCACATGGATCGAGGAAACACACTTCAACGTTTACTGCAAAGGTACTCGTGGTCGGGCACCCCAGAGGAGTGAGGGCCTGTGTCAAAGTAGCCAACAGTAGAGGCCTGAATTTGCATATCATCGGTGCACTCACAATGAATGGCAACGTATCGATGACTACCCGAAGAGGCTCGCATGAGGTAAACGAAGTCTCTCAAACAAAGCATGCTCATATATTGTCTCAACCCTACAGCACGGAGAATTCTTGTTATCGCTGTGGCGAACAGCATTCTGATCCGGCTGATTGTCAGCATCTTCACTCAGTATGGTAAAAGAGGACATATTCAGAAAGCTTGTCTTTCCAAACGAAATTTCGCTGTGCGTGAAAGTCGAAAACTGCAGGTTTAAACCAGAACTAGATAAATATCACAACCGTTTTTACTCACAACATAACAGCGGAGAAATCGTTCGTTGTTTCTATCCAGGTAAACGAACATCCTGTTGATTTCGCAATTGATACGGGTTCCACAGTTACGCTGATACGACCCGATGCCCTGTCGCAACTAGCAAAACTAGATCCCCTACAATACAACTACGATCACACACCGGAGAGTTGGTGAATGTATTGGGTACCTTTGTTGCACGTATCTCCTACCACCATTTGAGGGATCAAATCCGTGTGTACATTTCTGAGACAGGTGTACCAGGTACATACGCGGTCGCAATGGCATTAAACGATTTCCGGGTACTATGTCAAACGTCAACATGGTTGAAGCTTTCCAACAACTTACTGGGATTTTGAAAAAATACGCACCTCTTTTTGATCCAACTAAATCAGGCCTGCTGAAGAATTACACTGCCTGATTTATACTGAAACCACAAGTAACACCATGCTTCTGGAAGGCCCGCACCGTGCCTTATGCCCTTCTGGACAAGGTCGAGACTGAGCTGCGCTGACTGCTAAAGGAGGATACACTTGAATCTGTCCAGTATTCCGAATAGGCTGCCCCTATAATGCCTGTATTGAAAACCGATGGTACTGTAAGGCTCTGTGGGGACTACTGAGTTACCAGCAACCATGCACTGCAGTCAGATCGAGATCCACTGCCGAAAATTGAAGATATTTACGCCTCCAGCTTTTGTGGCGAACTTTGTACCAGGCTGGATCTGAACCACGCCTATCAGCAGATTGAACTCGACGAGGATTCACGTGCTTTCACCACCATCAAAAAACATTTTGGTTTATTTTGCTACATACGCATGCCGTTCGGAATAAGCTCTGCACCGTCCACATTTCAACAAATTATCGACTCGCTGGTGAAACACCTACCAAATACATGTGTCTATCTATCTATCTATCTACCTATCTATCGGGCGCACAACTGCTGAACATCTGCACACCCTGGATGTAGTTCTAAAATGGCTATTAGACTCCGGGTTGATACTGTAGAAAGAAAAGCATGCATTTCTTGTACCGAGTGTGCAATCCCTTGGGTACAAACTCTCGCGCAATGGGTTGTATCCGCTAGAAGAGAAAACCAGGGCACTCCTTAAAGCTCTAGCGCCCAAATTGTAAACGAACTACGCTGCTTTCTAGAAGCAGTCACAGTTCTCCAGATTCATACCAGCAGCATCAGCTCACTTACATCCACTTCAACAACTTTTGCGCAAGAATCAGCCGTGGAAATGGAACGCTGTTCACGATAATGCGTTCAACGCAGTAAAGAAACGTTTGGCGTCAGCTGAGGTCCTTGTACATTACGATCCACAGAAACCTATTGTTTACACTTGTGATGCTTCTCCGTACGGACTTGGGGCTGTTTTGCTACATGAATTAACTGCTGGCTCGCGACGACCTGTTGCCTACGTTTTACGAACTTTAAGCGCACCCGTAAGGAACTACTCTCAGCTCGATCGAGAGGCGGCCGCTGTCCTCTTCGGGATCAACCGATTCCATCAGTACTTGCTCCGCCAATGTTTCGCGGTTCACAAAGATCATAAAACCCTTATGTCGCACACTGAGCACGAAAAAGGAATTCGACAAATGGCTTTTGCCAGAATGATCCGTTGGTCCCTCATTCTATCTACTTACACATATCGGATTGAGTATATTCTGGATGGACAGAGTGCCGCCGTTGAGGTTCTCAGTTGACTCCCCTTACCGGAGGTCCCTTCAGAAGACTTTACTCCGCAAGAACTTGTGAATCTGATTCAGCTGTTCAACAAGGCTCCGATCACGTCCACAGATATAGGTCACGAAACAGATAGATCCGTTATTAGCACTTGGAACGTGGTACGTTCAGGTTGGATGGCTTGACAACACACCTGCAGAACTTACACGTTTTCGCCATAGAATGACTGAACTGAGCCTCCAGAATAAATGTTTGCTGTGGGATGTACGGGTTGTGATTCCTAAAAGATTGCGATCAACGATCCTGAGCGCGCTTCACGATGCATACCAAGGAGTTTCTGAGATGAAGGCGCTGGCCCGTTACTATGTATGGTGGCCCGCATTGAATGAAGACATTGCGGAGAAAGTTGGATGTTGCATGTTTTTCCAAGAATCTCGAAACGTTGTCCCCCACTTACCGATTCAGCCCTGCTTATGGCCAGAGACGCCCTGGAAACCTGTGCAGGTGAATTTTTTCGGTCCATTCGAAAGTCAAATCATTCTGCTTGTAGTTGATGCGCATTCCACATGCATTGATGGACCCATTCTGTCCACAGCGATTTCAGCTAGCACAATAATAAAAGTACACACTACGTTCTCTACCTTTGGACTTCCCGAAACACTTATGTCTGACATCGGACCTATGTTCAACAGCACCGAGTTTCCACCTTACCTCAAATGGAGTTGGACATGTGACTACCGCCCCTTATCATCCGTCTTCGAGCGGTTTGGCTGAAAAGGCCGTACAAACAGTGAGAAATAAACTACTCAAACAAACCGGTGCGTTCTTGCGTGTGCGTCTAGATCGTGCTATTTTGCTTGCTGAAATATGGTGAACGATACCACCGGAAGATGTCCTGCGGAGCTTATGTTCGGCCGCTGTTTGTGTATTCGAATGGACTTACTGCACGGAATTCTGGCAGCTGAAGTTCGCGAAAAACAAGAACGGGTGAAGGAACGCTTTGATACTCTCAGCAGAAACAGGTTCGTAACAGAATCAGATCCAATCTACATACGCTTGCCTACAGACGACGGATGGCAACTAGCCGTTGTCAAAACGGCTAACGGGCAGATCATAGAGGCAGAGACTGAGGACGGCAAAA
Organism: Dicrocoelium dendriticum; assembly: GCA_944474145.2. NCBI lineage: Eukaryota > Metazoa > Platyhelminthes > Trematoda > Plagiorchiida > Dicrocoeliidae > Dicrocoelium > Dicrocoelium dendriticum. The sequence continues at coordinate 28,289,747 of OX104060.1, read as the reverse complement.
TCGTGCGGCATCACATGGATCACGTTTGGCCTAGACCGTCAAGATTTGATTCAGCCTGTGAACCAAATTCTCCACCCGCAGCATTGGACGACATACGAGCGAATGGCTCATCACCTGATGCCGAAGCGCCGCTGCGCATATCAACCAGCGACCACCGACCGGTTGAGCGTTGCCAAGCTGCATGGTTGCAACTACAGGGGGAAGAAGTGATGTGCCCTCAGCCAGGGGCCGTAACAGCTACATTGGAAGAAGCAAGGTCCCAGCTTACTCATCAAGTGAGCATCTAAAAGTCGCTTGAAACATTCATCAGTCCGCGCGTCCACAACATGTTTCGGCAAGTCACTCCAATCATTTACAATGCGGGTTGATAGGGCGAGGGTGGCGCGAACTCTGAGTCTTCCGGACTTAAGTAGTTTCCAGTTGTGCCCCCGAGAGGAACTATTAGTGTTGACTTGAAAAAACGCTTCTAGCTCCATCCCCATATCGCCCTCAGCATTCGCCAAGTAAAAATCAGATCATTTCTACGTCGGCGATATTCCAGGGAGAACAGGTACATCCGCTGTGGTCGAAGAGAATAAACCAAGTCCCTTAACTGCAGCATGGTTTTCGAAGTACGCCGCTGGACCTTCTCAATCATGTCACACTCGAAGTTGGTAAGATGACAGGTGGCGGGTAGTCCATATTCAAGGATCAGGCGCACATGGGAAGTAAACTGGATTCCGTAGGTTTCCGGAGTCAGTCGCGAGAAGGCTCTGCTTATGGCATGGGGCGTACTTTTGGCAGCAGTGACCCAACTTAGTGTGTCGTCTAGGTTCCGTAAATCATGTGAGACAAGCACACCGAGATATTCCTAAAGCGTGTTGGTTCTGGGTAATACCTCATCAGTAAGGTATATATTGAACGGTTCAGGGGCACCTATGGGGAGTAGTGAGCATTCTTCACGATTTATGGACAAATGCCAGTTGACTGACCAGTCGTGTAGCATGTCCAACGATGCCTGCAATCTGTCATCATCCTCGAGACAGGATACCTCCATCCACAGCCTCTTGTCACTAGCTTAAATCATGCAATCCATCTGAAGCTCCGGTGGGAGGTCATTGATGAATACCTTGATCAGTTCTGAACCAAGTACCGACCCTTGCGGACCACCGCTAGTCATGAGCACAGGAGCGCAGTAGGCTTCATTCACCTTCACTCGCCTGGTCCGTCCAACCAAAAATCAGCGATCCAAAAAAGGACATTCCCAGAGACACCGGTACCTTGGAGTTTAAGAAGGAGCCTTGCATGTGGGACCTTGTTTAACCCTTTGCTGACGTCTACCAAAACCATATTCAGACGCTTCTCAGCATCTGACGACCTCATCCACTTCTTCCTAGCAACTAGCAGTTTCGAGGTACATGAGCGTGCCTGCCGAATGCTATGCTGAGCACAAGAGATGATGTTTAGGTTCTTAATGTGAAGCTGTAGGGCTCGTTTGAAAATCCCTCCATCATCTGCAGAGTACGCACGTTAGGCAGATGGGTCGATAGATATCAGGATCTCGACGATCCTGTCCCTTATACATAGGTTTAACGATCCCCAATTTTCAAGCAACCGGGAATCGTCCAGCCACCAAGGAGTGGTGTAATGTCTGAGAAATGTAAACGGCCACGGTTATGAGGAACAGTGGGTGCAGCTCATCAGGACCGGGCGAAGAGTTCGGGTCTAATTCACTAAGGCCTTTGGCAAGATCAGTTACACTCTTTTCTATGAGCTGCAACCAAGATGGGTGGAAGGGCGCAGTGTCACCGTGTAACGGCCTCTCTACCGAGTAGACGGAAGAATACTGCAGGGACAGTAGACTGGCTTCCGTCGCATGGTTGTCAAGTACACAGCCCTGCTCTGCGGAAAACAGGGCAGGAATGACACTGCCAGTGTTAGTACTAATTTGCAAGCAAGAGTGGAGTGATTTCGGTGTCGTGCTGGACTGCGCAGCCAAACAGAGTTCATACTGATGCCGTTTCTGATGATATTCAAAATATAGTCATTTCTGATTAAATTGTACTCCGAATAGTCAAGTGCGCAGTGAGTGAGCTTGAGTCGGTCCCATAATTTACGTCTTTTGGACATTAAGCACCTCATTTCTCGGTGTATCCATGGAAGGCCTCCGGTAAATTTTCTCCGATTGCAAATATGAACAACGCGCTCAATAAGCGAAATGATCATGCAGTACCAAAGGTTCTACTTCTCATCTGGGTCCGAGGGTAGAGGGATATTCCAGTCCACAACTCTAGCAGCCGCTTGCAAGCGGATTGGATCGGCACGCCAGCAATTTCTGAGGAAACTATCTTGGTTGTGAAGAGTGAGGCGTCGAGTCCAGAGGAATGAGACCATGCACTGATCATTATAACCAATAGGCGGAAGAGTGGTAATGTCTGCAACATCAGATTACGCCGGAGAAAGGACAAGATCGAGAATTTGGGGGTGTCTGTCCAACAAATCTACGAGTAGACACAGTAACATGTTGAAATAGGTTCCACTCGAGAACGGTTTCCAAAAAGTCCGCAGCGGAAACCTCTGGAGAAGTAGCATACTGCAACAAATCCCAGTCGACACTTGGGGTATTGAAGTCTCTCACTAGTACACAGTCCTTACCCGCACCACGCATTTTATTAGAGTCCAGCGTCCGATCTCCGAAACACAATGGAGTTCTGTAGACAACGCCGACCAACAAGGATCTGCATCCATCAGGAACCCGGCAACACTGGGCTTCGAAACCACCATTACATGACAAGTAGCTTTAACTAGACAAGCCTTGAAGTCTGCATTCCATTACAGAAACACACGGCCACCAAATCTCTATCTTTGGCGGTCAGTCCGGCAAAGATTATACCCGGGGTCTGCACTTCCGAGTCCAGGATATCCGTGGACAACCAGGTCTCGGTGAAAGCCATTATGTCAGGACGATACAATGAGGCAAAAAGTTGAATTTTCTCGAGTTTGTTTCGAACATTGCGCACATTATTGAAACTACGCGAAATCTGTTCTTCACGCCTGGTGATGCCCAGCGAATTTTGGTAGATTTGCCGACTACGCGAAAATCCACAATATATAAATCTGTCTCAGCTTTGTCTCGGCGGAATCTGAATTCCTCAACCTCCATCCTTCGGGGAAACATCTCGCAATACGTAAAATGATTCACCTTTAAGACACGGACCTCGTCGTAGAATGTGATGGGCCTCGTCATCATTTTGACATACAGTTTTAAATAGACGATCCTTTAAGGAGTCCTCCTGTTTATTGCCGAAGCGGAAAGCTAAAACAATGTTGTTTCCTTGTTCTCCTTCATCGAACGGTAAAGAGGTCATCTGTTGTAGGAACTCCTGGTCATCTACAATCCTTTCGGCTGGAGTGGCCTTGGTTGACTCGGCTGCATCCACGATGATAAGACTGCGGTCGCGAGATGGCGACTTAGCATCCTCATGGATCTTCCACTTCTTAACAGGCTGACCGTCCTTAAGCAGTTGACAGCCACTATCGGGAACCAAATTCAACGGCGATTGTGATGATGACAATTTGAATCTTAGCCCAACTCCTGTCTTGCTTTTACTTTCAAAATTGCGTACTTTTTCCTTCACCACTTCTAAGTATGTCTTGACCCTAGACTCTTCGCTCTGGTCAACCATAGCCGGCATCCCCGTAGGTGAGGTAGACAGTGCTCGACTTCGCTTACCCGATGGGGTAGCTGGGTCAGAAACACATGAGATAAGGTAAGAAGTTGATAGCGAGACTGCAGCGATGTTCATCTCAGCTTGAACAGGAGAGGCGAGTGGACTGAGCGCAGGCAATCCGTCAAGACATCGTCTGTTGCATATCGTACAGCGGCACAGCTCGCAAAAGGAACTTAAGGCCGGAACGTTGGATCGCAAGAGAAACTCGTGCAAACCATGGCCGACACCACAGCAAGCTATGTGGGTCCATCCATCGCAGATGGTGCAGTGCAAGACTTTGGAGCGCGAGGTAACTCCTTTAAAACATGACAAGCATTTGAAGATCATAGCGCATGAAGTCCAAATATGAAACGGATGGGTCTTCAAAACGATTCGTTTTCTTAGATCGGAGGACTTCAAAGAAACAGAACTTGCTTGCTTGCTGTTTGTTTCTATATGTTTCTTGGATGCACCGTTGCTTGCGATGCACTTTCATTGCCCCGTCATTGTTCAGATTCATCTGGATATAAGAGTAAGTGAACCGATCCACCACTTCCAATGACTGTTCGGTCATAACTAGCACCGGAGGTATGTCTGTCCAGTCCTGATGCAGTGCATTACACTTTGAACGTGCAAATGGCATGCCGATGCGTGCGGGGCTACTCGTCATTCTATGTAACTATGTTTGCATAGACACTGCGTCGGACTCAAGTAGAACTATGTCGTTTGCGTACTCCAGGTTTGTCAATCTAACACCTGTAGAACTTCCACTCCGGTAGATTTTGAAGTGACGGAGCCACTCAAAATCATATCTATAACAAAATTAACGTGAAAATAAGTTATAGGACAATTTTGCCGAACCCCACTTGTCGTAAGGAACTCAGGGAACAGATTCCATTGACTCTTACACTGCCTCGGAGGTTACGGTAGGGAGACATCAAAATAAAAATAGGAATTTATTCGGCACGTCTTTCATGGATAGGTAGTGCTACAAGTTGGCGCGGTCAATAGAGTCAAAGGGAGCTTTTAAGTCAATAAAAACCACCATTGTCGGTCGTCTGTGTGTGTCTGCTCTAACACTTGGCGAAGAGTACCTATGTGGCCGTTACAACCACGACCAGGGCGGAAATCAGCCTAGTCTTCGGTGATTCGGTTCTCACGGGGAATGATACTCGTGAGGAGTTTGGATGCAATTGAAACAAGGATGATGCCTCTAGGATTTTAGCACAATGTACGATGACCCTTCTTGAAGATGGGCATAACAGTCACCAGTCTGAAGGAACCTATTCCCTGTTTCAAATCGAGTTAAAAAGAGTAGCAAGTCCAGTCAACAAAGACTCACCGGCAGCTTTCAGCAAAGATGGAAAAGGTCGTCGGGTCCAGGATCGTTTTCATTTTAACACAGCGAGCTCATGTCGGATCTCTTCCGAAGTAGGAGCTGTCTCTTCTGCTTCTCACGTCGGCTCAGGCGATTCGGCAAGCGGCAATAACGCAGCAGGCCTGCTGAACTGCTCTCCAAAATGTTCAGCTTAACGGGCTAGTCCGCGATGCTGAGAATCTATCAACAGTCCATCGTTCTCAGCAATTTTCTCTCTAACAGATGGCTTACTCGGACCCGTGTTCCCGATGAGCTGAAAAAGAACTGTGCTGTTTCCAATAGCATTGGCTTTCTCCATTTGAAAGGCGCGGTCCTGCTCTCACTTCTCCTTATTACACCCAAAGATCACTTCATTATTACGCCAATTGTATGGTCCACAGATGGCTCACCACAACAGAGGATTTAGTGGTCCACTTGAAGCTTCGAACTACCAGTATTTTGCCTTACGTGCAGCATCCAATCTCTGGATAAATATTGCATCCTAAAATCACAAGTCCTCGCAACTGAGACACAGTAAGCAACGCAGCTGCTCAGCATCATCATACTTGTTAGCTAGAGGTGAGAAACACTACAGCTATTGTGCAACAGTAGGTAGGAAACTAAATAGACACAACAGCGGTAGGCCAGCTGAGCAACAGGTAACGGATGGACATCGTTCCGGATAGCTAGCAGCCTGCTATTTACCGTAAAAGCTTTAGACCGTGTGTCTGAAATAACATCGTGTCAGTGAGAGAGTCTAAGTGAGGTGGGGCAGCAAGTAGAAAACTCATAACACAAGCCATTGAGGTTGGATTCTAGCCATATCCACAAGCATATCCAGCTAAACGTGCTTATCGCCATTCGGACCCCAACAGCCGAACCGAGAGGCTCCAACCGAGGCCAACTTCGAAGTAAGGACCTTCATTCCTCCTAACCAAGTCATCGCTTGGACACCCCATCTCCTCTTCCTTCCGAAACCAAGGAACGCAAACAACGCACAGGTGGGCTGACAAGCTCAATACATCGCCATACTCCCGGAACCTGGTTCGTGCAATACCGCTGCTAGGCGATTCATTTCTTCTTCATGAGCCATTGGCAAGGCGTCAAACAGCCCATTGTTCATCCGTTGTTCTAACCAGATGTGTGCCAAACTGCGAAGAGAGTGGTGGTCGATCGTAACTTGCATCTTTATATCCACTGAGAAAACGGGCCAATGCGCTCCAATTTCTGCATCTCAGTTGCTTGTACACTTGTCCATAAAGTCGGCTTTGATGGACAAGTGTACCAGCAACTGAGAGGAACCCCCATGGGATCACGAATTTCGGGGCTCATTGCAGAAGCCGTAATGCAGAAATTGGTGCGCACTGAACTACCATCTATCAACCCAAAACTTTGGAGACGAAACGCGGACGACACGTTTGTCATCGTAAAACGGAACAGAGTACGGGCCACGCAAGATTTGCTCAACAGTACATTCGAGGATATCAACTTTACGATTGAATTAGAAGAGGATAACAAGCTACCCTTTTTGGATGTACTGGTCACTGGGAATGGAGACGGATTTGTCGAAACGTGCGTATATCGGAAGAAAACACATATAGACCAGATATTGAACCACCACAGCAACCACCCGATGAACCACAAGCAGAGCTGCAATCAAACCTTGTTCTGAAGAGTAGAAACGCACTGCAGTACAGCCGAATCGCGGAAACAGGAAGTAAACCACTTATATCTAGTGGTTAGAAAGGTTATCCGAGAATGTTCATCAAAAGAAGCTTAAAGAAACAAATGCCTAAGCAACAGCAGCAGGCATCTGATCATGCAAACAAACGGATAGTGTTTCCCTACATCAAGAAGGTCTCCGAACTAACAGGAAGATTGCTGCAACCACATGGAATCTCTGTGGCGCAAAAGCCAATTGCCACCCTAAGAAAAATGAATTCAAGAACCAAAGGAAAAGTCAATCAAGCCGAACAATGCAATGTCATTTACCAGATCAACTGCAGCGACTGCAATAAAACTACGTGGGAAAAACTGGAAGAAAACTTAGTACACGAATCATCGAAAACACATGGCAGCCGTCAGAAGGCATGATCCATACTCATTGATTTCTGAGCATGAAAATCTCGAAACCCCCCGTTCCTCTTGACCCTTAACCAACTCCGCCTCAACCCCAGGCAACCGACTGACGCAGTAGACAGATCAAACGTCCGGTCCGTTTTTCGGATATTGTACACGTTTTCTATTTTCATTAACACGCCTCTTTCGGCTTTATTAGTAATAGTGCGTCTCACCCACAAACGTTTTGCAAAATACAAAAAAACCCAAATATTTTGAAAACTTTAAAAGCATATTTGCTTTTATCATGCATGCCATGTACACTTACCCGCGGCAAGACACTTACCCCGATCTTTGCCCACGCCTTCTGTGTTCTACCTTCCAGAAACTCATCCGCCGGAAATGCCAAGACAACCATCGAGTGCCTCGCTAACCGGACCATTGCAACGTCGGAGTGACTCGCCAGCCGATGCAAAGCCCCCTTCTCGACCCAAAGAAGTCAGTCGCCATCGGCCACAGACAGACACGAACGGTTGGACCCCAAACGCCTGACTAGGCGTTGCCGACGAGGACGCCTGTATTACCTCGTGGGACGAGGACGGTGGACTGAAGTGTGGTGGCGCTTCCTCGGATCTGCAGCAAAGGAATGTCCAGTCGGACTATTTTCTGGACTGGCCAGTATTGTAGTCCGACCAGCCCGGACCGACGGCCCACCGATGATGCATTCTGGTCCAAACCATCATCATAAATAATAACTAACATAAGCCTGGACTCAGCGAAATCTGCAACAAACTCCATCTTGGAAGCCCTTGTTCAACCTCATGCAACTGTTCACACCCATTCTCACCTTCCGTTTTCCCCCACTAACAGCTCCATCGAAGGCTTCCATCTTTCAGCCTTCTAGGAGGAGGCGCTTGTAGTGTAGTGGGAAACACGCTTTCGTTGTTTTGTAACATTGAATTTTACGGTTATTTTAACCTTCAAAACGTCCACTTGTATTACTGACGGCACATCCGTTAACACAAAATGTTGTGATGAGTACCTTGCTGCACCGTTTCTCGCTCTGGTTGATCCGCTTCCCATTTTTATATCCTGCACAATATACGTTGGGTTCAGTCGCCGCCGACTTCTATACTGTGCAGCATTTGACACGGTTCTTACGTGTCACTGATTACCGATTAGTATCCCAGACTCCAACCAATGACCTCCTCTCCAGAAAGCTGTGTACCTTTAATAGAAAAAACACTGCGGAACAGCCTTGTTGTAAAGAACGCTGGTGCCAAATCCTCACGGGGCATTTATACGGGTGCTCTTAAGCGCAATAAAAATAGATATTTTAAGCGTTCCACCGAACGCTGTCATCACTGGTAACCTGCAAACAATCGGCATATCACCAAGCATGTAGCCTTTGAATATGCAAGCTGTGCGCTCCATTACCTGTGACTCGCTTGCTAATGAAATTCAAGTAGCTGAGAGAAATAGGCACAAGCAAAATCCTCTCAAACTACCTCAACATGTAAATAATCTTAACTGGCAAGTAGGGTATATGCAACAGCCAGCAAACTGCAATCTCACAGTGGGTCGATATTTTCCCAATATTTCACCCTTCCGATCTTTTTGCGGGGGTCCAGTGGCGTTTTACCCAAATGACACTAATTTCGTAAAGTATATATCCTCCGTATTTATTACCCCCAATCCAATCTTTCCAAATACCACCTTGTTGGGGTCCTGTACCTGGATTCCTGTAGACAACCCAACGAATAACAAGACACTGCACTTACTGTTAATTAAATCCCGTTCATTGTTGAATAAAATGCACTTCCTGCGTAATATTCTTCACCTTTCTTCTCCTGATATAGTACTAATGACAGAAGCATGCTGTTCAGCGGAGATGCCTGACACATTGTTCGGAATACTGGGTTATAACATCTTTCGGAACGACTGCTTTTATGTTAGAGCTGGTGGCTGTATACTTTACGTCAAAGACAAATGTTTGGTTCTTCTTCTGAAATGAATCACTCCCAGGGAAACCTCCTGATTCGATGTGGATTACCATTTCTATTCATCCAACAAATCTTTTAGTAGGTTGCATTTACGGTTACCCATCGTCTGCACTCACCGTAACCGACGCCATGTTGGACACATTTTCTTTTATCGCTGACCTCTCCTATACTAATAAATTAATCTCTGGGGATTTTAATATGCCCGAAAACCCATGGTCCCTTAAAAATAAGCCACAAAAGACAATCCTTTTATGTCTACTCTTGGTCGACTGGGATGGGTACAGCACGTCAAAGTACCTACACGGCTTGGTAACATAATAGACCTAATGTTTACTGTGGGATGTTCGCATGTGTCTACATACATAGGTGACAAATTACCGCGTAGTGATCATAACATCGTTGATTGTTCTTTCTAAATTCTCTCTAAACCGATCGCATCAGTGATCAATCACCGCCCATTCTTTTCTGTGAATCGATCACTTTTCTCGGATCTTATAAGGTCTTCAAATTGGTATCCAATATTCTTAGCCCAGAATATACAAACTGCTTGTAATGAGTTCTACCACCGTATTCATCTTTGTGTTGAAATTGTGATTCAGAATGTACTAAGAAGTTGAAAAGGACTGCTGCACATGACATCTCGATAAAGGTAGCCACTAAACTTCATAAAATAAAGAAAACCTTTAGGAAAACAAACGATTTTCCTCTGCTGTTGCTCCACACCAGATTGCTTACAGCATTATACCAAGATCACAACAAAATGCTATGCTCTGAGGAGGTAATGTTGCTGAAGAGCGTCAACGTGGTAGGCTGCATCTCAAAACTTCTGGACCGTTGGCAGAATAGAAAATCAAGTTGTATAAACTCGATAGTAAACTGATAGAAGTGCCATAACCGATCGCGCAATCATATGTTCGACCTTCAATGACAAATTTATGTTTACAAATGGCGCGAATGCGAAAGAAGATCCTCAGCTCAAGGTGCTACACAGAAGCAGAAATGCACTCCAAACTGTTGAATTCGCACTTAGTGATATATGTCGCCAACTCAGATTAGTTCAACTATCATGCTCATCAGACCCTGACAACATCCCGCCAATTCTAGACAAGCGCGAAGGTCCAGGCATAAACCTGTTTTTGCTTAATGTATTTACATTTTCCATGCTCAATGGGGCGTATCCAATGCATTGGAAACAATCAACTAAAATACCACGACACATTATTATTATTATTATTATTATTATTATTATTATTATACACATCAGCTAGAGGTGGGAAAACACCTCCGCTATTGTGCCGCAATACATGAAGGAAATACATACATACATATAATAAAATACACAAGGGAAAAATAGATACAACAGTTGCATGCCAGCTGAGCTACCAACAGCGGATAGGCATCGTTCCGGCTAGGTACCAGCCAGCTATTAGGCAAAAAGAAAATTTTTTTATGTTTTATCCTAGGAAATGAGATCGTAGATGGAGGGGGAGGCTAAAAGGGATGGGGAGGTACAAGAAACTCACAGCACAAACGCCACTGAGGTCGGCTCCTTGCCATGTCAGCAAGTGTATCCAGCCAAACGTGTTCACCGTCTTTTGGACCCCAACCAGGGAGCCGTGACGCTCCAACCGAGGCTAGCTCCGAAGTGAGGGACTTCATTGCTCTGGACCAAGTCATCGCTTGGCCACCTCTCCTCTTCCACCCACATCCCCGGTGAGCAAATAACGCACGTCGAGGGAGTCAGTGGGCTGGCATGCGTAACACGTGGCCGAGCGATCCGATCTTGGTGCGTGAAATAACAGTGCTGAGCGGTTCAGTTCATTTTCCTGTGCCGTAAACAAGACACCGAACACGCTAGTTGCTCACGCGGTGTTTCCAACAGATGTGAGCCAAACTGCGAAGGCACCGATGGTCGAACGTAACTAGCCTCTACCACGACACAAAATCGGATCTATGCAAGACGTTAAAAATTACTGCACAATCCACCACACATCTGTTGTCTCCAGAATCATGGAGAGGTTATTTAAAGAACGCATAATAGAATGAGTTCTCAGTAAACAACAGCATTTTTATTTGAAAGGTAGGTCATGCACTACCTGTCACTTAGATTACCTTGATTATGTGACTAGAGCAAGAGACACGGGAAGTGCTATCATCGTAATATTTCTTGACATCCAATAGGCTTTTGACCGTGTCCCTCACAACTTATCGCTGCGGAAGCTTATATCCTATGATATCACAACTTCGCTTCTAGATTGGTTGTCTTCCTACCTCGAGGGTAGAAAACAAGTAGTCATAATCGGTAATTATGCATGTGAAGTCACCACAATCTCTAGTGAAGTGATTCAATGATCTCCTTGAAGTAATCTCGTACGGGAAGCCATTCCCTTTCGTTGATTACGTTAAAGTTGCGTATTGTTCCGCGCCTAGGCAAAGTAGTCCTAATTTAGCCTGTATTCAGTCTGACTTGTCCGCATTGGAGCACTGGAAGTTGCACTTTGTCACTGACAAGGGTAATCTATTGTACCACGGCTACGGCCCTTCTCTGGACATCCTTATGTTAAACGATACCCCTATTCCTGTGTGTGGCACAGTCCGAGAACTTGGTCTAAGATATTCTGACACATTTATTTTTAGAGCTTGTTATATTCTTGCAGGCTTCTGCCAGTAATCTGATCGCCTACATAAGTTAAACTCTTATTTTGAGGGATTCCAGGCTTCAAGCCTTTAAAATATGTGTTAGGCCGAAGCTTGAGGACTGTACGATAGTGCATAGTAATCTGAGAAAAGTGGACATCATAGCACTAGAAAACATTCAACGATCACTCACAAAGAAGTATTTGAACTTGCCTGATACTAGGACATACAGCGAGCGTTGCGAGGCTCTAAAACTGGAGCCGCCATGGCTACGCAGACTCTTCTATAACGCTTACTATTCGCGTTAAGTTTCACTGCTCAGCCACAACTCGAGTTCCAGACCCGTATACGCTATGAAATAAGAAACAGCAAGCACACATTGTAAACACAAAAGTCTCGCACAAAGCTACGCGCAATATTTTTCTCCGTAAAATGTGTGTTAAAATGGAACAAACTTCCATCGAGTATTAGAAACTGTACTACCTATCCGCAATTAACTTGGCTGTTTCAAATATCTGGTCAACAATAAGCCAAACGATGACTAGATGATTTGTATGAGAAACTTCCTGGATACCTTTGAAACTCGCCATATCCTCCATTCGCTTCAATAGTATAAGGTTACTTACATATAGTTAAATTCTTGCGTATGTATTTATAGACGATCTTACTCCTACCACTCCGTCTAACCAATTCTGTGTTCTTCTTTGACGCACTGGTTCGGAGATGCACTACACGTTCTAAGCTGATGTCTCTGTACCATCGTCGTCACTCCTCAAGATTTTTCATCTAATTGTGATTGGCCTATCGGCAAGCGATTGTGTTCATCATTATGTTTTTCAATTCCTCATACTTTATCTTCTTCTTTGATTCATTGTAGCTCACGACTGGTCTGATCTCTTGTGGTGACGGATTACAGCTTCCAAACTGAAAAGTATGCCCATGCAAATCATATTGTTACTGACTCGCTGGCTTAAAACAAAAAAGTGCCACACTTGATTGGTCCGCATGACGGAACGGGCCGAGGCTTCATCGACCATAATGTATGCATAAAACAGCCCTTATGAAAAGAGTTGATGACCAGCTGATGGCCTAGTTACTATTCCGCCTCACAAGCACAGAGCCAATTGGAGCATGGAAGTGCGTGTGAAACCCATCGTGGGAATATCCTGCATGGAAGCAAGTCCCCTGGAGACAGTTCCATGGATGATCGTAATAATTTACTTGAACTTTCCGTGAAATATACATTTATTATTGTTCCCAGTTTCGTAATCTCTCTACTATTTTCAAACTGCTAATCACTTCCAAAATTCATATGGGAACCATTGAACAAAACACCTAAAATTAACTATATTATGCGAGCACATTGTACATGTCGATAAGACCACCCAATTGGTTCGTTCCTCGCACTGTCGAGAAAGAAAATTTTTATTTATTTATTATTTAATTTATATTTTCTCTCACAAACTCTCCTTCTTTTCGTACGTTTGCATTCCATCACAGGCCTAACACACCTTTGGACCATTGAAAAAACCGAAAATCTTTCTTCACTGTTCGAATATGTTGTACAAACCATATAAAATGTTTCTCGCAATGTCGAGGAATATGCCATTTATTAAGTTATAACAGGTGATGCAATAGCCCATCTCGTCCTAGGGTATGAGACACTGGCTATCATTTTGACTTACGCCAGGTTTATATAGGGATTATATAAAACAGTGAATTCAGGCACTTGTGTGTGTATGTCACACTTATTCATGTTTTCACTTGTCTAGGATGAATACTTCTGGTGAGAGCATACGATCACTTTCAGCAACCAAGAAGCGAGGCAGGAGTAACTGCGGCAGGTGATGATAAAGTGTAAAAACTCCTCAATAAACAAGTTGGAACACAGAAACTAGATGCGTGTACACTACAACAGGATTACAGGATGCCCTTCTTTCTCTAATCAAAGGAACTCACTACCATCAACAACTAACGCAGTGCTCGCAACCTTCTATCGATTGTGAAGATTTGACTTCGTGCACATCAGTAAAATAGTTGGAAGTAACAATTGTTAGTGGAATTGTTTGGTACGTTCATGCGAACGAATCATTCACTAAAGTTAGAGGACACGTCACTGGTCTTTGTCCGTACCCCCTTTTTGATTCAGCGTTTTATCAATCCATGTGTGCGACTTTACTGCACGTTCTGGTGATCTATCCTGATCTCATGAATAAAGACCTCAGACTGATAGCTTGGTCAACAAACATCTATCATGGTGTAGCGGCATTTCAAGGCAGAAACTTCTTAACACCCCGAAGCCTTACTTGTTAACACCTGTAAGAAGCTTGTATCTAAGATAATCTCTTCTGTTAACCAAACCTCCACAATGTGCTGCACGAATGCGCATCAAGCTTCTCGACAAGTCGTCAACGTTGCGCATTATGTACTGATGTAGAGTGAATATTCAGCTATAAAGCAACGAAGAAACTATACCATCCGCACCCGCATAACGGCCTATGATACATCGATAGTTGTTATATTTTCAAGTTTCTTGACATATAAACTACGTTATTAAGAACTGGTTAGTAAATTAATTCTGTGATGTTAGCTCAGTTAACCGCTTCCGATGATTATGGTTTCAAATTTATCCTCATGTGTTAGTCTACTTCATTGTTTATTCCTGTCCGTCGCGTGAGTGTTAGACGTAGAACTTTACCCTTCATGGCCGCATAAACCCTCCCGACTAACTGACTGACTGACTTGACTGAAAGCGCTCCGTTACTGATTTCGCGCTATTCTATTCCAAACCTAGCGTATGCTACTTGTTTCAAGATCAGCGTTTTGCCGCCGTCGCTTCAACGGGGTCAGGCGTGCTCGCAACGCGTTATGGTGTCGCATGCTCGTAGGATTGAGAGCGCGGCGAGTGTTGTCGATCTAGCACGTAAGTGGATGGGCAGCGGGCAGTCACAACGAACCAAGTTAGACTGAAGGAAGAACAAACTGTCTTGGCGACAATGGCTGTCGTGAAAGAAGACCAAAGTGAAGTTGCACTTTGCTCCCACTCTTATGGACTTATGTAATTCAAACAAACTACCCCACGCGTACAGCCAAATGTGGCTATTGTTACTCTTATTACGCCAATGTTCCATTGCAGTGGGTTGCAGTAACACAAATGATCATTCTTATCTTTTAATGTACGGAGTTATCGTTTCTCAATCGTACCTTATTGGTTTTTATCTTAATGTCGACCCTACGACCATTTTTACCTACGTCCGGCTCATCACATGTGTGCATGGTGCTTCACGACACTCGATTCATCCGTCCATATTTTTGTAGCCCCCAGACACAGTCCGCTGTGTCCGAATTCACTTGCCTTCTGATATCTGCGCTCGATTGCGCGCATCGTCTTTGACTAGTAGTTGCTAATCCCATAAACTGATGACCCCGATTCGCATGCGAGAATTTTTAATATTTTCTCGTCCTTGTTTTGATGAGTGTTTCTTTTTCTCGACTAATCAGGTGTGTCTATTTGTTTCCTGCCGAGCTTTAAAATTTTCATTGTATTTTGGTCCTTTGATCTCTATGCACGACCCGATATTAGCATCGGAGTCGTTTCACAGCGTAGACATGCATACTTTGCCGTTACCAGTTTCCTAAAACACAGCCCAGATTGTTGATTCGTCATATTTAAGGTCAAGCTCAAAAATAAATGCATTCAGACGGGTCGTTCAAAGTGAAACCAGCTTCTCCCATGCCTTCTTTCGTCGGTAATGACACTGGTCCAGGACATACTACTTTACCCATCAAAGGAGGCAAAGTACGATACGCTAAAGCATGCGATTTCGTGGGTGTTCTATTCCAGCACATGGGTTCCATTGGAACAGCTCAGTGAGCTCAAGCTTGGAAATCGCAAGCCTTCGACTTTGCTCCACGACTTCAGTGCGCTGTTTGTCCCTTATAAGTGAGCGAAGAAGGGATAAACGAGCTGTGACTTGCACGTCTCCTCGAGCCATTTTCGGCACTGCTGAAAGAACTTGCTACTAAAGCAGATACTGGGTTCACACATCTTCCACCGCGGACGTGTAATAGTTTTGGTGACGTATTCTCAGCGACTTGCTCCAAGTCATTAATCCGATCTGACCCAAACAACACGGAAATCGCGTTACTTCGCAGCAGAATAGCAGCAATGAAGGCTTAGAAGCAGTGTGTGCGACCATCAGACGCTGGTCACATTTTAGCCACCGTTCATTGCAGCTCGGCTTTGCCTGCCTCGAGTATGCCTCGTTCGACACCAAATAGAAACACTTCCTCTGCTCGTTAGCAGTCAGCTAATACCAAACCCGTCAAAGAATTATGCTGATATCACAAGCAAAATGGTGGAGAAGCTAGGCGTTGCCCGGCTGCCTGCATTAGGCACAATTCAACCAATTTAGAGAAGCCAAATAACCTGTATACTAGCATGACCTACCCATCCATCACTAACAATACAGACCACCAGTTTCATGTGGTGGATCAGCGTTCTTCCTTCACTTTTCTCATCGACACGAAAGCGAAAGTGAGTGTCATCCCTGTGAACGCGAACGATTAGCTTTGGAAGCCCACGTACAACCTGCGTGCGGCCAATGTTTCTCCGATAGGTTCATACGGTCAGCGCATGATGAGTCTAAACTTAAATCTCCGCCGGTAATTTTACTGGTGGTATCTGTACTCTTCATAATTATCGGTATGGATTTGTTGCGCCAATTTGGACTTCTTGTTGATGTTGGTCGACATAGACGTTTATACGACCGTATTAAGCTAAGGGTTGAAGGTGTTCTTTCTGACGCACTGAGTCTGAGTCCGGTTTTCCGAGTCGCAGATGTACCTCCAGATTATGCGAACTTACTGTCCGAGTACCAGCGAGTGGTGCGATCAGCTGCACAGCTTCCAACAGTCACGACAGAGGTCGCTCACTACAAACGCGGCCAGCCAAAAAGTTTCTGACCAAGACAGGTCGCCTCAGACAAGAGCTGAATGCGATCACATGGTTCAGCTCGGTATCATCTGACTATCCAACATTCCATGAGCATCACCCCTTCAACTAGTACCGAAGATGACCATGACGGACTGGCGTCGTTCTGGCGACTATCGTGCCTTAAATACGGTTACCACGCCTGATCGCTAATCCATCCCACATTTCATGGATCTCACCACCAATTTGGCGGGTAGAAAACCTTTTAGCAAAGTCGACTTGATACGCGCTTAAATCCCAATCCCTATAGCCGAAGCGGACATCGTTAAAACTGCATTGACAAATTCATTTGGATTGTTCGAATGCCTGCGGATGCCATTTGGTCTGAAGAATTCCGCACAAACTTTTCAGCGACCAAGTTTGTCGTGATTTAGACTTCGCCTACACTTATCTCGACGGCAGGCTAATCGCAAGCTCCTCACGCGAGGAGCACTTGCACCACGTACGAAAAACTTTTGACCGCCAACACGCGGTGAGGACCAACGCAGAGAAATATTCGCTTGGTGTCAGTCCGGTTTGTTTTCTCTGCCATCATATCTTCTCTGCAGGTTCCGTGTCGACTACCCTGAGCCTCAATCTTCCAAACTAGTGAAATGTTTCGACGGCCTTGTCAACACTTATCGCCATTTCATACCTAGTTGCGCCTTCCTTATGCCGTCCCTCACGGACCTTTACGGAAGGAAACTCTGAGAATTGATTTTCCTACTACAGCACGCACCATCCTCTATGCTTTGAAGGAAGCCATCGCCAACCTAGTTTCTCGAGGGCATCACGGCCAGACAGCTCCACTATCACTCAATACCGACGCTTCTGACGTAGCAGTTGGTGCTGTTTTAAAGCAAAACGTTTGTGACACTTGGCAACCACTGGCTTTCTTCTCCAAACGCTTACAACCCGCCGTACCTTTTCACAGTATGTTCGGCAAAGATTTTTAGCCAGGCGTTTAGGCATACCTTATCTTTCTGGCGTGTATTAGAAGACCGCATGTTTCCAACGCTAAGCACACGTTTTCATCATGTGCACGTCGAAGTCGTAGCTCCCCTGCCACCCTCGAAACACTCTATGTATCTACTGACCAGTGTCGATCGATTCACTAGGTGGACGGAAGCTGTTCCTATACCTAACTGTTCTTCGGCAACGGTAGCGAAAGCCTTTCTAGAAGGCTCGGCAGCTCAACACAGCTGTCCCGCCATCGTGACCAACGATGGAAGGTCATATTTCTCATCTACGTTTTACCACGTTGCTTAAGGATTTAAGTTGTGGCGTATCATCCGGCCGCTGACGGAGTGATTTCATCGCCAAATGAAGGTAGTGCTCTGAGCGCACGCAGGCACTTCATGGTGCGAAACGCTTCCCTTTATCCACCTTGGCATTAAGAACACAGTTAGAGCCGCTTTCTACACAAAACCAGCGCAGCTAGTCTACGGCTGCACGTTACGCTTATCCGGATGGTTGATAGCACCAGCATCCTCGACTTCATCCTTCGACCACGGAAGGTAGACCGATTGCTTAGCACACCAAATGCGTGAGCAACGCTCGCTCCCATCAAGGATCCAGAAGACACCGGTGTACGTGCCCGAAAAACTGTCTACTTGCGGAGATTTACTGCTTCGCGTAGACGGTGTTTGACTGCGTTTGCAGTGGCGTACATCTGACCCTTCAAAGTAATCATCCGAACAAATAAAACATCTACAACCAACCGCGTTGACCCATGTGAAATGCTCACCATCGGCCGCACCAACCAGCCTTTATAGAGAATACCACTTAGCTTCCCTTGTCTATTAATGCTTCGTTCTATGTTACAACTAACCGCACCAATTTGCCAGATCCTAGTGTCGTCTAACCAGACAACGATCCCAGTCTACAAACATCAACCGCCTGGACAACTTCCGAACCTATCCTGTGGCCTCCTACGACCAAATACCATGGTCGGGATGTTCGTAATCCCGTACATTTTCTAGACTACGTAGAATGTGAATACATTTCGGTTTGTAAATATTGAATACCTTCACTTCAGTCTTTTTGTGGAATAACGTTTTTACTACCAAATTACAATTATAAGCTTTTGAAAACCCAAAAGCAGCCCAAAACCAAAAATAACTTAAACAGCTTTGCACACATGGTCAAGCTTTTTCATCGTTTTCGGGATTCCGCTTGCGATTTTTTATTTTTTCTTACGTGAACCAACCCACTCGCCCTACCGACTGGCCCTCAGGTGCAATGCGTTCGAAGATCGGCACAGCCATTAAGAAGCCAAACTGGAAAAGTGGACGTGCTTCGTGGGACGAGGATCGTTTTGTAGGGGCGGCGAGTGCGGCGAGGGCATAGACTGCTCCCAAGCGCATCATTTGGCAGCGTTGATGTTTGATGCCTTGACAGCTTTTTGTCTGGACTAGCCAGTGTTTTGAAGTCCGACCAGCCTGTTCCAATGGCTCTCCGAAATGCACCATACTTTTTGCTGTACTCAATTAATAATATTAATATATTAATATATATTTAATATAATATATAATATATAATATATATAACATATATATAATATATATATTATATATATTTATATATTATATAAAATATATATTAGATATATATATTATATATTACATATATAATATATATTATTTTTATAATATATAATATATAATATATAATATATAATATTTGTATAATATATTAATATATTAATATTAATATAATAAATGGATCAGCAGATGCAGATTGTAGACTATATCCATTTCGGAAAACGGACAGATATTCCTTTGTTTATGAATATATTTTAGGAACTTTGCTTCCTACCGATTTATGACTTCTAGGGAGAGCTCTGTAGCAAGCCGAAAGATATCTCTCATCGTCTATATACAAATGTATTGTTTTTCAATCGCGCATTATTGGTATTTGTTTTAACGCTGACCCCACGGCCATGTTCACCTACGTCAGGGTCATCAATTGTGGGCACGGTGCGTCTCGACACTATCGTTTGCCCCTGTCTCGCTTCATCCGTCCATATCGTTGGTATCCCCTCAGATACAATCCGCTGTGTCCGACTTCACTTGCCTTCTGATATCGGCTCCGGATTATACGCATCGTCTCGGACTCCTATTTACTGGTCCTACAACATCATGTTTTGGTCAATACTATCTGTTTCACGCAGGTAGAACGTCATATACTGGCAGCAAGGAAGGAATTAAGCTCTTGTATGGTAACCTAACAAGCTGAATTCATGAGAGATTAGAAATCGCTAACTGGCCCACAATGAGCACATCACCTCTGAGTTTATCTTATTTCATGGCGGGAAAGCAAGGTAGGCCTCTGGGAAGTGAAGGAAAACTGCGGTCCTCCATTCAACCCCACCAACGGAGGCTGCACCACACCCTTAGCGATTAGTTGTTATAAATTCGTCGAATTAAGAAACAGCATACTTTATTTTTAACCACATCACGGCACGATATTCAGTTAAATCGAAAAGACGCCTGTAAAATATAAGTGAACTTTGCTGCATAATTATTAACTCCAATTATAATAACACTGGTTCTGACTGGAATTCTCTTCTAATACGTAATTTTGTCCAATTTGTGAAGATAAATTATATGCTGTCGTGCCAGGAGAAATAATTCGTGTACTTAAGTTATCTATGGATCCAACCAGATGGACAAAGAACGCGTCTTGTAGACTTAATTAACGAATTGCTAAATTTTATTTTTAAATTTGAAATGAACTTAGCAAGCTAGTGTCTCATAGTGCGATTACTCGAGTTGTCTCCTACACATATTTTTGGTTCTGAGGAATACCGATATGTTGTTGTTTGGAAGTGTTTAGAATCTGCTCACAAATCGCTCTTGGGCTCATTTCCAATGTATTTAAAGCAGGCAAGTTTCTTAATTAGCGGGCTGCCGCAAGAAGCCACGGATGACCCTATCTGACTAGCATGTTTGTCAGAATGTCTGAAAAGAACTCCGCTGTTTCGTTTTTCATATGTGAACGTATATGGATGTGAAGGGGTTCTGATAAGAAAAGCACTCGATAGAAACATTAGACATGTTCAACAACAATGTAAACATGGTAAATTGCAGGTAAAAATTTCCACAGCGCTTGTTCTGGTCAAACCAATTTGTAATATACATGCAATTTTAGGATCATGAGTGCACAATATCCATTAGTAACCTTTGTGTATCGGTGTATTGATCACATTGAAGGTGCATTGATCGGGACGCGGTAAGTTCAACCGATACATAAGTCTATACTGTAACTCCCACACCGAAGCATTGGTTGCCTTCATCAAAACTTTGATGGTCGAATAGTTAGTGTATCCAACACGCTCGTAGCATGTTTCAATCAAGTCGTTTCCATACAATTTTAGCTGGACGCAATGGAAAGTACATGTTAATAGCTGGCTTTCATTTGGAATGCATGTGAATTATCCATACAGGTTAAAATGATCTCACTGCAAGTGTGCAATTTACCGTCTAAAACATCAATTGGATACTGTTTAATTTGCTCGCTTACTTTATCGCACACATCTTTACTCGACGAGTGTCCACCTAGCCCTTCTGGTTCTGAATGCGCATATGTCACGGTAAACACTAGATAAGAAATGAAACGGCTGAAATTATGTCCATTCATGTGGTGGACATGTACCAAGTGCAGCACTCATTGTTCTATATATGTGCGATTCACTTAACTGACATTGTGATACATAACTTTAGCTGTGAGAGTTGTGACGAATTCACCTTTATCTGCATGGTTATAGCACAATAGGACTTACTGAAGTGCTTTCTATTTGGTAACATGTGTGATGGCACTGCAACATACAATGAAATTAGATTGTTCCAGTTATCCTTCGCATGAGCCCGTTTATTTTACTTAATGATCCACAGCAACATTGGGGGTTAGTTTATAATAGCAAAACGAATTGACACAGTGTATATTTTAACAATGTACGCCACCTCCTGATGCTTCAAGTGTTCATGGATATCTTCCAATACACGAATCACCTTTGTTACTCTGTGTTGATTCGGGCGACATGGTAATAGCTGAGCTAGCGAGCAGCCGCTGACGGGTGTTAGTGGAATGCCTGTTCAAAACACTTTTGGACCGCTTATGCCTTGCTGTTTTCCCAAGCATTTGGCATGTGAGCCGAGCAGCGTTCTTTAAGCATTTCAATCTGGATGATCTCGTCTTGAAATAAATCGTCACAACCATGTGGTATATCATTACGGTTGTAGTGATGTATATTCAGTAATGTTGGAAGTGGACGTTTTTAAAGAGCGGCACATACCATAGAAGGCATCTGGGGTTCGTAATTGCACCGGAAAACGACAGCTCACACCAAACCACCTCAGTTTGTTGGCCAACCGCATCGGTGCTGCCACCGTCGATGATTCATTGACCAGTTTTCCCGGTACTAGCAGATTCAGCTTCGTTATGTGAAACAGTTGGTTAGTCACAACTTCCTCTCGGAGCTCCACGCGACATTTCGTTTCCAACTACAATGAAGCAATCGTAACAATTAAGCCTAATTTTTAAGTAAAAACTTTATCCTCTCGATTAATGCGAGGTTTACTTCGATGTGCTTAGAAGCTGCCCTGGGCACAGCAAAATAGCAAGTGTGAGCTCACGTTATTAAGCGAAGTTGCAAACCCTAACACCCAACAGGGAGAAGAAATTAGTTTTTCTGCTTACCTTCAGGGCAGCATCAGTGATCTATGGAATATGCGAAGATGAAAGAAAAGTAATATTGCCTCTCTGCGCGTACCCTTACTGTATTGTGAGTAAACTTACGAATTAAGTAGCTATGTGCTGATTTGTTGGGACGTACTACTGGTTTCTTAGGAATGCTGCCATCGTGATCTTCAATTCTATGGATGTCCCTTACGCAGGGTCTATCAGAACAAGATTATATCAAACGTTTTTAGTCAAATTGATAGCGGGGCTGAGAAACATCCGTTTACTGTTCCGAGGGAAAAGCAAGGACGTAAACATGTCGAGTCCCTTCCACGAAGTGTTGTCACCTTGTGGGTAGGTCACACGGATCACGCCTCTTTGATGTGATCGTTTGTCTGGCATGTCGACAGTGTTCCGCTGTGTCCATCCTGCAATCACATGAGGTTGTGTTTGACAACTTTCTTGGCCTGGTCTATTGGTCACCTGCGCACACAATGTTAGATGTTAAGGCGAACTTGCTGAGAAGCTGAATGGGCTCGGTTACAGTGAAAATGTAGATTACTCTGTATCTGTTCTACACAGTAATAAACAGAAACGGGGGCGAGGTTGTTCGAACGCTGTTAGAATGGTGTTTCGTGTGGGACCAAATAGGTTCTACGACAGTTGCATTAACCAGATGTCCTAAGTGTGTCAGTGAAATACCAACCGGAATTTGTAACTGCACTACTGGTAGTGTTCTCGACAGAATGATACCATGACGGTATACTTTTCATTTCAAAACGAATGAGTATAATGCCACCGATGCTCCGTAAAATGCAGCAAAATAACTTCGAAAGAAAACAAGAGCTTACGAATGTCCGGTATACACAGTCCATAAATAGCAAGCACAAACGACAGATTGAGGTGTCTTCGTAACTTATTAATGTTGGAATGCAAGCGCGCTGTCTAGAAGAACACGTAAAATTAACTGGACAGTGCGAATTTGCTTGGAAGATGAGAAATTATATATCCAATTTTCTCGGAGTGCCAGCGGTTGAGTCACATCTCGGAACTAAAAACGAAGTATTTTATGTGTCAGCGATAATGATGTTTAAGCGTATGTACTCATGTTGTCAGATTACGCGTCATGTTATCTCTGTGCTGCCCTGGAAGTGCCTGCGCTCCCTGCTTGTGCCCCTTCTTAGTAATAGTCTCATCAGTAGCAAGCCATTAAGTCGAAGCAAACATCTTTTGTTGCTTTGCCTATGGGAAAAATTTCGAACTGTTCTGTATTTATAATTGCAGATTCTTGCAAATGTTAGCGCAAGATATGGCCCATCATGAGTCAACACCCAACCGCTTAGTTTTCGTTGATGGGTTTCGTGTTATATGCGCGCATATCATCACACTGATTCAGGCGCGCCGCTTGTTAACCATTAGATGCAGGAACCATTTTGCTCGTAATTAAAAGTTGCCAATTAGCAAGATAACGGACTCATGGTGCGAAACAACGTGGCTACAAGTCTAACTCGCACAGATTCACAGGACATCATCGGCCTAGGCTAGAAAACAAATCGTCTCGGCAACTTGATGACTTATGGTGTCTCGGTGCGGTCTACCACGGGTTAGCCTGCGGCTTTCCAAACCCTTGGTCATGAGACTCGTCTATCGCTTGGGCCGCAACCATCTACCCAGCCTGCTGTGGCTTGCCCTATGTTGGAATTTATCCAAGTTGACAGTGAACGCCATTGAGCCGTGTCTCAAGGCGCAGCTGAGAAGACGAACAACGCGTAACCCCAAGAGAACGGAAATTATGACGGACAACGACGCCGCCATGAACATCCCGCATGACTGCGCTAGCCACTACGTCCGAGTGGTTCACCAAGGAAATTCAACCGGGTATTAGTTGGCGCCAGATAGTTGTACGTTAGCCCATGGCGCATATGTAGATGAGTTCGTGGGATCCTCAAATTGATCGTTGTTTTTCTCATTAGAGATCCTTGTTACTCTAGCTACTGCGGTTGATGTTTAGCTGAACTACTACCTCACAAGGGGTCTCCCTTCTGCTCTTTGCAATCCAATGAATTGATGTTGACCTAATCCGTCGAAGGTTTGAAACCTCTCCACGATACTGCCCTCCCATTCGCGTATTATTCAATGTGCACACAAATTACGACATACTTTTGAACGAGTTAAGTGGTAACATTCTTGTAAATTAAGCAAATACCGTGCTGGCTGGCAAGTAAGCCTTAGACGTCGCTCAATTGACAAGACACAAATTCCACTGATTTTATCCATCAATATTCGATCACTCCTAGGAAAAATGGCGGAGCTTACTGCTGATACACCAGATTAAATACACGAATGCAGCCATTTTGATGCCTCAAGAAAGTTGTTTGCTTACTGATGTGGAAGACAGCTCTCACAGCTAATGTTACGCATCACAATGTCAGTTAAGTGAATCGCACTTCTATATCACAATAAGTGCTGAACTTGGTACTTGTCCACCACATGAATTGACATAATTTCAGCCGTTTCATTCCTTATCTAGCGTTTACCGTGACATATGAGCACTCAGTACCAGAAGGGCTAGATGGACAAGAGTCGAGTGAAGACGTGTGTGATAAAGTAAGCGAGCAGATTAAACAGTATCCAATTGATGTTTTGGACAGTAAACTGCACACATGCAGTGAGATGATTTTAACCTGAATGGATCATTCACATGCATTCCAAATGAAAGCCAGCTATTAACATGTACTTTCCATTGCGTCCAGGTAAACTCGTATGGAAAGGACTTGATTGAAAAATGCTACGGGCGTGTTGGATACACTAACTATTCGACCATCAAACTTTTGATGAAGGCAACAAATGCTTCGGTGTGGGAGTTACAGTATAGACTTATGTATCGGTTGAACTTACCGCGTCCCGATCAATGCATGTTCAATGTGATCAATACACCGATACACAAAGGTTACTAATGGATATTGGGCACTCATGATCCTAAAATTGCATGTATATTACAAATTGGTTTGACCAGAACAAGCGCTGTGGAAATTTTTACCTGCAATTTACCATGTTTACATTGTTGTTGAACATGTCTAATGTTTCTATCGAGTGCTTTTCTTATCAGAACCCCTTCACATCCATATACGTTCACATATGAAAAACGAAACAGCGGAGTTCTTTTCAGACATTCTGACAAACATGCTAGTCAGATAGGGTCATCCGTGGCTTCTTGCAGCAGCCCGCTAATTAAGAAACTTGCCTGCTTTAAATACATTGGAAATGAGCCCAAGAGAGATTTGTGAGCAGACTCTAAACACTTCTAAACAACAACATATCGGTATTGCTCAGATCCAAAATATGTGTGGGAGACAACTCGAGTAATCGCACTATGAGACACTAGCATGTTAACTTCATTTTAAATTTCAAAGTAAAATTTTGCAGTTCGTTAGTTAAGTCTACAAGACGCGTTCTTTGTCAATCTGGTTGGATCCATAGATAACTTAGGTATACGAATTATTTCGCCTGGCACAACAGCATATAATTTGCCTTTACAAATTGGACAAAATTACGTATTAAAAAAGATTTTCCTGTCAGATCCAGTGTCATTATTATTGAAGTTAATAATTATGCGGCAAAGGGCACTTATATTTCACGGACGTCTTTTCGATTTAAGTGAATATCGTACAGTGATGTGGTTAAAAAATAAAATATGCTGTTCCTTAATTCGACGAATTTATGATAACTAATCGCTAAGGGAGTGGTGCAGCCCCCGTTGGTAGGGTTGAAGGGAGGACCGCAGTTTTCCTTCTATTCCCAGAGGCGTACCTTGCTTTCCCGCGATGAAATAAGATAAACTCAGAGGTGATGTGTTCATGGTGGGCCAGTCATCGATTTCTAAGCTCTCATGAATTCAGCTTGTTCGGTTACCATACAAGAGCCTAATTCCGTCCTTGCTGCTTGTACATGACGTTCTACCTGCGTGAAGCAGATAGTATTGACCAAAACATGATGTTGTAGGACCAGTAAATAGGAGTCCGAGACGATGCGCATAATCCGGAGCAAATATCAGAAGGCAAGTGAAGTCGGACACAGCGGATTGTATCTGAGGGGCTGCAAACGATGTGGACGGATGAAGCGAGACAGGAGCAAACGATAGTGTCGAGACGCACCGTGCCCACAAGTGGTGACCCCGACGTAAGTAAACATGGCCGTAGAGTCAGCGTTAAAACAAATACCCATAATGCGCGATTGAAAAACAATACATTTGTATATAAACGATGAGAGATATCTTTCGGCTTACTACAGAGCTCTCCCTAGAAGGCAGAACCAAGGAAGCCATAGAGAAGTCACAATCGGTAGGAAGCAAAGTTCCTGAAATATATTCATAAACAAACGAACATTTGTCTGTTTTCCGAAATGGCTATAGCCTACAATCTGTATCTGCTGGGCCATTTATTATTTATTATTCATTGAGTAAAGCGCAAAGCATGGTGCATTACGGGGAGCCATTGGAACAGGCTGGTCAGACTTCAAAACACTGGCTAGTCCAGACAAAAGCTGACAAGGCATCAAACATCAACGCTACCAAACGATGCGCTTGGGAGCAGTCTCTGCCCTCACCGCACTCGGCGCCCGGCCAAAACGATCATCGTCTCCACGAAGCACGTCCACGTTTCCAGTTTGGCTTCTTAATGGCTGTGGCGATCTTCGAAAGCATTGCACCTGAGGGCCAGTCGGTAGGGCGAGTGGGTTGGTTCATGTAAGAAAAAATAAAAATCGCAAGCGGAATCCCGAAAACGATGAAAAAGCTGGACCATGTGTGCAAAGCTTTTTAAGTTATTTTTGGTTTTGGGCTGTTTTTGGCTTTTCAAAAGCTTTTTATTGCGAGTTGGTAGTAAAAACGTTATTCTACAGAAAGACTGAAGTGAAGGTATTCAATATTTACAAACTGAAATGTATTTACACTCTACATAGTCTAGAAAACGAACGGGATTACTAACATCCCGACCATGGTATTTGGTCGTAGGAGGCCACAGGATAGATTCGGAAGATGTCCAGACGGCTGATGTTTGTAGACTGGGATGGTTGTCTGGTTAGATGACACTAAGATCCGGCAAATCGGTGCGGTTAGTTGTTACAGAGAAAAAAGCATTACTAGACGATGAAAGCTAGGTGGTATTCTCCATAAAGGCTAGTTGGTGCGGCCGATGGTGACCATTTCTCGAGGGTCAACGTGGTTGATCGTAAATGTTTTACTTGTTCGGATGATTACTTTGAAGGGTCCGATGTACGCGGCTGCAGACGCAGTCAAACACCGTCTACGCGAAGCGGTAAATGTGCGCAAGTGGACAGTTTTTCGGGCACGTACACCGGTGTCTTCTGTATCCTTGAAGGGAGCGAGCGCTGCTCACGCATTTGGTGCGCCAAGCAATCGATCTAAGTCCCGTGGTCCAAGGATGAATTGGACGATGCTGGTGCTATCAACCGTCCGGATAAGCGTAACGTGCAGTCGTAGATTAGCTGCGCTGTTTTTGTGTAGTAACCGGCTCTAACTATGTTTTTAATGCCAGGGAGGATAAAGGGAAGCGTTTCACATCTTGAAGCGCCTGTGTGCGCTCGGAGCACTACCCTCAGTTGGCGATGAAATCACTCTACTATGCCGTCAGCCGCTGGATGATACGCCAAACTTAAATCCTTAAGCAAAGTGGCAAAACATAGATGAGAAATATGACTCTCGATGGTTGGTCACGATGGCGGGACAGCTGTGCTGAACTGCCGAGCCTTCTAGAAAGGCTTTCGCTACCGTTGCCGAAGAAGAGTTAGGAATGGGAACAGCTTCCTACTACCTAGTGAATCGATCGACACTGGTCATTAGATACACAGAGTGTTTGGAGGGTGGCAGAGGAGCTACGAGTTCGACGTGCACATGATAAAAACATGCGTCTGGCGTCGGAAACATGCGGCCTTCAAAGACACATCAGAAATATAACGTATGCCTAAAAGGATAACCAATAATTCTCTACCGAACGTACTGTAAAATGATTCAGCGGGTTGTAAATATTTGAAGAAGAACGCCAGCGGTCGCCAAGCGTCACCAACATTTTGCTTTACAACAGCACCAACTGCTTCATCAGAAGAGTCGGTACTGAGTGACAGTTGAGCTGTCGGGCCGTGATGCCCTCTAGTAACTAGGTTGGCGGTGGCTTCCTTCAAAGCCTAGAAGATGGTGCGTGCCGTAGTAGGAAAATCGATTTTTCAGAGCTTCCTTCGGTAAAGGTCCATGAGGGACGGCATAAGCAAAGCGCAACTAGGTATGAAATGGCGATAAGTGTTAACAAGGCCGTCGAAACATTTCACTAGTTTGGAAGATTGAGGCTCAGGGTAGTCGACACGGAACCTGCAGAGAAGATATGATGGCAGAGAAAACAAACCGGACTGACACCAAGCGAACATATCTCTGCGTTGGTCCTCACCCCGTGCTGGCGGTCAAAAGTTTTTCGTACGTGGTGCAAGTGCTCCTCGCGTGAGCAGCTTGCGATTAGCATGCCGTCGAGATAAGCGTAGGCGAAATCTAAATCAGAACAAACTTGGTCGCTGAAAAGTTTGTGCGGAATTCTTCAGACCAAATGGCATACGCAGGCATTCGAACAATCCAAATGAATTTGTCAATGCAGTTTTAACGATGTCTGCTTCGGCTATAGGGATTGGGATTTAAGCGCGTATGAAGTCGACTTTGCTAAAAGGTTTTCTACCCGCCAAATTGGTGGTGAGATCCATGAAATGTGGGATAGGTTGGGATCAGGCATGGTAATTGTATTTAAGGCACGATAGTCGCCACAACGACGCCAGTCCGTCATGGTCATCTTCGGTACTAGTTGAAGGGGTGATGTTCATGGAATGTTGGATGGTCGGATGATACCGAGCTGAACCACGTGATCGCATTCAGCTCCTGCCTGAGACTAGCTGTCTTGGTAAGGAACCTGTTGGCTGGCCGCTTTTATAATGAGCGACCTTTGTCGTGACTGGTGGAAACACTACAGCTGGTCACACCACTCGCTGGTACTCGGACAGCAGGTTCGCATAATCTGGGGGTACGTCTGCGACTCGGAAAACCGGACTGAGACTCAGTGCGTCAGAAAGAACACCTTCAACCCTTAGCTTAATACGGTCGTATAAACGTCTAAGTCAACCCAAATCAGCAAGCAGTCCAAATTTCCGCAACAACTCTATACCGATAATTACGAAGAGTACGAAAGCCACTAGTAAAATTATCGGCAGCGAATTAAGTTTAGACTCATCATGCGCTGACCGTATGAACCTGTCGGAGAAACATTAGCCGCACTCAGGTTGTACGTGGGCTTCCAAAGCTAATCGTTCGAGTTCGCCAGGGATGACAATCACTTTCGCTTTCGTGTCGATGAGGAAAGTAAAGGAAGAACGCCGATCCTTCACATGAAACTGGTGGTCTGTATTGTTATTGATGGATGGGTGGGTCATGCTAGTATGCAGATTATTCGGCTTCTCTAAGTTGGTTGAGTTGCGCCTAATGCAGGGAGCTTGGTAACGCCTAGCTTCTCCACAATTTCGCTAGTGATAACAACATAATACGTTGACGGGTTTGGTGTTAGCTGATTGCCAACGAGCAGAGGAAATGTTCTTATTTTGTGTCGAACGCGGCATGCTCGGCGCAGGCAAAGCCGAGCTGCAATGAACGGTAGCGAAGATGTGATCAGCGTCTGATCGTCGCACACACTGCTTCTAAGCCTTCATTGCTTCTACTCTGCCTCGGAGTAACGCGATTTCCGTGTCTGTTGGGTCAGCTCGGACTAACCGTTTAGCGTAAGTCGCTGAGAATCCATCACCAAAACTACTGCACGTCCGCTGTGGAAGGTGTGCAAACCCAGTACCTGCTTTAGTAGCAAGTTCTTTCAGCTGTACCGAAAATGGCTCGAGGAGAGGTGCAAGTCACGGCTGGTTTATCCCTTCCTCTCTCAAGTACAAGGAACAAACAGCGCACTGAAGTTCGTTGAGCAACGTCGAAGGCTTGCGATTTCCCAGCTTCAGCTCCCTGAGGTGTTCCAATCGAGCCCGTGTCCTGGAAGAGAACACCCACAAATCGCATGCTTTAGCGTGTCGTACTTTGCCTCATTTGATGGGTAAAGTAGCATGTCCTGAACCAGGGTCCCTACCGACGAAAGGTAGCATGAGACGGCCTGATTTCACTTTGAACGATCCGTCTGAATGCATTTATTTATGAGTTCGATCTTAAATATGGTGAATCAACAATCTGGGCTGTGTTTTAGGAAACTGGTAACGGCAAACTAAGCATGTCAACGCCGTAAAACGACTCGGATGCCAATATGGGGTCGTGCTTAGAGATCAACGAACCAAAATACAACGAAAATATTGAAGCTCGGCAGGAAACGAATAGACGCACGTGAAACCTCGAGAAAAGGAAACAATCGCATCAAAACAAGAAGGACGAAACAATATCTCGAATTCTCGCATGCGAATCGGGTTCACCAGTTTGTGGGATTAGCAACTACTAGTCAAAGACCATGCGCGCAATCGAACGCAGATATCAGAAAGCAAGTGAACTCGGACACAGCGAACTGTACCTGAGGGCTACAAAAATATGGACGGATGAATCGTGTGTCGTGACGCACTGTGCACACAAGTGATGAGCCAGACGTAAGTGAAAATAACCGTAGAGTAGACATTAAAACGAAAAGCAATAAGGTACGATTGAGAAACGATAACTTTGTACGTAAAAGATAAAAATGATCCCTTGCGTTACTGCAGCCCAGTGCAATGAAACAATGGCGTAATAAGGGTAACAATAGCCACATTTGGAGGTATCCGTGGGGTAGTTTGTCTGAATTACATAAGTTCATGAGAGTGAGCGCAAAGTGCAACTTTAGTTTGGTCTTCTGTCACGACAGCCATCATCGCCCAGACAGTTTGGTCTTCCTTCAATTTACCTTGATTCGCTGTGACTGCCCGCTGCCCATCCACTTACCAACTGAATCAACAACACGCGCTGCGCTCTCAATCCTAAGCACGTGCGACACCATAACGCGTTGAGAACACGTCTGACCCCGTTGAAGCGACGGTCCCAAATCACTGATCTTGAAACAAGTAGCATATGCTAGGTTTTGAATAGATTGGCGCGAAATCAGTAACTGGGCACCTTCATTCAAGTCAGTCAGTCAGTTAGTCGGGAGAGTTTATGCCCCCATGAATTTCTACGTCTAACACTCACGCGACGGACAGGGATAAAGAATGAATTAGACTAACACATGAGGATAAATTTGAAACCATAATCATCGGAAAGGGATAACAGAGCTAATATCACCGAATTAATTTACTAACCAGTTCTTAATAACGTAGTTTATATGTCAATAAACTTGAAAATATAGCAACTACCGATGTACCATAGGCCATTGTGCGGGAGCGGATAGTTTTGTTTCTTCGTTGCTTTTTCGCTGAGTATTCACTCTACATCAGTACATAATGCGCAATGTTGACGACTTGTCGAGAAGCTTGATGCGCATTCGTGCAACACATTGTGGAGGTTTGCTTAACAGAAGAGATTATTTTAGATGCAAGCTTTTTACAGGTGTTAACATAGCAAGGCTTCGGGGTGTTAAGAACATTCTGCCTTGAAATGCCGCTACACCATGATAGATGTTTGTGGACCAAGCTATCAGTCTGATGTCTTTACTCATGAGATCAGGAAAGATCACTGGAACGTGCAGTAGAGTCGCACACATGGATTGATAAAACGCTGAATCAAAACAGGGTACGGACGAAGACGTGCGACGTGTCCTCTAACTTTAGTGAATGATTCGTTCGCATGAAGAGAACAAATAAATCCACTAACAAATGTTACTTCCAGCTATTTTACTGATGCGCAAGAAGTCAAAGCTTCACAATCGATAGAAGGTTGCGAACACTGATGGTAGCGAGTTCCTTTGATTAGAAAAAGAAGGGCATCCTGTAATCCTGTTGTGGTGTACACGCCTATAGTTTCTCAGTTCCAACTTGTTTATTGAGGAGTTTTTACACTTTATCATCACCTGCCGCAGTTACTCCTGCCTCGCTTCTTGGTTGCTGAAAGTGATCGTATGCTCTCACCAGAAGTATTCATCCTAGACAAATGAAAACCTGAATAAGAGGGACATACACACACTAGTGCCTGAATTCATTGTGTTATATAATCCTTATATAAAACTGGCGTAAGTCAAAATGATAGCAAAAGTCTCATATACTAGGACGAGATCAGCTACTGCATCACCTGTTGTAAATTAATAAATGGCATATTCCTCGACATTGCGAGAAACATTTTATATGGTTTGTACAACATATTCGAAGAGTAGAGAAAGATTTTCGGTTTTTTCAATGGTCCAATGGTGTGTTAGGCGTGCGATGGAATTCAAACGTACGAAAAGTAGGAGAGTATGAGTTAAAATATAAATTAAATAATAAATAAATAACCGTTTTCTTTTTCGATAGTGCGAGGCACAGACCAATTGGGTGGTCTTATCGACATGTACAATGTGCTCGCATAATATAGTTTATTTTACGTGTTTTGTTCAACGCTTCCTCTGTGGGTTTTTGAGTTGATTAGCAGTTTGAAAATAGTGGAGAGATTACGAAACTGGGAACCGTAATAAATGTAGATTTCACGGAAAGTTCAGGTAAAGTAATGCGGTCATCCATGGAACTGTCCCCAGGGGACTTGCTTCCATGCAGGGTATTCCCACGATGGGTTTCACACTCACTTCCATGCTCCAATTGGCTCTGTGTCGGTGTGGCCGAATGGTAAATAGCCATCAGCTGGGTAACAAAAAATTTTTCATAAGGGCTGTTTTATGCATACATTATGAGCGATGAAGCCTCAGCTCGTTCCGTCATGCGGATCAATCAAGTGTGGCACCTTTTTGTTTTAAGCCAGCGAGTCAGTAGCAATATGATTTGCATGGGTATACATTTTAGTTTGGAAGCTGTAATCCGTCATCACAAGAGATCAGCCCAGTAGTGACCAACAATGAAACAAAGAAGAAGATAAAGTACGAGGAATTTTAAAACATAATAATGCATACAATCGCTTACCGATAGGCCAATCACAATTAGATGAGAAATCATGAGGAGTGACGACGATGGTACAGAGACATCAGCTTAGAACGTGTAGTGCATCTCCGGACCAGTGCGTCAAAGAAGAACACAGAATTGGTTAGACGGATTGATAGGAGTAAGACCGTTTATAAATACATGCGCAAGAATTTAACTATATGTAAGTAACCTTATACTATTGAAGCGAATGGAGGAAATGGCGAGTTTCAAAGGTATCCAGGAACTTTCTCATACAAATCATCTAGAGTCATCGTTTGGCCTAGTGTTGACCAAATATTTGAAACAGCCAAGTTAATTGCAGATAGGTAGTGCAGTTTCTGATACTCGCTGGAGGTTTGTTCCATATTACCACATATTTTACGGAGAAAAAGACTGAGCGGAGCTTTGTGCGAGACTTTTGTATTTTCAATGTGTGCATGCTGTTTCTTATTTCATAGCGTATACGAGTCTAAAACTCGAGTTGTGGCTGAGCAGTGAAGCTTAATCCGAATAGTAAGCTTTAGAGAAGAGTCTGCGTAGCCATAGCGGCTCCAGTTTTAGAGCCTCGCAACGCTCGCTGTATATCATAGGCATGTTCAAAGGCCCCCTTTTGAATGATCGTTGAATGTTTTCTAGTGCCATGATGTCCACTTTTCTCAGATTACTATGCACTATCGTATAGTACTAAAGCTTCGGTCTAACACCTATATTAAGGCTTGAAGCATGGAATCCATAAAGATAAGAGTTCGACTTATGTAGGCGACCAGATTACTGGCAGATGCCTGCAAGAATATAACATGCTCTAAAAAAGAATCAGTCAGAATATCTTAGAGCAACGTCTCGGACTGTGCCACACACAGGAATAGGGGTATCGTTTAATGCAAGGATGTCAAGCGAAGGGCCGTAGCCGTGGTACAATAGATTACCCTTGTCAGTGACAAAGTGTAAATTCCAGGAGTTACTCCAGTGCTCCAATGCGGACAAGTCAGCCTGAATACAGGCTGAATTAGGACTACATTGCCCAGGGGCGGAACAGTACGCAATTTTAACGTAATCAACGAAAAGGAATGGCTTCCCGTACGAGATTCCATCAAAGAGATCGTGGAAATAGATTAAGAATAGAGGCGGGCCTAGTACGCTACCTTGAATCACTCCAATAAAGATTGTGGTGGCTTCAGATGCATAGTTACTGATTTTGACTACTTGTTTTCTACCCTCGTGATAGGAAGACAACCAATCTAGAAGCGAATTTGTGATACCTTAGGACATAAGCTTCCGCAACAATAAGTTATGTGGGACACAGTCCGAAGCCTTTTGGATATCAAGAAAAATTCCAATGATGGTACTTCCGGCGTCTTTTGTTCTAGTCACCTAATCAAGGTAATCTAAGTGACAGGTAGTGCATGACTTTTCTTTCAAAATCAATGCAGTTGTTTACTGAGAAGACTCATAGAACTCATTCTATCATGCGTTCTTTAAATAACCTCTCCATGATTCTGGAGATAACACATGTGTGAGGGATTGTGGATTACTTCTTTACAACTTGCATAGATCCGCTTTTGTGTCGTGGTATTATAGTTGATTGTTTCCAGTGCATAGGATACGCCCCATTGAGCATGGAAAGTGCATAAATAATTTAAGCAAAAACAGGTTTATGTCTGGACCTCCGTGCTTGACTATAATTGGCGGGATGTTGTCAGGGTCTGGTGAGCATGATAATCGAACTAATCTGAGTTGGCTACATATATCACTAAGTGCGAATTCAACAGTTTGGAGTGTATTACTGCTTCTGGGTAGCACTTTGAGCTGAGGATCTTCTTTCGCATTCGTGCCGTATGTAAACATAGTCATTGTAGGTCGAACATATGATTGTGCGATCGGTTATGGCAGTTCCATCAGAGTTTACAACGGTGTTTATACAACTTGTTTTTCTATTCTGCCTACGTTCCAAAAGTTTTGAGATGCAGCCTACCACGTTGACGCCTTTCAGCAACATTACCTCCTCAGAGCATAGCATTTTGTGGTGATCTTGGTAGAACGCTGTAAGCAATCGGGTGTGGTGCAACAGCAGAGGAAAATCGTTTGCTTTCCTAAACTCTTTCTTTATTTTATGAAGTTTAGTGGCTACCTTTTTCGAGATGTCAGGTGCAGCAGTCCTTTTCAACTTCGTTCTAGAGTCACAATTTCAACACAAAGATGAATACGGTTGAGGAACTCATTACAAGCAATTTGTACATTCTGCGCTAAGAAGATTGGATACCAATTTGAAGACCTTATAATATCCGAGAAAAGTGACGGATTCACAGAAAAGAATGGGCGGTAATTGATCATTGATTCGATCGGTTTAGAGAGAATTTAGAAAGAACAATCAACGATGTTATGATCACTACGCGGTAATTGGTCACTTATGTATGTGGACACATACGAGCATCCCACAGTAAATATTAGATCTAGTATGTTGCCAAGCCGTGTAGGTACTTTGACGTGCGTACCCACCCCAGTTGACCAAGGGTAGACATAAAAGGATTGTCTTTTTGTGGTTTATTGTTAAGGGACCATGGGTTTTCGGGCATATTAAAATCCCCAGCGATTAAGTTATTAGTGTATAAGAGGTCAACGATAAAATAAAGTGTGTCCAACAAGTCGTCGCTTACGGTGAGTGCAGGCGATGGGGTACCGTAAATGCAACCTACTAAAAGAATTTTTTGGATTAGTATAAACGGTAATCCACAGCGAATCAGGCAGTTTCCTTGGGAGTGATTCATTTCAGAAGGAGAACCAAACATTTGTCTTTGACGTAAAGTATACAGCCACCAGCTCTAGCATAAAAGTAGTCGTTACGAAAGATGTTATAACCCAGTATTCCTAACAATGTGTCAGACATCTCCGCTGAACACCATGTTTCTGTTATTCGTACTATATCAGGAGAAGAATGGTGAAGACTATTACGCAGGAAGTGTATTTTATTCAACACTGAACGGGAATTAATTAACCGTAATTGCAGTGTCTTGTTATCCGTTGGGTTTTCTGCAGGAATTCAGGTACAGGATCCCAACGAGGTGGTATTTGGAGAGATTGGAATGGGGATGATGGATACGGAGTATATATACTTGACGGAATTAGTGTCGTTTGGGCAAAACGCCACGGGACCCCCGCAAAAGGTCGGAAGGGTAAAATACTGGGAAAACGTCTACCCACTGTGAGATTGCAGTTTGCTGGCTGTTGCATATACCCTACTTGCCAGTTAAGATTATTTACATGTTGAGGAAGTTTGAGAGGATTTTGCTTGCGCCAATTTCTCTCAGCCACTTGAATTTCATTAGCAAGCGAGTCACAGGTTATGGAGCACACAGGTTGCATATACAACTGCTGCATGCTTGGTGATATGCCGATTGTCTGCAGGTTACCAGTGGTGACAGCGTTTGGTGGAACGTTTCAAATAGCCATTTTTATTGTGCTTAAGAGCACCCGTATAGATGCCACGTGAGGTATTGGTAGCAGTGTTCTTTACAACAAGGCTGTTCCGCAGTGTTTTGTCTATTAGAGGTACACAGATTTTGGAGAGGAGGTCATTGGGTGGAGCCTGGGATACTAATCGGTAATCAGTGACACATAAGAGCCGTGTCAAATACTGGACAGCATAGAAGTCAGAGGCGACTGAACCCAACGTACATTGTGCTGGCTACAAAAATGGGAAGCGATTCAACCAGAGCGAGAAACGATGCAGCAGGGTACTCACCAAAACGTTGTGTTAACGGATGTGCCGTCGGTAAGACAAATGGATGTTTTGAAGGTCAAAACAACCGTAAAATCCAATCTTACAAAACACCGAAATAGCGTGTTTTCCAGTACACTACAAGCGCCTCCTCCTAGAGGGCTGAAGGATAGAAGCCTTCGATGGAGCTGTCAGTGGGGGAAAACGGAAGGTGAGTATGGGTGTGAACAGTTGCATGAGCTTGAACAAGGGCTTCCAAGATGGAGTGTATTGCAGAGTTCGCTGGGTCCAGGCTTTTGTTAGTTATTATTTATGATGATGGTTTGGACCAGAGTGCATCATCGGGGGGCCGTCGGGGCGGGCTGGTCGGACTGCATTACTGGCTAGCCCAGAAAAAGTCCGACTGGACGTTCCCTTTGCTGCAGATCCGAGGGTGCGCTTGCGAATTGTCACTCCCCCCCACCGCACTCCAGTCAACGGTCCTCGTCCCACGAAAAATCCAGGCGTCCCCGTCGGCAACACCTAGTCGGGCGTTTGGGAAACAAGCGTTCGTGTCTGTCTGTGGCCGAGGGCGACGGACTCTTGGTTGGGTCAGGAAGGGGGCTTTGCATCTGATTGCGAGTCACTCCCAGGTTGCGATGAGCTGGTTGGCGAGGCACTCGATGGTTGTCTTGGCATTGCCGGCGGATGCGTTTCTGGAAGTTAGAACACAGAAGGGGTGGGCAAGGGTCGTGGTAAGTATCTTGCCGTCGGTAAGTGTACATGACATACAGGATAAATGCAAACACGCTTATTGAGTATTCGAAATATTTTGGGTTTTTTGTCGATTTTTCAAAACGTTTGTGGATTAGACGCAATACTAATAATAAGGCCGAAACAGCCATGTTAATGGAAGTAGAAAACGTGCACAAATTCTGAAAACGGACTGAACGTTTGACCTGTCTACTGCGTCGGTCGGTTGCCTGGGGTTGAAGCGAAGTTGGTTAAGGGTCAAAGGGAACGGAAGGTTTCGAGATATTCAGTGCACAAGAAGTCACCGCAGGTGCATGTGCTTGTGTGATAACATCAGGATGTGTTGTAAGTGGTTTGTTAACGAAAACCAATTTGAGGCGGTCTATGGACATTCTTGTTCGGTGAACATTCTGTTCTGAATTATAAGGGTTCGGAGTCCTTTGCAGGATTCTGAAAGGGCCAGTTAGAGTGGCTGGAGAAAGCGCCGCATTGCGTCGGTGCGGAGGAAGACTGAGTGCGGGTAGAGAGTCCGCTGTGCATTTGCACATCTCTAGTCCATTCACGGAGCGGGGTCGGGCGTAGTGAATGCGCGCGTTGAGCTAGGGAGGACACAAATTTAGGCGGAGGCCTACCCGGCAATGCGGGAGGTGAAACGAATTTTCCTGGCAACTTTAGCGTTGTACCGTAAACCAGCTCTGCTGGGGCACATTGCAAATCAGCTTTGATGTTGCTGCGAATGCCAAAGAGTAGGAGCGAAACTTTTTCAATCCAGCTTGGGTCGGAGGAAGCGCAGAGCGAGGCTGTATGCTGTCTATGGAAGCGTTCAACTAACCCGTTGGCTGCTGGGTGATGCGCTGTGGTATGAATGCGGCGACAGCCTAAAAAGTTGCAGAACGTATCGAATTGTGAAGATTCGAAAGGCGTTCCTCGGTCAGTTGTGATGGTGGTTGGGCATCCGTAGTGCGAGACCCACCGATCTAAGAAGGCCCGGATAACAGTCTCAGCTGTGCAGTCTGTTACGGGAATGGCTTCTGGCCATCTGGTGAAGCGGTCGACACATGTAAGAATGCATACGAATCCGCGTGAAGGAGGCAAAGGACCTATCAGATCTACGTGTACATGTGAGAACCGAGTGCCTGGGGAAGGAAATGGACTAGAGGACTGCGAGTGTGAAGATGTCTTTGAAGCGCTGACATGGAAGGCAGTCGCGAGCCCAGGTACGAACAACTTTCTTCACGCTTGGCCAAACGAAATGTTCGGGGACCAGTTTCAGATGCACGGATACCGGGATGTGATAGTGAGTGCAGTGCGTCAAATACTGTGCGTCTGAAGGAGACGAGCATGTGGGTTCTAGGTCAACTTGTGGAAATGTCACAGCGAATGGTTCCTTCCGTGGTTTGGAGAGGAACAGGTTGCACAGGAAGCGAAGTGGACTGCAGACTGCGCTGGATGTCTTTGTCTTGAGCCTAAACTGATGCCATGGCGGCAAGGTCAACGGTAGGCAAAGATTAGAGAGTGGGTTTGGCGCGTTAGAAAGCCTCGGCGACGGGATTGTCGAGACCTGAGACATAACGTATGTCAGCAGTGAACTTCGTGACGAAATCTAGGTGTCTTGTTTCCCTTGGTGAATATTTGTCACAAGCAGAGTTGAAGGCGATAATGAGGGGCTTGTGGTCAGTGTAGACACGGAAAGCGCGGCCTTCGAGTGTGTGCCGGAAGTGACGAATGGTTAGGTAAATGGAGAGTAATTCCCTGCCAATGTGCTGCAACAGTATTCCGCTGGCTGCAGGTGATTGGAGAAGAACCGAAGGCGTTGCCATTGTCCTCTAACATGTTGTTGGAGGACAGCTCCTACAGCGACGTCTGAGGTATCAGTCGTAATAGAAAGGGGTGCAGTCGATTCGGAATGAGCGGGGAGGGCTATGTTAGAGATGGCATGCTTGAGCTCGGCAAAGACTGTCTGTGTTGTGTCAGGAAAGGCAAACTTACGTCCATTCCCTCCGACTAGGTCGGTCAGAGGCTGCATTAGCTAAGCGCAGTGAGGAATGAAGCGTCGATAGTATTTGACCAAGCCACAATATCGACGGAAGGGCATGAACGAAGTTGGAGCTGGCAAGTCCTTGATTGCCTGGATCTTATCACGAAAAACTTCGAAACCAGACGATGAAACGAGGTGGCCTAGGAATTCTACCGTTGATTTGTCGAGTCCACACTTAGTCGGGTTGTCTCTGACACCGTGTTGGGTCAAAAACTGAAAGTGAATTCGAAGGTCGTCGAGGTGCTCTTGTTCCGATGAACTGGCTACTAAATTATCATCGAGATAGGAATAAGCGATGTCTAGGCCAGGAGTGACATCGGGGATGAAGCGTTGGTAGGTTTGTGCTGTCTTACACAGTCTAAATGGCATTCTAAGAAAATACAAACAAGCCGAAAGGAGTGATAACGGCTGTTTTAGGAATGTCATTTTCTTCTACAAGTAACTGGTGATAGGCGCGAACCAGATCGATCTTGCTGAAGATCGTCTTACCTGTGAAGCATGCGGTAAGGTCCTGCATACGTGGGATGGGATACCTAGCTAGGATTGTTAGCCTGTCACCAGATTTCTTGGGGACCATCTGCAGAGGAGAAGACCAAGATATGCCGGAAGTGCGGATTATTCCAAGTTGAAGTATGTGCACAAACTCTGCCCTAGCTACCTGGAGTTTCTCGGATGATAATCGGCGTGGACGGCATGAAACCGGTGGGTCATTCGTCCGTATGTGTTGCGTGACTTAAGCTTCCACGGGCAATGTTGCGTTCATTGGCTGAACGAGCTTGGAATACTGGGAAAATAGGTTGGCGTAGTCTGGCGAATTCTGAGGAAAGACCTAGACTGATGTTATAGTTGCGATATCGGCTATGATGCTATGTACACCAAGTTTCGTTGCAATGTCGACTATCATCTGTCGTTTTGCATCGATCAAGAGGTGGAAATGCCTGAGAACTTCAATGCCGATGGTGGCAAAGGGGACTGCAGCGACGGTGAATACACAGCGGAACGTGCGCCGAAGACCTAGGTCCAGGGTAGGCGACCGATGACCGTAAGTGGCTATTGGTATACCATTGGTGGCACTGACGCATGTCGACAAAGAAGCAGGAGGCTCACCTGACATAGGGGGAATGAGGCTGACTTCCGCCCCGGTATCAACTAAGAACTGGGTCTCGGAATCATAATCGATAATGTAGATGAGGCGACCAAGGGCTTTGCCGATACCGTTAGTCGCCATTACTGGCCGGGCTGGAAGTTTCCCTGCTTGGCGGCGAAGAAAGTGCATGGTTGCTCGCACTTACGGGCTTGGTTACCAAAACGTGAGTGGTAAAACCAAAAGCCTGAATTGTTGAGCTTCGTGCGATGAGGTGGTGAACTTGAGCGGCTGCACTGCTTACGATCTGTGGAGAGTTTGTCGACTTGGCGTTGTAGTGACGCTATTTACGATGAGAAATGCTTCCATTGCTGACGGTTCACTAGTCGCGGATGTCACTGGGGCTGCGACGGGGTTAAGTCCAGTGAATGTCCTAGATTCGTTCGTTGGCTGCTGTCTTTCAACGATACGGTCTGCCAGATTTGCAATTGCTGTGACTGGCGAGTCACTTGCTACTGCAATGACAGCCTGAGTGCATTCAGGAAGGCGTCGCATCCACAGCTCGCAGAGACTCCCTACGTCCATGTCGGACGTGACGTTGAGCCATTGCATTTCGCGCAACAAGACTTTGGGCATCGTGTCTCCTAGTTACAGGGCACTAAATAGTTGATGCAGACTGATCTTATCAAAAGGCGTGCTTCGCTGAATAACAGTCTTTTTAAGATTCGCCTATCCATTACAAGAGGGGGGAATATGATGTCTCTCACCTGCGGGGATATACTCTGAGGAAGTCGACATATTAGCTGATTATATATGGCGAATTCAGAAGAAATCCTACCAAGATTAGAAAGTGGATTCTAGGTGAAACGACTATAAAGAAGGATCATTCTCTCAAGAATGTGAAGGGGCTAACGCAACAGAATTGAACATGACAGGCTAAACGGCGCTAACCGCGTATGGAGATGGCTCCTCCTCTAGATTATTCATTGCCAAAAGCGAATGAAAAATGTGGTAGGTGAAAAAACAATATCACCACAAGTACTGAATCACAAAATCACTGGAACGAGCTCACCAGAATAAAAATTCAAAATGGCAGACAGTGTGTTCTGGACTGAGGTCACCAATTGTTGGGTGGAGTCTGGGATACTAGTCGGTAATCAGTGACACGTAAGAGCCGTGTTAAATACTGGACAGTATGGAAGTCGGAGGCGACTGAACCCAACGTATATTGTGCATGCTAAAAATTGGGAAGCGAATCAACCAGTGAGAAACGGTGCAGCAAGCTACTCACCAAAACGCTTTGTGTTAACGAATGTGCCGTCAGTAAGACAAGTGGATGTTTTGAAGGTTAGAACAAACGTAAAATCCAATGTTACAAAACACTGAAAGAGCGTGTTCTCCAGTACACTACAAGGTTTTCGGTTTCCTACCAGAGCGTCTATGCACCTGGTTGGTTAACGACAAATGGTGAGTAGAAATAGTCGTTTGCGCAATGGAATTTTCTTGTATCTTCGGAGACGATTTACGCACTAACGCTTCGCTGACGTGACACTGAGTGGAATCAATGAACAATGAACAATGCACAATGATTTATCACGTGATAAATGCAAGTGCTTGACACGTCTCGTAGGATGGTTGTCGTGTATATGATGAAATCAAAATATGTCTGGGTCATCTATCAAACGTCTGCCGAGATGAAAACTTTGATAATTAACATTAGTGTAAAGTAAGCGTATTATCTAGCGTAAACATTCAGAAATTCACTGGGGTGCAGTGATCGTTGAGGTAAGGAGTGTGAAAAGTAAAATATGATCGCTCACTTAGGTACATTTGATACATAAATCCTGTTGAAAAGCATGCTTGGCGTAATGCACAATAGAGGAGTTTGGGTAACAATAAGTTGGTAGCTAAGCGCAACATCTATTCGTTTTTTGAAAACATCCAAGGTAGGAGAAGATTCAGCTTAGTCTGGGAGTGCGTTCCAAGGTTTGCAAACCCGAAGGGAAAAGTAATTCCGTCGACACTCTAGGCGGCCGTATTGTTCCTTCAACTTTAAGCAGTTATCCCTGAGCTGCATGTTGTGGCTAAATTTCAGCAAATGGCGGCATACGTGATTGAGGTCACTCAGTATCTGATACGCTAATATGAGATCGCCGCGCAGCCTTCAATAGTGTCAGGAGAAAATTCCCGGCAACTTAAGTTTTCAATGGGAAGAGTGATAGTGCAGACCCTTTAAATTCTTTGTTGCTCTTCGTTGTGGTGCCTCTAACGCTTCTAGGTCGCGCTTCAACCAATGTTGCCAAGCTTGGATAGCATATTCAACATGCGGGCGCACGTAGGAATTGTGCATCATGAGAAAGATTGATGGGTCAAATCTCCCGAATGCCCTTCGCAGCGTGCCGACGTGCTGGTTGTCTCTTTTCGTCGCTACCTTAGCCTGTTTTGCACAGTTGAGGTCGCTCTGTACGAGCACACTGAGATCACGTTTCTGGGAGCTGGTCTGCATTCCGTCTGTCCCAAGTAAATAGGTGTAGTTACGTCCATGGCGTAATGTACAACGCGACAATTGTCTGCGTTGAATAGTAGGGCGTTTTGAACTGACCAGTTCGACACTATGTTAACATCGCACTGGAGCCGTTCGCTGTCGTCCGGTCCTCTGAAGATTCGCCATGTTTTGATATCACCAGCGAAGAATA
The DNA here is from genome assembly GCA_944474145.2 of Dicrocoelium dendriticum. Classification (NCBI taxonomy): domain Eukaryota; kingdom Metazoa; phylum Platyhelminthes; class Trematoda; order Plagiorchiida; family Dicrocoeliidae; genus Dicrocoelium; species Dicrocoelium dendriticum. The sequence continues at coordinate 28,245,984 of OX104060.1, read as the reverse complement.
GGAAATCAGAATTAATTCAGCTCGCCAAATCGTTAATGAACACCAAGAATAGACGAGGTCCAAGAGTCGAGCCTGGTAGTACTCCACACGCCACATCGATTGTATGAGATAATGATTCTCGAACGCTCACCACTAGCCGTCGTTCTTGTAGAAAATTGATAATCGAACTCAGGATTGGGTCGCCAATGCCGCAATTCCGAAATTCTAAAGGAGAATGCGATGGTCCAAGCGATCAAACGTTTTTGAAATGTCTAGTTAGATAACATCGAGCCCTACTCCATCATCAACAGCTTCAGTCCAGCTATTGCGTGCAATTAATATGTTAGTATTCACAAATGCTTTTGACGAAAGCCGTGTTGCTCTGGAGCTATTAAATTGTGGCTTTCCAGGTATTGCATCAGTGCGTCTGCGATGATTGATTTCATCACTTTGGATAGTACGAAGTGTTATTGGACGGTAGTTGGCAGGATCAGTGCGGCTACCTCTTTTATGGATAGGAGTGATGACCCCTGGCTTCCATGCTGGTGGAATACGGTTATCTTCTAGACATCGTTGATAGCAAACGGCCAGTGGTTCTGCTAGATTACTAGCTACCGCTTGCAGAGCATTTGGTCGGATGTTGTCAGTTCCGGAAGAACTGTGGATACGCAAGGATAACAACCTCTTCAACACAGCTTCCGCAGTGAAGGTGATGTTATCTAAACCAGATGGTGGAGTGTTAAAAATGAGGAGAATGTTGGGGCTCGTTACCTGATGGAAAGTTTGGGTGTAATGAAGCCGTAGGAGATCAGCTGCTGCCATTGCTGATCGCGTGCACCCATTAGCCGTGACGAGTTCTGGAACCCTTTGCTTTACATTTCGAAGGCCGTTAACGTTAGCGCTGTTGTGTCCTGCTCTCCGCAGGACCATGCAAACAAAGAATTTGTTGCGTTTGCAAGTTCCATTGAATTGCTTCCGACGTTTGGTCGTTCGCCTACTGCATTTAGCCGGATCTCTGTAGGCAACCTAGCTCGAAACTTTAACCAGCTATCCAACAGAACTTCCGTTATTCTCTCGAAGTGTAGTATTACTTTTATTAGCCTTGGACCGCAGCCCTTGTAGTTAGGTGATGACGGAACTCTTGTCAGGGATTTGGCAATAACATTGTCAACAGAGAGTGCTTCGCGGATGCAGCACCACTGATCTTGTTTACGTGTCTGTGCAGCGTGATCAGAAGAATGCATAAACTCAGGAACACCATGAACAAATTTGGTTTTCTTGCTATCCCTATTAGCAATGCCGCGTTGCTCAACTGCTTCCTTTGGGCGATCTTTCCAAGCCAGATCAAGTAATATACACACTTTGCTCAGTGAGTTGCGAAGACGAACTGCTGCGAGCAGGACAGCCTCTGTCTCATCTACTGAGTTTAGTGTTACTCGAAGAATTCGAGGTTCGCCAGAGTGCACTGAGGTCGGGTGACGCGCTACGCGTTGCAACATTGCAGGCTCAACTCGAATTCCACTCGCCTCGCAGATGGAACTCCACTGTTTGCGATCGTCTTGCAACTTGCCTTTTATTGTGCCAGATTTGGATTCGGTAAAATTGGTGTACACGAGAGTTAACGCAGCATGATTTTGTCTATCGAGTGTTGGCCTTATACTTTTTGCCGGCAATTCGGGTTGTTTAGAGGGCACCACTGGAGTTGACGGTGAAAGCTGCTTTGCGCCAAGCCTGCTCTGTACTGAAGATGGACTTATGTGTGTCGCTTCCGGTGTGTTTATCGAGGCAATCGATGCGTACGTTGCCTGATTGTTATCTGCACCGGATTGCCTTCAGGTCTAAGCTGTCGTTTTCATGACTGAATCTCCAAGTGAAGCGTCTATGGTTGGAGAAGTGGAAGCACGCGTGTTTGAGCCTTGTCCACTTATGGGAGTGAGGTGCCCCAGTGGATTTAGAATCACAGACGCTGCAGTGGGGTTAGAACGTCTAGCTCTTCTCTTCGGTTTAGACTCAAAGCTTACTTCGGCTGGGTGAGGTATTATCGTGACCATATTTACTTCCGAGGGAGCGATCTTAGTATTTGCAAATGGCGCGATTATTTCCGTCATCCTATCACATTTTTTCATGAGCAAAGATAAACAGTTGACAACTGGAAAGCCGACATGTTGGGCAAAACCAAATCGTGTCAACAACTTTGTTTGTCTGTCACACTTCTTGGACGGATTTGCCTGCACATTGCGGACAGGAAGATCTAATGCAGCTAGAACAGGTAAGCACTTTACTGCAATTGTCTGCACAACATAGGCGACGTTGAACCATTGGAATGCTAGTCTTCCTATTAATGTTTACAACAAATCCTATCTAAGCGCTCACCTTGATGAGTGTACTTTGCGCTAGGAGTGACGCACCAATAGGTCAGATCACGCACACAAATTGAGAGTTGTTCAACCGCACCAAGGCCAGGCGGAGAGGCAGATGGGGGTCGTAACGCGCAGACTGTCGGCTTCAGTGATCAATCGACTCGCAGTTGAACACACACACCCACACAAAGTTGCAGCTTGTGTTACTCGGCCTGCCTAAAGCGACGATGCAGGCGGAGCGCTGCTAAGCATCCCTAGAGCTGCTCAGTTGATGAGCGGAGCAAAAAGTCTGTAACTTTGTTATGCTGCAACTTGCAGGGATGGTTGCCGCGTAGTTTGGGAGCCTTCAACTTCTTCCGAATGAGACCAAAATCTTTTCCGAATGAGCGGTTTCATGTAGTTACACAAGTGTTAGGAGAACAGATATTAGACATTCATTTATTGTGAACGAGCTTGATAGCTGTTCTTTACCCTTCCTATTTTCTATTTCTTGACTGTTGTTTAAACGCTCTACTGGGTTCGTGCGATTGGTACATTCACGCCATTTTTAATGGACGCTCATCGTCATGTCCTTCTCAGCAGCACTATTTGCAAGAACATATTCTATTGGTTTTTTCTTCTCATCACTGTTCTACTTGCTTATGTTAAGGGAATATTTAGTTGTCACATAATTATTGTACTAGTTTTCAACTTCTCGGTCTGCATTCCTTATTCTCGGTTGTTTCGTGACTATTGTTTAGACGTTTCATTTCGTCATTCTGATTGGTCAGTGCCCGTCACTGTAAATGGACGTTCGCTTTACGCTTGGAGTCCAATGATGCTATTTTTAAGGACCTACGCGCTTCGTTCTTGAGTACACTGTTGCTTATTCGCCGTTGCATTTGACGTTTTTACTTCAGTTGGTTGGCTCAAGTGTACTTTAATAGCTTCCCTTCATTTTGCCTTCAAGCTATATAAGCAACTGTGGTTTCATGTATACAAGTCTCCCTCTGGCTCGTCTTGGACTTCTGCTTGCGGTCGTGGGGTGAAGGCGTCAGCGGCGACACAACAACAAGTTGAGTTGGGCAAAGAATATGCCGAAAACTGGGAACTGGAGCAAGAGAATAATGCACACAGGTTAGATTCAGGTGTTGGGAAGCACTGAGTAGAGCTCGTCAAACTGGTTCGAACAAGCGCCCGCACAATATTGTGTGGGGAGATTTGGAGTGGCCACAGAGGGCAAAGCGAGAGACGAACTAAACTGCGGCCGCACGGTCAGAGTCATGTAGGTCGGCCAGTTGGGGAAGTTCCTGAGTTTCTGCGGGTAGCGGAACAAATTACTCACAGACTGTTTGTCGGAAATAGGCATTTTTCACTCCATTTGTAGAACTGTTAAATCGGGTTTCAGTACCATAGATAAGTAATCATCACAAACAGATAATACGCTCCTACTACAAATGAATTTTGCTGCAAGTGTGCCTTTTTTAAAATTTAAATAGCATTGGACAGACCTGCATCGAAGACTTTTTCGCAGCCCCAAGCAAGAAAACTACAGTCTTCAATATGGCAATCGTTGGCCACTGCAGAGGAGATAGCTTTAAGTGATAACTTTTCGGTAAATTAAATGCTATTACATTTTTGGAGCGTTTAATGTGTCATGAACCTCACATGCAACATTTATAAACTTCCCCACGGATCGAAGGTGTTCCAGTTTTGGTGTATCTGTAGTGTTAGAAAGATACTTAAGCGAGTTAACTTTCGCTAGGACTCGGTTCAGAGATCAAAGCTTTCCTTCAAGTTCTTCAGCTGTGGTTCAAGCGCAGCAATCGTTTGAATCGCTTTAGAGGGCGATTCTGCATTAACTGCGCTATGCTCCATCAGAAAAACCTTATGAGAACTATCGTTAGATTGTTTTTTTACTTTTACTCACGATTTAGGCTTAATATTCACCTTAGTTGATGAGCCTTTCATATTTCCCGTGCTAACGGACGGGTTATAATCGGGATGTTTTGTGAGCAATTTGGTGGCGTCATGTCTTTTCTTTGAGTTTCTTCTTTTGACTGATCTAACGATAACTTTTACTGATTATTCATTCGGTTTTAAGGCTTGTAAAAACTATTTAATGTGCACAAGGATTAGAAAATAGGGGACAAAGTTCACCGTTTCTGTTACAGTGATCGAGACGACTGAAACATTTATTAGTAAGCCGCCGAGGAAACAGACTAGGATTTTAGGGCTTATACGACCTGTCTAAAGAATCACACAGGTACAAACAGGCCACTGTTTCAGATACAACGATCGATACAAACCAACCGGTTGTAAGAGCGTTCAGCTTTCGAAATTCCGCCAAGTGTAGATTGTCCTCCAGTAATCGACCGCTCTGTGCAAACGTAGCCTTAAGATAAACTCCGCGGCATGCCGCGTCAAGCTATGCTGCAAATTCCAAAAGACACACACACACACAAATACGGCCATAAAAAGAGATCTGCGTGCGCTTGCTAGAACGCGATTCGCAATGAGGCGTAAGAGATATTGGTAAGCGAAGGCAGTGTACGAAGATTCAATTGCTTCTATAAAGTTCCCCGACAAAGTTGTCCTCTTGCGCAACAGAAATAATCTGGGAGGGCATTCAACATGAGTATACTCAATTTGAAAAGCACGGAAAGAAGACGGAGGCTGGTAGATGCATTTGTTCCGTGCGTACCCCACTCACGTGTGCAGGTCTGTAGGTTTGCGTGTATAGCCCGTCACCTTCAGCCAATTGGACCTCAGACGCACTAACTCATAGGGGTGCAGGTGGGACGCTTCAGATCCTACCAGGGACAGTGTCGCTGGCCGAGGCACCAGGTTGGCCTTTCTTTCTCTGTCCCAGGAAGCGATTGCCGCCAGTTAGAACGAGAGTAGGGATTTGAATGACGATTGGTTTGGTATAACGAGCCACAGCCAAATAAGTCTGCCGTATGCTTTTGGATGTGCAGTTCACCTAGACGCAATGGTTGGCTCGTATGTTTAGCACTCGAGAGAGGTGAAGAACGTCGTACTGAAAGCGTACGAGGAAGGGGACGAATGGAAGCAGGTCGCTCGCATACTGAAGGTGAACGTGAAAACTTGCCGCAACTGGATACGGACGTACGAATCGACGGTACCGGTGGGGCAGTCCGTCGCAGAGCACTGGGAGAAAGCCACGTCGACTCTCTGGTGGAGTGGGTTTCTGCAGAGCCTACCGTTACCCTTGAACTCCTTCGTTTGCGGTTAAAAACGGAGTTCGAACTTTCAGTAAGTACCAGCACGGTCTCACGATACTTGGATGGTAGACTTATAACAATGAAGAAATTGCACACAATTCCGGAGTCCATGAACACGCTGGAGAACAAAAAACGACGCAGGTCATTCTTTTTGCAGCTCATGGATTACTAGATAGAAGAAAGGCGACCGGTGTGGATTAATGAGACCAACTTCAACTTATTTTGCTCCCGCACTCGTGGCCGTTCACGACGTGGTAGGCGAGCGCAGTGTACAGTGGCGAACAGCCGGGGACCGAATGCTCATCTTGTCGGCGCCATGACAAGCAACGGCTTGATAGCGTGTTCGGTTCTGAGAGGAAGTTACAATTAGCAAAGGTGCGCTCAGTGGCTGCAACAAGTGCTTGATACCAACGGAGCAGAGTTTGTGGAAAGGTGTCTTTTGATTTGTGACAACGCGCCCTGTCACACGCACCTGGAGCACATTTTCCTGGAGGAACCGTACCGCACTGGGAGACTTCTACGCCTTGCGCCATACTCACCAGCTCTCAATCATATCGAGGGCATCTGGAGCTTAATAAAGGCTCATGTAAAACAGGCAATGAGGGGACGGTACTCCGAGATGCTCCTGGGGGATCCTGAAAGCATTATGAATAAAATCGAGTGGCGGATTCGCTTTTTAGAGCACGCGGTGTCTGAAGCACGGGCCTAAGTGACGCAGCAGCACTGCCAACAAATGGTTCAACATGTCAGTAAGAAGTATGGACGTGTTGTTCATTTGGCCGATCTGTAAAATATTCTGTTTGCAGTAAACTACCTGTATTAAGTGAGTGCTGTTTTTACATTATTATGATGACGGGTCAGAATGCACTTTATACTCTGCTAGAAATAGCCAGTTCTCTAATCGGGAGAACATCGTGGATTTCCGGTAAGTTGGTGCGTGTGGTCGCGTCGCATACCCAATTAAGTTGACGCGTTGTAGAACAATCATGTAGGAGTTTGACAAACAGATGCCACTCTAACACGGTGGCGTAACAAGCAATTATTATCTACTGCCGTCAGTATTACAAGTGGATGTTTTGAAGTTGTAAGGGTAGTGTGTGATTGACGTAACACGGAACAGCCAATTCCTCGTCCTTGATACTTGTGGATGTCTGGGTTTTTGGATGCGTCATCTCGTTACAACGCCCTTGCAACATAGCACAGGATTTCGCGACACTTATCAGTGTCTCCTGTGGATAACGCAGGTAGTTTCTATCGAATACCAAAGTCCGTAACTTGCCTCGTCCATCTGGTCGTGGACAGTTCTGTCGCACCAACGCATGGGATTTCCATATGGCGAACGGGTAGCACATGCACGGCCGAATGGACGTACTTACTTTTAGGCGGTTATAGAGCAATAGGACGAGTTGACACCTGGCCTGACCACTGAAATACGCAGGACTGCTCGCAGTGAGCATGGGGTGATCGTTGGCCAGGCAACTAGACGCGGCCGATTGTGTATTGTTTAAGAAAAACACTTATAATGAATGTGGAAGGTCAGATAGGATCCCTAAACTACGGGAACTGTTTCTCATCATATGAATGAAAACACTGTGCAAGCGATACTTGTGATTCCCTACCTGTATGAGAACGAAGCACAGGATTGCGGTGCCTTTAGTCAGTGTGAACTGAACCCATATCAGTACTGGTTGCGATAAAGTGGTAGAAGGCAAGAATGAAAACTTGAGGTAGTCAAGAGATGCAGTTGAAACGCTGGTTCCAAACTCTTGGTGGTTAGTTTCCATTGTCAGCCGGAAATGCAGGTGGGGAACAATTGAGGAACACAGAAATTTGACAAGGTTACAGATGCTGGAACCACTTACAGGTGATGTTGCTAAGTCATGGGCGCAAGACACGGTCTCCCTTTACAAGGTGTATACTGAACGCAGGACAGGTAAGCGCTTGACACAGATCCAACATGAGTGTTGAAATGGCATGATATTGTGTAAAGTGACGGTACACTACATTGTGCTCTCCATTATAGGTGTCCGCGTACATGATGCTATCACGCAGTATTTGGTATATTATTATGAGGTCTTCCTGGGGCGTCCACTGAGCAATCAGAGTCTCTGCAATTGTTCGGATGCGGGAGGTGTCGTAAGCCGTTAGCGATCTTCGCTGCCCGGCATCGTTCGATCGCAGCGAGGTGGCGCTTTAACCAGCGTTGCCAATCCTGGGTAGGTTATTCGACATAGAATGTACGTAGGCGCTCAGCACCTGGGAAAAGATGGAAGAATCTACACTGCCCAGTACCCTTCACAAGAGATTAACATAGCGGTTGCATCTTGTTATATCGAAATCTAACTGTCTGGAAGAAGAGCGAATAGTTAAAATGAGATGATAGGTTTCTTATTCTCGGAATATCTAAGCAATTAGGCATAACATGGTTCTCTACAGGCGTGGTTTGATGCGAGTTTGTAAATGGACGTTCGTAAACACACAACAATGTATGTTGATGCTGACAGTTGCGTTGTAAATATATGTATCTCGATATGCATAAACCATTTCACCAAGTTCTATTCGTTAGATTTCGGCCCGTGTTACAATTGGTTGACATCACGTGATACGCAACAATATAAGCCGAATTAAAATGTGGGACCTGTTTTCCAGCTTATGAATGAAAACACAGCGTAAGAGATAGCTGTGATTAGCTACCTACATTGGAACAATGTGCGCAATCACGGCTGATGCGTACGCCAACGCTTCGGGATCGAACGAATTTAATTTGGAGCACAGATCATCCCGACTTCGTAATGGTCATTGATCGCACCAAAACCTTGTTTGGGCTCCTGTGCTCATGGACCAGCACATGGTGAAATCACCCCCAACTTGTATCTTGACGCAACAGTTATGACTGATTTTTGCGCGCCACATTGCCATCATGTTCCTTGGGCTGACTATTACCTGACGATATGCTCACTCGTACGGACTACATCTTTTTTATTCCTTTCATTAAAAGGAAATGTTTTACAATTTCAAAGAAGCTATGCTTGTATGCATATTTGATCACACCTTTGCAGGTGTGTCTCGTTTTACCGCGAATATACCATTTATGTATTTATTTAATTCAAG
>OX104060.1:28179352-28236834 GCA_944474145.2 Dicrocoelium dendriticum | reverse complement strand
CATCACATTCTTATGCTTACTACTTGGTAATGCAGGATAAGTCCCCATGCCGAACTAGGAAAAACACGAATGGAATGTTATCCGAAAGCCCCACACTTTGGCTACCGAGTTACGACGGACAACGCACCTCATAACTTTTGATGACTAAGCTGATGGTAATTTTGAAGTGCCCCAGCAATCAATAACATGTGTGGAAAAGCTTTTATGTCGTCACACGATAGCCAAAGAGGTGGAGATTTCTAATAATATTATACTAGTCCCGCGTTCTACGTAGGTTATGCTCACCTAATGAGATCAACTGAGATCGATGCGTCGCGTGGTGTGCAGTGTTCTCGGGTGGGAAACGCATATATTCCATGTGGTTTGGCTGCGTTCCCAGTGATCGCAGTGACCAATGTTCACAGATACTTGCGTGGATTACCGATTCATGAGCTCTACACATGGTATTTTGCGACTTCTGACTATCATTCATTTAGAGTGAATAATCACATTCTTAAAACGCGTTTGAGGAGCTTGAGTTCAGGCAGCTGACCATTCTGTGAGTACATCCAACAGAAAAGCCCAAAAGCTTCTAGCAATTTGGTATACGTCGATAAACTTACCTCTTAAAAGCATTTCCTCATTTCCTGCAAGCACTAACTAATTACTTGATCTGTCCGCATATTGAACATCCAACTGCCCGATAGATACTTCCTAGTTACTGTGTATTGCATTACTAAACCTCGAAGGTGCACGGTTTCTTCTGTCCCCACTTTCCCCAGACTAGGTCCATATTTGCGTGCATCGATTTCATCTTACTTCTGCCTGACGAGTCATTATTCTGACGCTCACTCCACTCGTTTCCACCACCCTTGTGGCCATACGAATATCATCGGCTGTTTTCAGTCTCCTACACCTTTTGGTTATAGTACTTATTCACATACATTTTGCAGCACTGGCAGTTACTGGTCTTATAAGTTGGAGAGCATGATTCAAGCGGGCTAATTCGTCAAGTTTCAGCCCATTCCAACAGTGTGTCAACTCAACAGCATTTGCTGACATCAGTTCACGAGCGATGGCCTTTCCGAGATCATCGAACAAGGCTAGCCAGTTGCCTACGATTGGTAATCCCAGTGCTCGGGAGGTTGTGCAACCGGGCCATTTATTCGATTGTAGAAAATGTAAGTTTACAAAATCGCTTAAGCTCTCCAGCTAGTTGGCTTGATTTCTTATGGATAACGACTGCAAATCTGGAAAATTCAAGACACTTCGAAATACTAAAAGTTGTATTAAGGCTTCTTAGTTCGCTATTTTTGCGGTCAGGGTTGTGTTCCGTTTTCTTCACCCCACTTGCCCCAACCATCCGATACGACTATTAACTCTCGTTAGCAACGCGCCTGGGGACGCCGAAGTCAGGTAAACCCAAGCACGAAAGCTGACGTACTTTGCCTTATGACATTATTGGGTGTTTCTCGGTTCGGCTGCATAAAGTGCTCTTCTCACACCTCCCGTGTGCAGATTCCAAGGCTAAGGTTTCCTCTACTTCAATATGGACTTGATAAAATGTTTGAAATTTGACAAAATCATGATAAAGGTTATTCGTGATCACACTGTCCAAGGAGAAGCTAAATAATAAAATACAAATGACACATCAGACCCGATTGCTTTCGAAACGGATAATTCAAATCACGACAAATTATCTTGTTGTGTGGACGTCTATTCTCGCAACGTTCTCAATGCTGAAATCCTTTTTGTGCAGTCTTCCAACAATATGCACACACAACCGCCGTTTGTGTAAAGTACATACAGACCATTTCTTGTTACGCAACTATTAATGCCCTTCGCCTACTGCTTTGCAGTTTATTTGTCGATCACGATTACGCGGAATGAGGAACCAAAAGTGCATTACATGAACAGAATACTTGGTTCTAAAGTAGGGATGTACTGTAACAGACAGGTATATGTCGTTAGCGAGTGAATCTCCATCGGATTAATTTGACTTCTTTACAATGAGGAAAACAATATTTGCAGTTACTTCATGTGAGTTAGTTTTGATAGAAATACAGAGATTATTTCTTCTTTATGCTTTGAAAACTGCATTCATAATATGCAAATCGCTTTCCTCAAAGTAACGCCCATTATTTTATCTTTCCGAATCCTTAAAATACACCATCCCCTTGCATTATGTAACGGCACATTTTGGGGCTTCCATTTTCCACTGACGTCGCAGTGTAGCGTTGTCATTATGATCCCTGGAGCAATGCTTTAATGTGTATCTACAGCGTGCGCGCTATAACAGAAAGAAACGGGAGGTTGTTGCAGCCTGTTCAACATTCTCGATGAATTGCAGCTATTCATTAGGGACTATTCAGAGAGCGTAGGTCATAGTAGCAATGTTGGTGCTCATGTAGATTGCCCGATATTCTAATAAGCAACCGAGTGACGCAGTAGGACTAAGTGACGAAAACATGGATGAACTAATTAACTATTTGTGATTGGAATGGATCAGCGTGCGGAAAACGTAGGCCAAGTTCTCAAAACCGAGTGGTGACACGGTCCACCACACACCGGAGCTACACAGTATGGGCGTAGAGAGTAGTGGTACGCCTTGATACCACCAAAGGCCCATCATTCACCAGTGAGTGGGGGGTCACAAATGTGAGTGATAGAGAGCTTGGTTAGGATGCCTAAGGTACATGTGGTAAGGTTCGGTTATGTTGACGCGGATAAGCTAGGCTACCTATTTTGCATATCACTGATCCGTTGTCAACGAAGACAAAAGCGAGTGCGAGTAATATGCGAGGATGAAGCGAATGTGGGTCGAGTTTTTCGTGAACCAAATGCTGTTGAACTGCAGCCGAGAACTTCAGGATCCCAGATACAAGGCAAAGCTAAATATACTTTGTAAGCATTTTACCGAAAACTCAAACGAGCGGAGAATCCTCTGAACAAGTTTTACGCATTTGCGTGCATTAATAAAACGCACTGTACGCACCTGTAAAACAGTGATTAGAATTTGGACAAAATGGCACTTGTTGCCATTAACTAATAGATTTGGTTGTCTTCCAATTTCATCCACATCTTTTGGGGCACCTTTTGTTGAGAACATAGTAATATGTCATACACAATTATAACATGTACATTTGATAATCTAGTCCTTTTGTTTGAGGATTCGTCATCATGATGCGTATTTTCAAACCAGTTGATGATGCGCGTTCGCCTCGGCTTATTGTATTCAAATGTCCCATACACTCGTTGAGCCATTATTTCATATTTGTCTGCGTTGACGTCGTGTGGAGTTGAATGACCAAATAAAATTTCAGGGAGGACTCATTTTCGTAAACTTAGTTGCTATCGAGAAGTTCAAATAACAAATTAACTGCGTACGTTATTTGAAACCGGAAAAGCTCCAAACTCGTATTGAGAACGATTATAACGCGATGGTCGTGCGCTATATATCCGGTACGAGACTAGACGGCCAACCAAAAGCAATGAGTAGAACAAACAAAAGTAAGCTAGAGAAAATGTTTCTTGGACTGGAGGAGCGTTAGCTAATGCTAAAAATAGGACACCAGATGAGAGCTAGCTAGGGAGAATATCGTTGGCGTCGAGTGCGTAGACTGAGCGTCATTCGCAGTCGAGTCGCACGCCAAAGGCGTGGATCGCGTTCGTGTTTCCCACAAACGGGAAGAACGTTCCAATAGGCAAACCGCTTAATTCCCTACTCCACAAGAAAGCAATAATTTGAATATATTTTAGAATAGTTTACACAGTCATACGGGGAAATCTCCAGTTCCCTACACAGCCCACCATCCTAGATCGGAAACCGTGGATGACCCTTCGATCTACTTGAAGACTGTCCGTCGTAGGCCAACCTTCTGCGAGACCAGGTGGTGAAACCTGATGCAGTTGCTGGGGGAGAACAACACGATCGGACCCTAGCCGGCTCTCAACCCTATCCTCTCCAGCGGTGCCAAAAACACACAAGTTCGCAAATGTCAAATGTTCGCGAGTTCTTGAAGGTCAAATGTTCGCTTCAAGCTCGTCATTTCCTCCGGTTCATACATGGAAGATACACGGAAACAAGAGGAGTGACGATGGAGGAGAGGGTAAAAAGCATTTACCGACCTTTTTGGGGTTTTCTTATGTTGTTGGCCAAAAGGGAAAAGGAAAGCAAGAATAAAAGTGAAAGGAACTTCAACACCTTAATCGCGCCGGTCAGTGAACGCGTCTACCCGACCTAGTCGACTTGTGCGAATCAGAGGAAGGCGTCGTACTAGACGTCTTACTGGGTTGCAAAATTAGAGGAACTGCTGAAGAATTGGCAGTGAGACAGTTGCGTGCCCATCGCGTAAGGTCTCGTTGCATCCCCGGCCGAACTTATCTCTCACAGACAAGCTTAGCAGTAGCTTTAATCCTTTGGTAGGCGATATTGTGGAGGCTGTCGACAATGATACGGCGAAAAGTTTCTGGAACGACGGGTCGACGTCTTCCGGTATTTGTGTCGCACGAACTTGTACCATCAGACGACGGCAAAGGATGTGGGGATATCTTCAAAGAAGGATCACTAAGTTCCGAAAATTTTCGGTCGTTTGATTGCGCGGCGGCCATAGCCGACAAATCAATTGCCTGCCCAGCAGGGCCGATAGCAGATACTCTTGAAATAGCAACAGCGATGACGTTTTCTTGACAAGAAAGGTGTCGGATACCAGTCGAGAATTAGGCAAAATAATCCAGCTGACGTATCTGATGTGGTGAGTGTCGAGGTGATTGATTTCGGAATGAGTAGATAAGCGACTTGTGATCAGTGAAGATAATGAAGGTGTTACCTTCAAGGACATGTCGGAAATGTCTAACGGTAGAGTAAACGGCCAGCAGTTCACAACTGCACGTGCTGTACTTGACTTCGGTAGGTTGTAGGCGTCTAGAGTAGAAAGCAAGAGGTTTATAGAATCCCTCTGTATGTTGCTGTAGGACGGCGCCAATGGCGATGTACGAAGAGTCAACAGCAAAACCGAGCGGAGCTTCCGGATCGCAATGAGGAAGCATAACGGCTTTGGCTAAGACTACTCTGCTGGCCGTGAATGCTTCAGCAGAAGCAGCAGCAGCAGCAGCACTCAGTTCCACCTGACCGCTTTTACGTCCACGAAGTAGGTCGGTTAGTGGATTTAACAAATTGACGCAATGTGGAGGAAAACGTCGATAATAATTGAGCATGCCGTTAAAACGGCGAATAACGGCTAACGTGGTCCGGACTGGAAAGTCCCTGATGGCGCGGACTCTATTGTCTAGAGACTGTATGCCATACAGATAAATATGGTGGCCAAGAAATTCCACGGAAGGCTGCTCAACTACGTATTTGTCAGGGTTCACAGTGCTGCTATTAGCAGTCAGCCTATCGAAAAGAATGCTGAGATGTTCTGCGCGTTGTTCTTTAGAAGCGCTGGCGACTAGGATATCGTCGATGTATGGATAGACGAAATCTAGACATCTATTGACTGGATCAATGAATCGTTGAAAATACTGGGCTGCGTTGCGAAGAGCAAACGGCATACGCAAAATATTAGAAGAGCCCAAACAGCGTGATTGCGGCCGTCTTCGGTATATCTTCCCCAGCAACTGGAATCTGGTGATACGCGCGAACTAGATCGATTTCCGAGAACACCCGGGTGCCGCGTAGGCTTGCCGTGTGGTCTTGAATGTGAGGAATAGGATATTGGTCGGGAACATTAACGTTATTGAGCGCGCGGCAATCCCCACATGGACGCCAGTCTCCTGACTTTTTGCGCAGCATGTGCAGCGGCGGCGCTCACGGGATTTTAGACGGGCGAACGATGCCTAGTTCAAGCATGTGCTCGAATTCTGTGCGATCAATTTTTAGCTTGTCAGGGGGTCATTCGCCTGGCTTTGGCGAAAACAGGCAGACCTTTGTCAACGATATGATGTTTTGCAGCATCTATGACATATGGAAACGGTGCCATTGCACGAAGGACTTGCGGAAATTTGGTATTATGCATCTGACCGGTAGGTGAGTTTGACTGGTGGGCGTATACAGGACTGATTGACTTAATGTCGCTCTTAGTACCTATAACAGCCGTATATGTTTGACGATTTATCAGACGGCGTTGTTCCGCGTCAACAAGTAAATCGAAGTGCTGCAGAACTTCAAGGCCAAGAATTGGCGCCTGGACATCTGCGACGAGAAAGATCCATTTAAAAGAACGTCGTAGGTTTAAATTAAGCGTGCGCGAGCGTTGACTATGCACGCGAATGGCGGTGCCTTTTCCTGCGCGCAATGAACCGGTCGACTCTTCGATATAGTCATTAGAATCGCGTGTGAGGACGCTGACTTCTGCGCCGGTGTCATGCAGATAGCTTACTCCCTTACTGCGATAGGTGACAAAGGCGACTGTGGCAGCCAACAAAGTCCGTCGCCCCTACGTGCTGACTGGCTCGTTTCCCTGCGTGTTGTGCTTGAATGAAAAAGGCGGGCGAAACGATCCGCCCTGAGGACCAAATCGCTCGTGGTACCAACAACAGTTTGACCTAGGGGGTGATTTCGGACGTGATCTAGGACGAGTGCGACTAATGGAACGATTTCGCTGGTTGGATCCAGACTGTGTTAGGTTCTGTATTCGGTAGGTAAGTGCCGCTACTTGCACTCTTAGCTCTGCTACCTCCGTACTGAAAGTAGAATAAACCTGAGATACTTAGGCGTTGGGTGCAATGATGCACTTGGAAACCCCGACGTTGAGGATGCTCCAGATCAGTGACATCGTGTTTCAGTTTTGGTTGCCTTGTTTGAATCACTTGTTTCACATTGCAATGCCGTTTTCGTTTGCTCAGAACAACCCGTCATCCCGAACCAGTGACGTAGGTCACGTTCGACGATAGAGAACTGCTGGGTCTACCTTTCGTAACTATAGATGCGGAAGATGTGGTTTCGTATGAAGAGTATCTTACACACGTATAGTCATCCTACGTATGAGAATTGAATCCTTCAGATGGCTAGCTGTCGAACCATTGACAACTTTTTGAGAAATAAGCATTGTTAGCCTCAATAACTCGTAGTATGTCAGGAAAGTGGAAACTGATCTCGTAAGTATAGGCAAGTCTTATGCCTGGATATTACACAGTACAACAACGACATGACAGAGAAACGAAGCCCAAGGGGATGCTACTGGATGGTGCTTTATATTGATGCGATAGTTTGCCTATCTTCGTGACCTATTGAGTTTCTCTCGGTGACAACTTCTAGGTGCCATTAGTACTGCTCATACCAAAAGTGTCAAAGGTTAGAGCTCGGGTTAACTCAGTCTCACAATCCCCTTTGAGGGTTGGTAGTATTTCATGATTCCTTTTCCTTAGAACAGCCACGGGAAACAACCGGTGTCAGAGTACCTTACAGCTGGATTGGCGTAGAGCGCGAGAGCCACGCATTGTTTCTGATTGTGGGAGTGCACCACGCGGTGCTTAATGGTTTGCTACCGCCCGCTTCAATCCAGGCAACTCCTGGTGAAATAGGTGTCAACCAGGCAATCCCCACATGCGATTGCCCGTGGTCACAAATTATTTGCCCTAGATTCTCAAAGGCTGCATCTGATAGGCCTCAAGCATATCCCAATTAGACACTGCAATCACGCTCTCCAGTTGGACTACCCCCCCACTACATTGTGGGTCAAGCTGTTGGCCAAATGTTCTGGATGGAACCACTCAAGTGAACCTCAATATACGTGACCGCGTTGTTCGTCAGACTGTTAAGTGAACGGTTAATTGTAGTGCACCTCAACCAACAACCCTCTTCCGGAATGGACAGCAGGAGAGTATAACCTGCCCTCTCGACCCTGTCGCCAACATTTCTTCTCCTCTATCGGTACCACACTCTTCTCCTCCGTTTATTGCACAAGGGACTGTCACTGACCTCGTAACTAAAGCTATGGAACCAAGATTCGCATTTCTCAATGGTTCATTTGACGTACACGCACATTTCAGATCGGCCAAAAGCAGCACTAACTATCACTATGCACTCCCTCGGTATTGGTGTGTGCTGTCTCCGAAACACCTAAAAGATAACCGCGTCGTGAAGAATCTGCTGATAACGATTACAATGTAAGCGCCTTTGGCGATACGAAGTAAACAGCTCAAGCTTATTATGCTGCCCGTATCGCCCTCAGCAATCATGCAGAATGCAAGCTACTTGACAGAATGCAAGTCAACAGCCGTGTGTGTGCATTTGGACTTCGAAACTCTATTGCGGTGAATAAAAACCGTCTGAGGATATCATGCATTTTCAATGCTTCTGTTCATATATATATATATATATATATATATATATATATATATATATATATATTTGTATAGGGAAGCTCGTATTAGCCAATCTAAGTGCACCAACGGCGCAGAGAGGTAATAGATGGGCCGGAATAGAGCGCAGGCGGCCTTCGTTGCAAGGTTAAGGCATTCAGTGTTACAAACGCGGGACAATGGGGCATCCAGTAGCAAATACAGCAGATTCTGTGGCACTCACTTCAAGGCGGACAATTGTTACTGACTTTGTATGTCGAACGTGGCCGAAAACCTCCCGAAGCGTGGTCCAGGTACGTCTGGATTATGGAATCATTAGGTACCCAATATATAGGTGTCACCGCAATTACAGGTGAATCATGAAACACTACAGCCTGGTCCGAATGCAGATATAAACACCAAAGTGACTGACTGTCTTGGACTGAGGTACGTCATGTGTGGTCTACAGTAACAGGGTCAGTTAGGGTCAACGTCATCGTGGGGTTTGGTGGGCACATGTGACAAGATGTGAAGATTAGGGCTTGAAAGCAGTGCTGCCAATATGCTCATTAAGGCCAGCACATAGTTGTAGGAACCGATCGCCACTGTCTGTTCGGCATGCATGCAACCCGCAACAGCATTCCATGTGTTGCTCAGAGTCCAGAAGGCGACCCATTAAGACATTCATGTAACCAGTAACAATCCCAGTCTCAGTAGTTCCTGGTGACGAAAAAAGTGGTCCTTCATACCCTCTGAACTGCAGTTAATGGGGGCATGAACAGAAGCATTGAAAATGCATGATATCCTCAGACGGTTTTTATTCACCGCAATAGAGTTTCGAAGTCCAAATGCACACACACGGCTGTTGACTTGCATTCTGTCAAGTAGCTTGCATTCTGCATGATTGCTGAGGGCGATACGGGCAGCATAATAAGCTTGAGCTGTTTACTTCGTATCGCCAAAGGCGCTTACATTGTAATCGTTATCAGCAGATTCTTCACGACGCGGTTATCTTTTAGGTGTTTCGGAGACAGCACACACCAATACCGAGGGAGTGCATAGTGATAGTTAGTGCTGCTTTTGGCCGATCTGAAATGTGCGTGTACGTCAAATGAACCATTGAGAAATGCGAATCTTGGTTCCATAGCTTTAGTTACGAGGTCAGTGACAGTCCCTTGTGCAATAAACGGAGGAGAAGAGTGTGGTACCGATAGAGGAGAAGAAATGTTGGCGACAGGGTCGAGAGGGCAGGTTATACTCTCCTGCTGTCCATTCCGGAAGAGGGTTGTTGGTTGAGGTGCACTACAATTAACCGTTCACTTAACAGTCTGACGAACAACGCGGTCACGTATATTGTGGTTCACTTGAGTGGTTCCATCCAGAACATTTGGCCAACAGCTTGACCCACAATGTAGTGGGGGGGTAGTCCAACTGGAGAGCGTGATTGCAGTGTCTAATTGGGATATGCTTGAGGCCTATCAGATGCAGCCTTTGAGAATCTAGGGCAAATAATTTGTGACCACGGGCAATCGCATGTGGGGATTGCCTGGTTGACACCTATTTCACCAGGAGTTGCCTGGATTGAAGCGGGCGGTAGCAAACCATTAAGCACCGCGTGGTGCACTCCCACAATCAGAAACAATGCGTGGCTCTCGCGCTCTACGCCAATCCAGCTGTAAGGTACTCTGACACCGGTTGTATCTCGTGGCTGTTCTAAGGAAAAGGAATCATGAAATACTACCAACCCTCAAAGGGGATTGTGAGACTGAGTTAACCCGAGCTCTAACCTTTGACACTTTTGGTATGAGCAGTACTAATGGCACCTAGAAGTTGTCACCGAGAGAAACTCAATAGGTCACGAAGATAGGCAAACTATCGCATCAATATAAAGCACCATCCAGTAGCATCACCTTGGGCTTCGTTTCTCTGTCATGTCGTTGTTGTACTGTGTAATATCCAGGCATAAGACTTGCCTATACTTACGAGATCAGTTTCCACTTTCCTGACATACTATGAGTTATTGAGGCTAACAATGCTTATTTCTCAAAAAGTTGTCAATGGTTCGACAGCTACGCATCTGAAGGATTCAATTCTCATACGTAGGATGACTATACGTGTGTAAGATACTCTTCATACGAAACCACATCTTCCGCATCTATAGTTACGAAAGGTAGACCCAGCAGTTCTCTATCGTCGAACGTGACCTACGTCACTGGTTCGGGATGACGGGTTGTTCTGAGCAAACGAAAACGGCATTGCAATGTGAAACAAGTAGTTCAAACCAGGCAACCCAAACTGAAGCAGGATGTCACTGATCTGGAGCATCCTCAACGTCGGGGTTTCCAAGTGCATCATTGGAACGCGTAATTTGTCATATGATAAGTGGTGAAAACACGGGCATTACTGATTAGCTGATAATCTGCTAATGCCTGGATTGTTCTGAGTTAACCAAATCATGTGCGCCGATACTTACTTCCGTTTAACATTAACACCTAACTGAGATCATCCCTTGAAACTGTCCGAATAGTATAACCGCCACGAGTGTTGCGGAATTCTTTTTTTGTTCGTGTGTGTCGCCCCTGGTAAAAGATACCACACTCGATCTGTTTCGCAACAATACAAATCATGTCAGAAAACGGTTGGAGGAACCACTCAGGCACTTACATGTCTTAGCAACTCTAATGGGGTCCATGACGCAAGGATATGCAATATTCCCCAGGAGCAAGCTCAGTCGAAAAACAGCATAACAAAAACAATAGGCGAGCGAAACCTCAGTGAAGATGCCAATGTGCAATGCGCGCACACTCATCTTGATTCGAATCGCTACATCCATCAAATGCGGACCTTTCAATTTTGCGTTCAGTGAGCGTGAGACACCCCGAACCACATTACGGTCCACGCATTCTCCACGTCCCTCCGGTGTCACTAGTTCAACTTCCATGCCAGCTGATCATCGACAACGGTATTTGTGAGTTACTTCATGTCATTATTCCCAAGAGCCACTTACTTCGCTCTAATTCACCTGTGTGCCTCGAACAGCTCAGTGATGAAATTGGCGGACACACCGCACAATCAAATTTCACGTATAAGTGGAAATGCTTGAAAGGTTAAGTGGCAAACATCATGATCATTCGTGACTGCTAAGCCCAGAGGGCACCAAGTGAGTTTTGCGAGTATACCCCCTAGCATGTTTGTAGCTTCCGTGTAGCTAATCATTTCTGATTACGAGTCTCAAGCGCGATTGGGCACCCACCAAATCGCACGCGGTCTGCGCCACCCCCAAGCTTCTCTGGTTACTCATGTCGTAAACTAGTCTGATATACCATTGGTTTAGTTGGGAGTGGTCACCCAACGAGGCACGCGCTTTGGTGCATTCGCGCCAAGTGAATGACATTTGCTTGCGTTAAGGAGAATTCTGAAAGATGTATGGACGGAACCTATTTCCTTAACGCTAACTTTGAGAGCATTATGGAGGCAGTGTAGCAAACGCAGGCAAGTATTTTTATCTGTCTGGAGTTGTGCTGAAGGAAATCCGGTGCAGATAACAAGCAGCTAAAGTACGCATCGATTGCCTAGACAAACACACAGGGAGGGACACACATAGGTCCAACTTCAGTACCGAGTGCACGTGGCGCAAAGCAGGTTACACCCTCAACTCTAGTGGTGCCCTCTAAACAACCTGAATTGCCTGCAAAGACTAAAAGCCAACACTCGATAGACAAAACTACGCTGCGCTAACTCTCATATGCATCAACCTTACCGAATACAAATCTGGCACAATAAAAGGCAGAACGATCGCTATCAATGGAGTTCCATCTGCGAGGCGGTTGGTCTTCGGGTTGAGCCGACAATGCTGCAACGCGTAGTGCGTCACCCGACCTCAGTGCACTCTGGCGAACCTAGAATTCTTCAAAAAACACTAAACTCAGCAGATGAGACTGAGGCTGTCCTGCTCTCAGCAGTTCGTCTTCGCAACTCACCGAGCGGGATGCACATATTACCTGATCCACCTTGGAACGATCGCCCAAAAGAACCAGTTGCGCAACGTGGCATTGCTAATAGGGATAGCAAGGAAACAATATTTGTTCATGGTGTTTTCGAGCTTCTGCATTGTTCTGATCCCGATGCACAAAACAAGACCGAGATCAGTGGTGCTGCATCCACGAAGCACCCTTTGTTGACAATGTTATTGCCAAATAATTCACAAGAGTTCCGTCATCACCTAACTACAAAGGCTGCGGTCCAAGGCCAATGAAAGTAATACTACACTCCGAGGAAATGACGTAAGTTCTGTTGGATAGCTGGTTAAAGTTTCGAGCTAGGTTGTCAACAAAGATCCGGCTAAACACAGCAGGCAAACGACCAAAAGTCGGAGGCAATTCAATGGAACTGACAAACGCAACAAATTCTTTATTTTCACAGTCCTGTGGAGAGACCGACACAACAGCGCCCACGCCACACAAGAGGACAGAGTACAGCACGTGTGAAACGTCTATTCAGGAACGCTCAATGATGACATGCAACTTGACTGAAATACATAAACAAACAAAACGTATAATGGCCGGCAACCTACGGCCGGCTTAAAAGCTAACACAACCTTGACATCTATCAATGAATTCCTAAAAACAAAAGCTCTACCTTGCATGTACACAAACGCCCAAAGCCTTCTAAGCAATTTGATCGAACTTAGAGAACTCCATGTCTCACAATCGCGGGACTCGCCATGATTAAGGAGACCATATTAAACCTTGGGAAAACCGATCCTGAGATCAATTTACCCTGTATGCCGCTGCTTCGGACCGGTAGAACCGGAAGGGGTTTGATTCTTTACTGTAATACAAACCTTGGATGTGAAGAAATCGATCACCCGGAAATCAGAGCTCCCGATTCGCTTGGTGAAGCTAATGGTTGAGAAACAAGGACATATGTCCACTAGCCGTGATTTATCGCCCACCAAACTCAACGTCGGAAAAGGAACCCCAAACTGAAGCATGTTATTCAGTTTGCTTTGAACAAATCCTACACCCACATTCTTATCGCTGGAGACTTTAACGTGCACTACCTTGAAACGCCGGCAACCGACGGTATGCAGTTTAAAGCCCGCTTGCATGAGCTGTTTGCTAGCCAAACTCTATACAATCACGTAACCTCTCCCACTAGATCACGAACTGCTAACAAGCCGTCGATACTGGACCTTGTGCTAACTAACGAAGAACTCGTCGTTGACGAGATAATTACAAGCACACAAGTGGGTCGTAGTGACCATGTTACTCTACTCTTTGGCATATATGCCATGCGGAGTACCCTGAACAGGAGGGTGATAAAGTGCATACTGTCACGCACTACAATGTGTTGTCTAAGCTTGTTAAGGAGACATCTTGGTCTGTCTTAACCAAATGCCCCGCAGTGGTTGCTTGGGAAACATTTACAAGGACGTTTAGCGCACTGATAGCGCACGCATCAGAAAGAAAGTCCTTCCAAGCCAAGAACAAGCGTAAGCCATTTCTGAGGAGCAGAACACGTGAATGTACGTCCCGGAGGGATTTGGCATGGCGAGATCACCAGGACTGTCCGAATGCCGAGACCAGAACAGCATACGTGACACATCGTGACTTATGTGTGAAACTGATCCGCGAAGACAAGGTCACTCATCAGCAAAAGTTAGTGAAGCGATTCTGCACTAACCGCAAACTCCTGAACAGGCACGTTAACGGCCTTCGAAAGATAAAGCGAGGGTTCCAGCGCTAGTCAAGGCCAATGCGTGCACGCGAAAAGCTATGGAAGTAGCTGATCTCCTACGGGTTCATTACTCCCGAAAGTTCTAGCAGGTAAGGAGCCTAAACATTCTCCTCACTTATAATACTGCATCATTTGGTTTAGAAAACATCACCTTCGCTGCTGAAGCTGGGTTGAAGATGTTGTTATCCTTTAATATCTACGGAGCTGACAACATCCGATCAAAGGCTCTACAGGCGGTAGCTAGTGATCTGGCAGAACCACTGGCTGTTTTCTATCAGCGCTTACTAGAAGAGAACCGTATTCCATCAGCATGGAAGCCAGAAGTCATCACTCCTACCCATAAAGGAGGTAGCCGCACTGATCCTGCCAACTACCGTCCAATAAAACTACTTCCCGTACAATCCAAAGTGATGGAATCCATCATCGCAGACGCGCAGATGCAAACCTAGAAAGCCACAATTTAATAGCCCAAGTGTGTCATGACTTTCGTCAAAAGAATTCGTGTAATACTAACCTATTAATTACACGTAATAGCTGGACTGAAGTTGTTGATGATGGAGTAGAAATCGATGTCGTCTACCTGGACTTTTAAAAGCGTTTGATCGCCTAGACCATCGCATTCTCTTTCAGAAGCTTCGGAATTACGACACTGGCAACCCAATCCTGAGTTGGATTAGTAATTTTCTACTTGAACGACGGCTAGTGGTTAAAGTCTGAGAATCATTTTTTCATGCGATCGATGTGCCGTGTGGAGTACACAAGGCTCGGTCCTTAAACCTCATCTATTCTTGGTGTTCATTAACGATTTGGCGAGATCAATTACTTCCGATTTCCTATTTTTCGCTGATGATATCAAGATATGACGAAGGATCAGAGAACCGTACTACCATGAACTGCTCCAGTGCGATCTTAACACAGTGTCGAACTGGTCAGTTCAAAACGTCCTACTATTCAACGTAGACAATTGTCGCGTTGTACAATTACGCCATGGACATAACTACACATATTTACTTAAGACAAACCGATTGCAGGATAACTCCCAAGAACGTGAACTTTGTGTGATCATACAAAACGACTTCAACTGTTTAAAACAGGCTGAGGTAGCTGCGAAAAAAGGTAATCAGCACGTCGGCATGCTGCGAGGGCATTCGGGAGCTTTGACCCATCAATTTTCCCAATGATGCACAATTCCTACTTGCGCCCGCATGTTGAATAGGCTATCCAAGCTTGGCAACTTTGGTTGAAGCACGACCTAGAAGGGTTAGAGGCACCACAACGAAGAGCAACAAAGAATGTAAACAGCCTGCGTCATCACTCTTAACATAGACGGCTGAAGTTGCCGCGAATTTTCTCCGGACGCTATCGAAGGCTGCGCGGTTATCTCACATTAGTGTACCAGATACTGTGTGACCCCAACTACGTATTTCGCCATTTTCTGAAACTTAGCCACAACATGCAGCTCAGGGATAACTGCTTAAATTTGAAGGAACAATATAACCGTCTAGAGTGTCGACGGAATTACTTTTCCCTTTGGGTTGACTAACCCTGGAACGCACTCCCAAACTTAGTTGTATCCTCTCCTACCTTGGATGTTTTCAAAAAATGACTAGATGTTGCTCTTAGCTCTCAACATATTGTTACCTAAACTCCTCTATTGTGGATTACGCCAAGCATGCTTTTCAACAGGACTTTTGTATCAAATGGACTTAAGTGAGCGACCATATTTTACTTTCCTCACGCCTTACATCAACGATCACTGCACCCCAGTGTCTTTCTGAACGTTTACGCTCGATAATTTATTTTAAGTTTACACTGATGTTAATTATGAAACTATTTATCTCGGCAGACTTTCGATAGATGACCCAGACATATTGTGATTTCATCATATTCACCGCAATCATCCTACGGGACGTGTCAATCACTTGCTTTTATCCCGTGATAAAACACTGTTCATTGTTCATCGTTCATTGACTCCACTCAGTGTTATGTTAGCCCAGCATTAGTGCGCAACTCGTCTCCGAAGATACAAGCAAGTTCCATTGCGCAAACGACTATTTCTACTCACTATTCCAGAAGACAAAGGTCTTCTTTCTGCGTTGACAAAATGGATGAAGCGGAACAAATGTTTTACGTATCTGAAAAGAAGACTCCCCGTTACCGTTTCAAGGGGAGTAGACCGATTGTTATCGTTACTCACTATTTGTCGTTCACCAACCAGGTGCATAGACGCTCTGGTAGGAAACCGAAAACCTTGTAGTGTACTGGAAAACACGCTCTTTCAGTGTTTCATAACATTGGATTTTACGTTTGTTCTAACCTTCAAAACATCCACTCGTCTTACAGACGGCACATCCTTTAACACAAAACGTTTTGGTGAGTACCTTGCTGCACCGCTTCTCGCTCTGGTTGATTCGCTTCCCATTTTTGTAGCCAATACAATATACGATGGGTTCAGTCGCCTCCGACTTCCATACTGTCCAGTATATGACGCGGCTCTTACGTGTCACTGATTACCGATTAGTATCCCAAACTGCACCAAACAATTGGTGACCCCGGTCAAGAACACGCCTTCCGCCATTTTGAATTTTCATTCTGGTGAGCTCGTTCGGATAATTTTGTGATTCAGCACTTGTGATCATATTGTTTTCTCACCTACCACATTTTTCATTCGCTTTTGGAAATGGATAATCTAGAGAATGAGTCATCTCCATACTCGGTTAGCGCCGTTAAACCTATCAGGTTCAATTCTGTAGCGTTAGCCCCTTTATCTTTATGGGAGAATGATCCTTCGTTACTTTTTTTCACCTAGAATCCTTTCTTTCTTATCTTCGTAGGATTTCTTCTGATTTCACCATGTATAATCAGCTAATATCTCGCATTCCTCAGAGTATATCCCCACAGGTGAGAGACCTCATATTTTGCCCCCTCTTGTAATGAAATACGCGATTCTTCAACAGACTGTTATTCAGCGAAGCACCCCTTCTGACAAGGTCCGTCTGCAGCAACTAGTTAGTGATCTGTAACTAGGAGATACGATGTCCACAGTCTTGTTGCGCGATATGCAATGGCTCAACGTCACGTCCGACATGGACGTAGGGAGTCTCCGCGAGCTGTGGATGCAACGCCTACCTGAAAGCACTCAGGCTATCCTTGCAGTAGCAAGTGACTTGCCAACCACAGCAATGGCAGATCTGGCAGACCGTGTCATTGAACGACAGCAGCCAACGAACGGATCTAGGACATTCACTCGACTTAGCCCCGTAGCAGCCCCAGCGACATCCGCGACTAGTGAACCGTCAGCAATGGAGGCATTTCTCATTGCAAATAGCGTCACTACAACGCCAAGTCGACAAAATCTCCATAGATCGTAAGCAGTGAAGCCGCTCTAGCTCTCCCCCTCGTCGAACGAAGCGTGACAATTCAGGCTTTTGGTTTTACCACTCATGTTTTGGTAACAAAGCCCGTAAGTGCGAGCAACCATGCACTTTCTTCGCCGCCAAGCAGGGAAGGTTCCAGCCCGGCCAGTAATGGCGACTAACGGTGTCGGCAAAGCCATCGGTCGCCTCATCTACATTAGTGATTATGATTCCGAGACCCAGTACTTAGTTGATACCGGGCCGGATGTCAGCCTCATTCCCCCTATGTCGGGTGAGCCTCTCGCTTCTTTGTCGACAAGCCTCATTGCCGTCAATGGTATACCAATAGCCACCTATGGTCATCGGTCGCTTACCCTGGACCTAGGTCTTCGGCGCACGTTCCGATTGGTATCCACCGTCACTGCAGTCCACTTTGCCATCATCGGCATTGAAGTCCTCAGGCACTGCCACCACTTGAGCGACGCAAAACGACAGATGATAGTCGACATTGCAACG
Source organism: Dicrocoelium dendriticum (assembly GCA_944474145.2). Classification (NCBI taxonomy): domain Eukaryota; kingdom Metazoa; phylum Platyhelminthes; class Trematoda; order Plagiorchiida; family Dicrocoeliidae; genus Dicrocoelium; species Dicrocoelium dendriticum. The sequence goes on along the minus strand of OX104060.1, from coordinate 28,218,961 downwards.
AAACTCAGTGTACGGAGCATCACAGCCGATATCGCAACTATAACACCGGTCTAGGCCTTTCCTCAGACCCCACCAGACCACGCCAACCTATTTTGTCAGTATTCCAAGCTCGTTCAGCCAATGAACGCAACTTTGCCCGTGGAAGCTCAAGTCACGCACTACATACGGGCGAATGGCTCACACGTTTCATGCTGTGCACGCCGACTGTCATCCGAGAAACTTAAGGTAGCTAGGGCGGAGTTTGTGCACATGCTTGAAGTTAGAATAATCCGCACTTCCGACAGACCTTGGTCTTCCCTTCTGCATATGGTCCCCAAGAAATCTGGCGACTGGCTAAGCATCCTTGCTAGGTATCCCATCCCACACATGCAGGATCTTACCACATGCCTCACAGGTAAGACGATTATCAGCAAGATCGACCGGTTCGCGCCTGTCACCAGTTACTTGTAGAAGAAAATGACATTCCTAAAACTGCCGTTATCACTCCTTTCGGCTTGTTCGTATTTTTTAGAATGCCATTTGGACTGTGTAACACCGCACAAAACTTCCAACGCTTCATCCACGATGTCATTCCTGGCCTAGACTTCGCTTATTCCTACCTCAATGAAATTTTAGTAGCCAGTTCATCGGAACAAGAGCACCTCGACGACCTTCGAACACTCTTTCAGTTTTTGACCCAACGCAGTTTCACAAACAACCCGAATAAGCGTGGACTCGACAAATCAACGGTAGAATTCCTAGGCCACCTCGTTTCATCGTCCGGTATCGAAGTTCTTCCTGACAAGATCCAGGCAATAAAGGACTTCCCAGCTCCAACTTCGTTCATGCACCTCCATCGATTTTGTGGTTTGGTCAACTACTATCGACGCTTCATTCCGCGCTGCGCTTAGCTCATGCAGCCTCTGACCGACCTACTCAGAGGGAATGAACGTAAGTTCGCTTTCCCTGACACAGTACAGACAGACTTCGCCGAGCTCAAGGATGCTATCTCCAACATAGCCCTCCTGGCTTATTCCGAATCGAGTGCACCCCTTTCTATTACGACTGATGCCTCGGACGTCGCTGTAGGGGCCGTCCTCCAACAACACGTTGATGGGCAATGGCAATCTCTTGGCTTCTTCTCCAGGCGCCTTCAGTCAATGGAATACTGCTACAGCACGTTTGGCAGAGAACTACTCGCCATTTACCTAACCATTCGTCACTTCCGACACACACTCGAAGGCCGCGCTTTCACTGTCTACACGGACCACAATCCTCTCATCATAGCCTTCAACTCTGCTTGTGACAAATATTCACCACGGGAAACAAGACACCTAGACTTTGTCACGAAGTTCACTGCTGACATACGTTATGTCTCAGAGCTCGACAATCCCGTCGCCGAGGCTCTCTGACGCGTCAACCTCAATCTCCAGTCTTTGCCTACCGTGGACCTTGCCGCCACGGCTTTGGCTCTGGCTCAGGACAAAGACATCCAGCACGGTCTGCAGTCCACTTCGCTGCATGTGCAACCTGTTCCTCTCCAAACGACGGAAGGAACCATTCTCTGTGACATTTCCACAGGTTGATGTAGAACCCTCATTCCCGTCTCCTTCAGACGCACAGTCTTTGACGCACTGCACTCACTATCACATCCCGGTATCCGTGCATCTAAAACTGGTCAACGAATGTTTCGTTTGGTCACGCGTAAACAAAAATGTTCGTACCTGGGCTCGCTTCTGACTTCAAAGCCAGCGCTCCAAAGCACATCTTCACACTCGCAGTCCTCCTGGTTCATTTCCTTCCCCGGGCTCTCAGTTCTCGCATGTACACTTAGACCTGGTAGGTCCATTGCCTTCTTCACGCAGATTCGTATAAATTCTTACATGTGCCGACCGCTTCACTAAATGGCCAGAAGCCATTCCTGTAACAGATTGCATAGCTGAGACTGTTATCCGGGCCTTCTTAGATCGGTGGGTCTCGCACTACGGATGCCCATCCACCATTACGACTGACCGAAGAACGCCTTTCGAATCTTCACAATTCGATACGTTCTGCAACCTTTTAGGCTATCGCCGCATTCATACCACAGCAGCCAACGGGTTAGTTGAACGCTTCCACAGACAGCGTAATGCCTCGCTCTGCGCATCCTCCGACCCAAGCTGGATCGAAAAAGGTTCGCTCCTATTCTTTGGCATTCGCAGCAGCATCAAAACTGATTTGCAATATGCCCCAACAGAGCTGGTTTACGGCAAAACGCTACAGTTTCCATGAGATTTCGTTTCACCTCCCGCATCGCCGGGTTTGCCTCGGCCTAAATTTGCGTCCTCCCTAGCTCAACGCATGCGTTCACTACACCCGGCTCCGCCCCGTGAACAGACTAGAGATGTGCACATGCACAGCGGACTCTCTACCTGCACTCAGTCTTCCTCCGCACCGAAGCAGTGCGGCGATCTCTGCAGCCTCTCTAACTGGCCCTTTCAGAATCCTGCAACGGACTCCGAAACCTTAGAATTCAGACCAGAATGGTCATCGAATAACGATGTCCATAGACCGCCTCAAATTGGTTTTCTTTAACGAACCACTTACAACACATCCTGATGCTATCACACAAGCATACGCACCTGCGGTGACTTCCCGAGCACTGAATATCTAGAAACCCTCCGTTCCTCTTGACCCTTAACCAACTCCGCCTCAACCCCAAGCAACCGACCGACGCAGTAGACAGGTCAAACTTCTGGTCCGTTTTTCAGATATTGTACACGTTTTCTATTTCCATTAACACGCCTTTTTCGGCTTTATTAGTAATAGTGCGTCTCATCCACAAACGTTTTGCAAAATCCACAAAAACCCCAAATGTTTTGAAAACTTAAAAAGCGTGTTTGCTTTTATCATGTATGTCATGTACACTTACCGGCGGCAAGACACCTACCCCGACCCTTGTCCACCCCTTCTGTGTTCTACCTTCCAGAAACTCGTCCGCCAGAAATGCCAAGACAACCATCGAGTGCCTCGCCAACCGGCTCATCGCAACCCCGGAGTGACTCGCCAGCCGATGCAAAGCCCCCTTACCGACCCAAAGAAGTCAGTCGCCCTCGGCCACAGACAGACACGAACGGTTAGACCCCAAACGCCTGACTAGGCGTTGCAGACGTGGACGCCTGGATTACTTCGTGGGACGAGGACCGTGGACTGGAGTGCGGTGGGAGTACTGACACCTTGCAAGCGCACCCTCGGATCTGCAGCAAAGGGAAGGTCCAGGCAGCCTTCTGTTTGGACTAGCCAGTTTCTGCAGTCCGATTAGCCCGCCCTGACGGCCCACCGATGATGCACTCTGGTCCAAACCATCATTATAAATAATAACTAACAAAGCCTGGACCCAGCAAACTCTGCAACACACTCCATCTTGGAAGCCCTTGTTCAAGCTCATGCAACTGTTCATACCCATTCTCACCTTCCGTTTTCTCCAACTAACAGCTCCATCGAATGCTTTCATCCTTCAGCCTTCTAGGAGGAGGCGCTTGTAGTGTAGTGGAAAACACGCTCTTTCAGTGTTTTGTAACATTGAATTTTACGGTTGTTTTAACCTTCAAAACGTCCACTTGTCTTACTGACGGCACATCCGTTAACACAAAACGTTTTGGTGAGTACCTTGCTGCACCGCTTCTCGCTCTGGTTGATTCGCTTCCCATTTTTGTAGCCAATACAATATACGTTGGGTTCAGTCGCCTCCGACTTCCATACTGTCCAGTATATGACGCGGCTCTTACGTGTCACTGATTACCGATTAGTATCCCAGGCTCCACCCAACGACCTCCTCTCCAAAAAGCTGTGTACCTCTAATAGCTACAACACTGCGGAACAGCCTTGTTGTAAAGAACCCTGGTTCCAAAACCTCACGTGGCATCTATACGGGTGCTCTTAAGCACAATAAAAATAGTTATTTTAAACGTTCCACCAAACGCTGTCACCACTGGTAACCTGCAAACAATCGGCATATCACCAAGCATGCAGCATTTGAATATGCAACCTGTGCGCTCCATAACCTGTGACTCACTTGCTAATGAAATTCAAGTAGCTGAGAGAAATTGGCACAAGCAAAATCCTCTCAAACTACCTCAACATGTAAATAATCTTAACGGACAAGCAGAGTATATGCCACAGCCAGCGAACTGCAATCTCCCAGTGGGTCGACACTTTCCCAGTATTTCACCCTTCCGACCCTTTTGCTGGGTCCATTGGCGTTTTACCCAAATGGCACTAATTTCGTAAAGTATATATCCTCCGTATCCATCACCCCCACTCCAATCTCTCCAAATACCACCTCGTTGGGGTCCTGTACCTGGATTCCTGTAGACAATCCAACGGAAAACAAGACACTGCACTTACTGTTAATTAATTCCCGTTCATTGTTGAATAAAATGCACTTCCTGCGTAATATTCTTCACATTTCATCTCCTGATACAGTAGTAATAACAGAAACATGGTGTTCAGCGGAGATGCCTGACACATTGTTCGGGATATTGGGTTATTACATCTTTCGGAACGACTGCCTTTATGCTAGAGCTGGTGGTTGTATAATTTACGTCAAAGACAAATTTTTGGTTCTTCCTCTGAATGAACCACTACCACGGAAACTTCCTGATTCGGTGTGGACTACCATTTCTATTAATCCAACAAATCTTTTGGTAAGTTGCATTTACGGTTCCCCATCGTCTGTACGCACCGTAAGCGACGACTTGTTGGACACATTTTCTTTTATCGCTGACCTCTCATACACTAATAAATTAATCGCTGGGAATTTTAATATGCCCGAAAACCCATGGTCCCTTAACAATAAACCACAAACAGACAATCATTTTATGTCTACTATTGGTAGACTGGGATGGGTACAGCATGTCAAAGTACCCACACGGCTTGGTAACATACTAGATCTAATATTTACTGTGGGATGTTCGCATATGTTCACATACATAAGTGACAAATTGCCGCGTAGTGATCATAACATCATTGATTGTTCTTTCTAAATTCTCTCGAAACCGATCGAATCAGTGATCAATTACCGACCATTCTTTTCTGTGAACCGGTCACTTTTCTCGGATCTTAAAAGTCTTCAAATTGTTATCCAATCTTCTTAGCGCAGAAAGTACAAATAGTTTGTAATGAGTTCCACCACCGTATTCATCTTTGCGTTGAAATTGTGACTCCAGAACTTACTAAGAAGTTGAAAAGGACTGCTGCACCTGCAGACATCTCAAAAAGGTAGCCACTAAACTTCATAAAATAAAGAGTTTATGAAAACAAACCATTTTACCCTGCTGTTGCTCCACACCAGATTGCTTACAGCGTTGTATCAAGATCACCACAAAATGCTATGCTCTGAGGAGATAATGCTGTTGAAGGGCGTCAACGTGGTAGACTGCATCTCAAAACTTTTGGACCGCAGGCAGAATAGAAAATCAAAGTGTATAAACTCGATTGTAAACTCTGATGGAACTGCCATAACCGATCGAGCGAACATCCATATACATCACTGTTGATTCTAGCCCCTTACAAACAAAACCGAGGCAACCACCTGAAACTAATGACGCAACACTCTCGTTTGAATTGTAGAAAACATTTTTACTCACTTAGAATCGGTTCTCACTGGAAAGCATTACCAAACTATGTCATGAGCGCACCAGACGTGACGACATTCGAAAGACTCTTAGATTTCCATCTTAGTGATAAACGGTACACAACACTGCCAAAGTGCAATGATTTAACCACCGATACTTTAGTTCCACGTTGGAACATTTTGATTCTCATTTTCCTTTGCATATCCATCCTGTGGGTTTTGTAAAGTTATGCTTTTTATCCCATCATACACCATTGAATCATTGAATGCCAGACAAACGAACACACCAGAGTCGTGATCCGTGTGACCTACTCACAGCGTGACAACACCTCATGGAAGGGACTCGACAGGTTTACGTTCTTGCTAATCCCTCAGAACAGTAAACAAATGTTTGTCAGCCATGCTATCAATTTGACTAATAACGTTTGACATAATCTTGTTCTGATAGACCCTGCGTAAGGGACATCCATAGAATTGAAGATCACGATGGCAGCGTTCCTAAGAAACCAGTAGTACGTCCCAACAAATCAGCAAGTAGCTACATAATTCGTGAGTTTACTCACAATACAGTAAGGGTACGCGCAGAGAGCGAATATTACTTTTCTTTCATCTTTGCATGTTCCATAGATCACTGATGCTGCCCTGAAGGTAAGCAGAAAAACTAATTTCTTTTCCTCGTTGGGTGTTAGGTTTTGCAAATTCACTTAATAACGTGAGCTCACACTTGCTATTGTGCTGTGCCCAGGGCCGCTTCTAAACATATCGAAGTAAACCTCGCATTTATCGCGCGGATAACGTCATTACTTAAAAATTAGGCTTGCTTGTTACGATTGCTTCATTGTAGATGAAAACGAAATGTCGCGTAGAGCTCCGAGAGGAAACAGTGACTAACAAACTGCTTCACATAACGAAGCTGAATCTGTTAGTACCGGGAAAACTGGTCAACGAATCATCGACGGTGGCGGCACAGATGCGGTTGGCCAACAAACTGAGGTGGTTTGATGTGAGCTGTCGTTTGCCGGTGCAATTACGGACCGCAGATGCCTTCTATGGTATGTGTCGCTATTTAAAGACGTCCACTTCCAACATTACTGAATGTACACCACTACTACCGTAATGATATACCACATAGTTGTGGCGATTTATTTCCAGACGACATCATGCAGATTGAAATGCTTAAAGAAAGCTGCTCGGCTCACATGCCAAATGCTTGGGAAAACAGCAAAGCATAAGCGGTCCAAAGTGTTTTGAGCAGGCACTCCACCAACACCCGTCAGCGGCTGCTCGCTAGCTCGGCTATTACGATGTAGCCCGAACCAACACAGAGTAGCATAGGTGATCCGTGGATTGGAAGATATCAATAAACACTTGAAGCATCAGGAGGTGGCCTAGGTTGTTAAAATATACACTGTTTGAATTCATTTTGCTCTTATAAACTAACCCCCAATGTTTCTGATGATCATTATCTAAAATAACCGGGCTCGTGTGAAGGATAACTGGAACAATCTAACTTCATTGTATGTTGCAGTGCCGTCACACATGTTACCAAATGGAAAGCACTTCAGTAAGTCCGGTTGTGCTGTAACAATGCAGATAAATGTGCATTCATCACAACTCTCGCAGTTAAACTTACTTATCACAATGTCAGTTAATTGAATCGCACTCCTGTAGCACAATAATTGCTGCACTTGGTACGTGTCCACCACATGAATGGACATAATTTCAGCCGTTTCGTTCCTTATCTAGCGTTTACCGTGACATATGCGCACTCAGAACCAGAAGGGCTAGGTGGACAATCGTCGAGTGAAGACGTGTGCGAGAAAGTAAGCGAACAAATTAAACAGGATGCAATTGCTGTTTTGGATGGTAAATTGCACACTTGCAGTGAGATCATTTTAACCTGAATGGATCATTCGCATGCATTCCAAATGAAAATCAGCTAATAACATGTACTTTCCATTGCCTCTAGCTGAAATCGTATGGAATGGACTTGATTGAAACATGCTACGGGCGTGTTGGATACACTAACTATTCGACCATCAAAGTTTTGATGAAGGCAACAAATGCTTCAGTGTGGGAATTACAGTACAAACTTATGTATCGGTTAAACTTACCGCGTCGTGATCAATGCATGTTCAATGTGATCAATACACCGATACTCAAAGGTTACTAATGGATATTGGGCACTCATGAGCCTAAAATTGCATGTATGTTACAAACTGGTTTGACCAGAACAAGCGCTGTGGAAATTTTTACCTGCAATTTACCATGTTCACATTGTTGTCGTACATCCATAACGTTTCTATTGAGTGCTTTTCTTATCAGAACCCCTTCACATCCATATATGTTCTCATATGAAAAAGGAAACAGCGGATTTCTTCTCCGACATTGTGACAAACATGTTATTCAGCTACGGTCATCCATGGCTTCTTGCGGCATCCCGCTAATTAAGGAACTTGAGCGCTTTAAATACATTGTAAATGAGCCCAAGAGTGATTTGTGAGCAGATTCTAAACACTTCTAAACAACAACTGAGCTGTGTTGCTCAGAACCAAAAATATGTGTAGGAGACAACTCGAGTAATCGCACTATGAGACACTAGCTTGCTAATTGCAAATTTTAAAATAAAATTTAGCAGTTGGTTAGTTAAGTCTACAAGACGCGTTCTTCGTCAAACTGGTTAGATCCATAGATAACTTAGGTACACGAATTATTTCGCCTGACACAACAGCATATAATTTACCTTCACAAATTGAACAAAATTACGCATCAAAAAGGATTCCACTCAAAACCAGTTTTGTGATAATTAGATTGAATAATTATGCAGCAAAGTGCACTTATATTTTATTGGCGTCTTTTAGATTTAAGTGAATATCATACAGTGATGTGGTTAAAAAATAAAATATGCTGTTCCTTAATTCGACGAATTTATAACAACTAATCGCTAAGGGTTTGGTGCAGCCCCCGTTAGTAGGGTTGAAGGGAGGACCGCAGTTTTCCTTCACTTCACAGAGGCGTAGCTTTCTTTCCCGCGATGAAGTAAGATAAAATCAGATGTGAGCCAGTTCGCAATTTCTAAGCTCTCATGAATTCAGCTTGTTCGGTTACCATACAAGAGCTGAATTCTGTCCTTGCTGCTAGTATATGACGTTTTACCTGCGTAAAGCAGATAATATTGACCAAAACATGATTTTGTAGGACCAGTAAGTAGTAGCCGGAGACGATGTGTATAATCCGGAGCAGATATCAGGAGGCAAGTGGAGTCGGACACAGCGGATTGTATCTGAGGGGCTACAAACGATATGGATGGATAAAGGGAGACAGGAGCAAACATTAGTGTCGAGACGCACCCTGCCCACAAATAATGACCCCGACTTAGGTAAACATGGCCGTAGGGTCAGCGTTAAAACAAATACAAATAATGAACGATTGAGAAACCATACGTTTGTATATAAACGATAAGAGATATCTTTCGGCTTGCTACAGAGCTCTTCCTAGAAGGCAGAACCACAGAAGCTTTCGAAATCATAATTCAGTAAGAATCAAAGTTCCTAAAATGTATGCATAAACAAAGGAATATCTGTCCGCTTTCCGAAATGGCTATAGCCAACAATCTGTATCTGCTTGGCCATTTATTAGTCATTATTTATTGATTACAGCAAAAGGCATGGTGCATTTCGGGGAGCCATTGGAACAGGCTGGTCGGGCTTCAAAACACTGGCTAGTCCAAACCAAGAGCTGACAAGGCATGAAACATCAACTCTGCCAAATGATGCGCTTGGGAGCAGTCTCTGCCCTCGCCGCACTCGGCGCCCCGCCAAAACGATCCTCGTCCACAAAGCACGTCCAGTTTTCGAGTTTGGCTTCTTAATGGCTGTGGCGATCTTTGGATGCATTACACCTAGGGCCAGTCGGTAGGGCAAATGGGTTGGTTCATGTAAGAAAAAATAAAAATTCACAAGCGGAATCCCGAAAACGGTGAAAAAGCTGAACAATGTGTGCAAAGCTGTTAAAGTTATTTTTGCTTTTGAACTGTTTTTGGGCTTTCAAAAGATTTGGATCGTACTTTGGTAATAAAAACGTTATTCTACGAGAAGACTGAAGTGAAGGTATTCAATATTTACAAACCTAAATGTATTTAGACTCTACATAGTCTAGAAAACGAACGGGATTACGAAAATCCCGACCATGGTATGTGGTCGTAGGAGGCCACAGGATAGGTTCACAAGATGTCCAGACGGCTGATTTTTGTAGACTGGGACCGTTGTCTGGTTAGACGACGCTTAAATCCGGCAAATTGGTGCGATTAGTTGTAACATCGAACGAAGCATTACTAGACGATGGAAGCTAGGTAGTATTCTCCATAAAGGCTGGTTGGTGCGGCCGATGATGACCATTTCGCGTGAGTCAACGCCGTTGATCGTAAATGTTTTACTTGTTTGGTTGACTAATTTGAAGGGTCCGATGTATGCAACTGCAGACGCAGTCAAACACCGTCTACGCGAAGCGGTAAATGTGAGCAAGTAGACAGTTTTTCGGGCATGTACACCGGTGTCTTCTTCATCCTTGAAGACAGCGAGCGCTGCTCACGCATTTGGTGTGCCAAGCAATCGGTCTAACTTCCGTGGTCGAAGGATGAATTGGACGATGCTGGTGCTATCAACCGTCCGGATAAGCGTAACGTACAGTCGTAGACTAGGTGCGCTGTTTTTGTGTAGAAACCGGCTCTAACTGTGTTCTTAATGCCAAGGAAGATAAAGGGAAGCGTTTCGTACCATGAAGCGTCTGCGTGCGCTTGGAGCACTACCCTCAGTTGGCGATGAAATCAATCTACTATGCCATCAGCGGCCGGATGATACGCCACAACTTAAATATTTAAGCAACGTGACAAAACATAGATGAGAAATATGACCATCGATCGTTGATCACGATGGCGGGACAGCTGTGCGGAGCTACCGAGTATTCTAGAATATCTTTCGCTACCGTTGTCGAAGAACAGTTAGGTATGAGAACAGCTTAAGGCCAGCTAGTGAATCGATCGACACTGGTCAGTAGATATACAGAGCGTTTCGATGGTGGCAGAGGAGCTACAAGTTCGAAGTGCACATAACGAAAACCTGCGTCTGGCGTCGGAAACATGCGGCCTTCAAAGATATACCAGAAAAATAACGTATGCCTAAATGGATGGCCAATAATTCTCTACCGAAAGCACTGTAAAAAGATTCGGCGGGTTGTAAACGTTTGGAGAAGAACGCCAGCGGTTGCCATGCGTCACCAACGTTTTGCTTTAAAACAACACCAACTGCTATGTCAGAAGCATCGGTACTGAGTGACAATGGAGCTGTCGGGTCGTGATGCCTTCTAGAAACTAGGTTGGCGATGGCTTCCATCAAAGCCTAGAAGATGGTGCGTGCTGTAGTAAGAAAATCGAATTTTCAGAGCTTCCTTCCGTATAGGTCCTTGAGGGACGGCATAGGCAAAGCGCAACTAGGTATGAAACGGCGATAAGTGTAGACAAGACCGTCAAAACATTTTACTTGTTTGGAGGAATGAGGCTCAGGGTAGTCGACACGGAACCTGCAGAGAAGATATGATGGCACAGACAACAAACCGAATTGCCACCAAGCGAACATTCCTCTGCGTTGATCCTCACCCCGTGCTGGCGGTCAACAGTTTTTCGTACGTGGTGCAAGTGCTCCACGTGTGAGGAGCTTGCGATTAGCATGCCGTCGAGATAAGCGTGGGCGAAGTCTAAACCACGACAAACTTGGTTGTTGAAAAGTTTGTGCGGAATTCTTCCGACTAAATGGCATACACAGGCATCCGAACAATCCAAATGAATTTGTCAAGGCAGTTTTAACGATGTCCGCTTCGGCTACAGGAATTTGGATGTAAGCGCGTACCAAGTCGATTTTGCTAAAAGAATTTTTACCCTGCAAATTGTTGTTGAGATTCATGAAGTGTGGGATAGGTTAGCGATTGTTCGTGGTAACCATGTTTAAGGCACAATAGTCGCCACAACGACGCCAGTCCCCCAATTTCATCTTCGGTACTATGTGAAAGGGTGATGCTCATGGAATTTTGGATGGTCGGATGGTATCGAGCTGAACCACGTGATCGCATTCAGCTCTTGTCTGAGGTGAGCTGTCTTGGTCGAGAACTGGTTGGCTGGCCGCGTTTGTAGGGAGCGACCTCTGTCATGACTGGTGGAAGCTCTGCAGCTGGTCCCACCACTCGCTGCTACTCGGTCAGCAGGTTCGGATAATCTGGAAGTACGTCTGCGACTCGAAAAACCGGACTGAGACTCAGTGCGTCAGAAAGAACACCTTCAACCCTTAGCTTAATACTGTCTTATAAAAGTGCATGTCAACCAACGTCAGCAAGCAGTCGAAATTGGCGCAACAAGTCCATACCGATAATTACGAAGAGTACGGACGTCACTAGTAAAATTATCGGCGGAGATTTAAGTTTAGACTCATCATGCGCTGGTCGTATGAACCTATCGGAGAAACATTGGCCGCACGCAGGTTGTACGTGAGCTTCCAATGCTTATCGCTCCCGTGCGCAGAGATGACGCTCACTTTTGCTTTCGTGTCGAATAGGAAGATGAAGGAAGAACGCCGATCCTTCACATAAAACTGGCCGTCTGTGTTGTTATTAATGGACCGGTAGGTCATGCTAGTATGCAGGTCATTTGGCTTCTCTAAGTCAGCTGACTTGTGCCTAATGCATGGAGCCGGGCAACGCCTAGCTTCTCCACCATTTTGCTCGTGATATCAACATAATTCTTTGAAGGGTTTGGTGTTAGCTGACTGCAAACTTGCAAAGGAAATGTTCGTATTTGGTGTCGCACGAGGCATACTCGACGCAGGCAAAGCTGAGCTGCAACGAACGGTAGCTAAGATGTGACCAGCGTCTGATCGTCGCCCACACCGCTTCTAAGCCTTCATTGATACTATTCTGCTGTAAAGTAACACGATTTCCGCGCCTTTTGGATCAGATCGGAGGAACGACTTGGAGCAAGTAGCTGAGAATCCGTCACCAAAATTACTGCACGTCCGCTGTGGAAGATGTGCGAACCCAGTATCCGCTTTAGTAGCAAGTTCTTTCAGCTGTACCGAAAATGGCTCAAGGAGACTTGCATGTCACAGCTCTTTTATCCCTTCTTCGTTCAGTTATAAGGGACAAACAACTCGCTGAAGGTCGTGGAGCAAGGTCGATGGCTTGCGATTTCCAAGCTTGAGCTCACTGAGCAGTTCCAATCGAGCCGGTGTGCTGGAAGAGAACACCCACAAAATCTCATACTTTAACGTTTGTTACTTTGCCTCCTTTGATGGGAAAATAGTATGGCCTGAATCAGTGTCCCTATCGACGAAAGGAGGCGTGGGACGAGATGATTTCACTTTGAACGTCCCTCCCGAATGTATTTATTTTCGAGTTCGATCTTAAATATGGCGAACCAACAATCTGGGCTGTGTTTTGGGAAACTGGTAACGGCGAAGTAAGAATGTCTACGCTGTGAAACGAGTCGGATGCAAATATCGCTTCGTGCATAGAGATCAAAGAACCAAAATACAATGAAAATAGTAAAGGTCGGCAGGAAACAAATAGACACACGTGAAAACTCGAGCAAAGGAAACAAACTCCTCAAACCAAGAAGGACGAAAAAATATTTCAAATTCTCGCATGCGAATCGGGGTCACCATTTTGTGGGATTAGCAACTACTCGTCAAAGACGATACGCGTAATCGAGCGCAGACATCAGAAGGCAAGTGAACTCGGACACAGCGGACTGTATCTCAGGGCTACAAAGATATGGACGGATGAAGCGAGTGTTGTGACGCATCGTGCACAAAAGTGATGAGCCGGACGTAGGGAAAAATGACCGTAAGGTCGACATTAAAAGGAAAAGCCATAAGGTACGATTGGGAAACGATAACTTTATAAATAAAAGATAAGCATGTTCATTTGCGTTGCTGCAGCCCAATGCAATGGGACAATGGCGTAAGAAGGGTAACGATTTCCACATTTGGCGGTATCCGTGGGGAGGTTTGTGTGAAGTATATAAGTCCATAAGACTGAGAGCACAGCGCAACTTTAATTTGGTCTTCTGTCGCGACAGCCATCGACGCCAAGACAATTTGTTCTTCCTTCAACCTACCTTGGTTCGCTGTGACTGCCCGCTGCCCATCCACATACCTGCCGGATAAACAACATGCGCTGCGCTCTCTCAATCTTAAGAACGTGCGACACCACAACGCGTTGCGAGCATGTCTGACCCCGTTGGAGAGACGGTCGCAAAACGCTGATCTTGTAACAAGTAGCATACACTAGGTTTTGAATAGAGCGGCTCGAAATCAGTAACGGTGCGTCTTCATTCGAGTCAGTCAGTCAGTCAGTTAGTCAGGATGGTTTATGTCCCCATGAAGGGTAAAGTTCTACGTCTAACATTCAGGCGATAGAAAGGGATAAAGAATGAAGTAGACCAACACAGTAGGATAAATTTGAAACCCTAATCATCGGAAGGGGTTAACAGAGCTAACATCACCGAATTAATTTACTAATCAGTTCTTGATAACTTAGTTTGTATGTCAATAAACTGGAAAATATAGCAACTACCGATGTATCATAGGCCATTGTGCAGGTGCGGATGGCTTTGTTGCTTTGTGGCTGAATATTCACTCTACATCACTACATAATGCGCAATGTTGACGACTTGTCGAGAAGGTCGATGTGAATTCGTGCCACACATTGTGGAGGTTTGGTTAATAGAAGAGATTATCTTAGGTGCAAGCTTTTCACAGGTGTTAACATAGCAAAGCTTCTTGGTGTTAAGAAGTTTGTGCGTTGAAATGTCGCTACACCATGATAGATGTTTGTTGACCAAGCTATTAGTCTGAGGTCTTCACTCATGAGAGATCACTGGAACGTGCAGTAGAGTCGCACACATGGATTGCTAAAACGCTGAATCAAGGACGGGGTACGGACAAAGACCTGCGGCGTGTCCTCCAACTTTAGTGAATGATTCGTTCGCATGAAGAGACCAAATAAAACCACTAACAAACGTTACTTCCAGCTATTGGACTGATGTGCACAAAGTCAAATCTTCACAATCAATAGAAGGTTGCGAGCACTGCGTTGGTGTTTGATGGTAGCGAGTTCCTTTGATAATAGAAAAAACGTGCATCCTGTAATCCTGTTTTGGTGTACATGCATCTAGTTTCTCTGTTCCAACTTGTGTATTGAGGGGCTTTTATACTTTATCATCACCTACCGCAGTTATTCCTGCGTCGCTTCTTGATTGCTGAGAGTGATCCTATGTTCTCACCAGAAGTATTCGTCCTAGACAAGTGAAAACATGAATAAGAGAGACATACACACACTAGTGCCTGAATTCACTGTGTTATATAATCCCTATATAAAACTGGCGTAACTCAAAATGATAGCAAAAGTCTCATATACAAGTATGAGATCAGCTAATGCATCACCTGTTATAAATTAATAAATGGCATATCCCTCGATGTTGCGAGAAACTTTTTATATGGTTTGTACGACATATTCGAACAGTTGAGAAATATTTTTGATTTTTTCAATGGTCCAACGGGGTGTTAAGCGTGTGATGGAATTTAAACTTACGAAAAGAAAGAGAGTTTGTGAGTGAAAATATAAATTAAATAACAAATAAAGAAATGTTATATTTCTCGACAGTGCGAGACACGGACCAATTGCGTGGTCTTATCAACACGTAAAACGTACTCGCATAATATGGTTAATTTTGCGTGTTTTGTTAAATGCTTCCTGTATGGCTTTTTGAGTTGCTTAGCAGTTTGAAAATAGTAGAGAGATTACGAAACTGGGAACAGTAATAAATGTAGATTTCACGGAAAGTTCAAGTAAAGTAATACGGTCATCCATGGAACTGTCCCCAGGGGACTTGCTTCCATGCAGGGTATTCCCAAAATGTGTTTCACCCGCACTTCCATGCTCCAATTGGCTCTGTGCCAGTGTGGCGGATTAGTAAATAGGCCATCAGCTGGGGAACAAATATTTTCTTATCATAAGGGCTGTTTTCTGCATACATTATGGGCGATGAAGCCTCAGCCCGTTCCGTCATGCGGACCAATCAAGTGTGGCACTTTTTGTTTTAAGCCAGCGAGTCAGTAGCAATATGAATTGCAAGGGTATACTTTTCAGTTTGGAAGCTGTAATCCGTCACTACAAGAAATCAGCCCAGTCACTACCAACAATGAAACAAAGAAGAAGATAAAGTATGAGGAATTTAAAGACATAATAATGAATACAATCGCTTGCCGATAGCCCACTCACAATTAGATGAAAAATCTTGCGGAGTGACGACGATGGTACAGGGACAACAGGTTGGAAAGCATAGTGCATCCACGAACCAGTGCGTCAAAGGAGAACACAGAATTGGTTATACGGAGTGATGGGAGTAAGATCGTTTATAAATACATGCACAAGAAGTTAACTACATGTAAGTAACCTTATAACATTGAAACGAATAGAGGATATGGCGAGTTTCAGAGGTATCCAGGAACTTCTCCTACAAATCATCTAGAGTCATCGTTTGGCTTAGTGTTGACCAGATATTTGAAACAGTCAGGTGAATTGCGGGTAGGTGGTGCAGTTTCTAATACTCGATGGTGGTTTGTTCCATATTAACGCACCTTTTAAGGAGAAAATTTTTATCTGAGCTTTGTACGAGACTTTTGTATTTGTAATGTGTGCTTGCTGTTTCTTAATTCATAGCGTATACGAGTCTGAAACTCAAGTTGTGGCTGAGCAGTGAAGCTTAATTTGGATAGTGAGCGTTATAGAAGAGTCTGCGTAGCCATATCGGCGCCAGTTTTAGTACCCCGCAACACTCGCTGCATGTCATAAGCATGTTCAAAGACCTCTTTGTGAGTGATCCTTAAATGTTTTCTAGTGCTATGATGTCCACTGTTCTCAGTTTACTATGCACTATCGTACAGTCCTCAAACTTCGGCCTAACACATATTTTAAAGGCTTGAAGCATGGAATCCCTCAAGACAAGAGTTCGACTTATGTAGGCGATCAGATTATTAGCAGAAGCCTGCAAGAATATACCATGCTTTAAAAAAGTAAATGAGGCAGAATATCTTAGACCAATGGTCTAGGACTGCGCCACACACAGGAATAGGGGTACCGTTTAATGTAAGGATGTCTAGAGAAGACCCAGCCGTGGTACAATAGATTACCCTTGTCAGTGAAAAAGTGCAACTTCCAGGAGTTGATTGCTTCCAGTGCATAGGATACACCCCATTGAGCATGGAAAGTGTAAATACATTAAGCAAAAACAGGTTTATGTCTAGACCTCCGTGCTTGACTATAATTGGCGGGATGTTGTCAGGGTCTGGTGAGCATGATAGTCGAACTAATCTGAGTTGGCGATAAATATCACTAAGTGTGAATTCAACTGTTTGGAGTGTATTATTGCTTTTGTGTAGCGCCCTGAGCTGAGGATCTTCTTTCGCGTTCGCGCCATATGTAAACATAAAGTTGTCATTGAAGATCGAACATATGATTGCGCGATCGGTTATGGCAGTTCCATCAGAGTTTACAATCGAGTTTATACAACTTGATTTTCTATTCTGCCTACGGTGCAAAAGTTTTGAGACGCAGCCTACCAAGTTGACGCCCTTCAGCAACACTACCTCCTCAGAGCATAGCATTTTGTGGTGATCTCGGTACAACGCTGTAAGCAATCTGGTGTGGAGCAACAGCAGAGTAAAATCGTCTGTTTTCCCAAACTCTTTGTTTATTTTATGAAGTTTAGTGGCCACTTTTTTCGAGATGCCAGGTGCAGCAGTCCTATTCAAGTTCTTAGTACGCTCTGGAGTCACAATTTCAACACAAAGATGAATACAGTGGTAGAACTCATTACAAGCAATTTGTACATTCTGCGCTAAGAAGATTGGATCCCAACTTGAAGACCTTATAAGATCCGAGAAAAGTGAGCGATTCACAGAAAAATGGGCGGTAATTGACCACTGATTTGATCGGTTTAGAAAGAATTTAGTAAGAACAATCAATGATGTTATTATCACTACGCGGCCATTTGTCACTTATGTAGTGGACACATGAGAAGATCCCACAGTAAATATTAGATCTAGTATGTTACCAAGCCGTGTAGGTTCTGTAACGTGCGTACCCATCCCAGTCGACCAAGGGTAGACATAAAACGATTGTCTTTTGTGGTTTATTATTGGGACATCATGAGTTTTCGGGCATATTAAAATCCCCAACGATTATTATATTAGTGTATGAGAGGTCAGCGATAAAAGAAAATGTATCCAACAGTCGTCGGTTACAGTGAATGCAGACGATGGGGAACCGGAAATGCAACCTAATATAGGATTTGTTGGATTAACAGAAATGTTAATCCACACCGAATCAGTGAGTTTCCCTAGGAGTGATTTATTCAGAGGAAGAACCAAATATTTGTCTTTGACGTAAATTATACAGCCACCAGCTCTAGAATAAAGGCAGTCGTTCCGAAAGATGTTATAACCTATCATCCCGAACAATTTGTCGGACATCTCCGCTGAACACAATGTTTCTGTAATTAGTATTATATCAGGAGAAGAAAGGTGAAGAATTTTACGCAGGAAGTGCATTTTCTTCAACAATGAATGAGAATTAATTAACATTTAGGGCAGTGTCTTGTTATCCGTTGGGTTGCCTACAGGAATCCAGGTACGGGATCCCATCGAGGTGGTATTTGGAGAGATTGGATATATGCTTTACGAAATTAGTGTCATCTGAGTAAAACGCCACTGGACCCCCGCAAAAAGGTCGGAAGGGTGAAATACTGGAAAATGTCGACCCACTGTGAGATTGCAGTTTCCTGGCTGTTGCATATCCCCTACTTGGCAGTTAAGATTATTTACATGTTGAGGTAGTTTGAGAGAATTTTGCTTGTGCCAATTACTCTCAGCTACTTGAATTTCATTAGCAAGTGAGTCACAGGTTATGGAGCGCACAGGTTGCATATTCAAATGCTGCATGCTTGGTGATATTCCGATTGTTTGCAGGTTACTAGTGGTGACAGCGTTTGGTGGAACGTTTAAAATAGCTATTTTTATTGTGCTTAGGAGCACCCGTATAGATGCCACATGAGGTTTTGTACCAGTGTTCTTTGCAACAAGGCTGTTGCGCAGTGTTTTATCTACTAGAGGTACACAGCTATTTTGCGGTATTACGCAGTCTAAATGGCATACTAAAAAATACAAACAAGCCTAAATGAATGATACCGGCTGTTTTAGGAATGTCATTTCCTTCCTCAAGTAACTGATAATCGTCTTACCTGTGGGGCATGCGGTAAGATCCTACATGTGTTGCTTGGGATACCTAGCTAGGATGGTTAGCCAGTCACCAGATTTCTTGGGAACCATCTGCAGAGGAGAAGACCAAGGTCTGTCGGAAGTGCGGATTAGTCCAAGTTCAAGCATGTGCACAAACTCCACACTAGCTACCTTGAGTTTCTCGGACGATAGTCGGCGTGGACAGCATGAAACGGGTGAGCCATTCGTCTGTGTGTTGTGCGTGACCTGAACTTCCACGGGCAAAGTTGCGTTCATTGTCTGAACGAGCTTGGAATAATGGAAAAATAGGTTGGCGTAGTCTGGCAGGGTCTGAGGAAAGGCCTAGACCGGTGTTATAGTTGCGATATCGGCTGCGATGCTGCGTACACTGAGTTTAATTGCAATGTCGACTCTCATCTGTCGTTTCGCATCAATCAAGTGGTGGCGGTGCATGAGAACTTCAATGCCGATGATGGCAAAGGGGACTGCAACGACGGTGAATACCCAGCGGAACGTGCGCCGAAGACCTAGGTCCAGGGTAAGCGACCGATGACCGTAGGTGGCTATTGGTATACCATTGGCGGCACTGTGGCTTGTCGACAAAGAAGCGAGAGGCTCACCTGACATAGGGGGAATGAGGCTGACTTCCGCCTCGGGATCAACTAAGAACTGGGTCTCGGAATCATAATCACTAATGTGGCTGAGGCGACCGATTGCTTTGCCGACACTGTTAGTTGCCATTACCGACAGAGCTGGTATTTTCCTTGCTAGGTGGTTTGGTGGCTGCTCGCGGTTATGGGCTTTGTTACCAAAACGTGAGTGGTAAAACCAAAAGCCTGAATTTTCACGCTTCGTTCGACGAGGTGGTGAGCTAGAGCGGCTGCACTGCTTACGATCCATGGCGAGTTTGTCGATTTGGCGTTGTAGTGACGCTATTTGCAATGAGAAATGCCTCCATTGCTGACGGTTCACTAGTCGCGGATGTCGCTGGGGCTGCGACGGGGCTAAGTCGAATGAATGTCCTAGATCCGTTCGTTGGCTGCTGTCGTTCCATGACACGGTCCGCCAGATGTGCAATTGCTGTGATTGGCAAGTCACTTGCCCCTGCAAGGAGAGCCTGAGTGCTTTCAGGAAGACGTTACATCCACAGCTCGCGGATACTCCCTAAGTCCATGTCGGACGTGATGTTGAGCCGTTGCATTTCGCGCAACAAGACTGTGGTCATCGGATCTCCTAGTTGCAGATCACTAAAAAGTTGCTGCAGTCGGACCTTATCAGAAGGCGTGCTTCGCTGAATAACAGCCAGTTGAAGAATCGCGTATTTCATTACATAAGGGGGCAAAATATGATGTCGCTCACCTGCGAGGATATACTCTGAGGAAGGCGAGATATTAGCTGATTACATATAGCGAAAGCAGAAGCAATCCTACGAAGATTAAAAATACTGATTCTTGGTGCAAAAACCATGACGATGGATCATTCTCCCAAAAAGGTGAAGGGGCTAACGCGACAGAATGGTACTTGACAGGCTTAACGGCGATAACCGAGTATGTATATGGCTCATCCTCTAGATTAACCGTTTCCAAAGGCGAATGAAATATGTGGTAGGTGAGAAAACAATATGACCACAAGTACTAAATCACAAAAGCACCGGAACGAAATCACCAGAATGAAAATTCAAAATGGCTGACTGCGTATTCTTGACCGGAGTCACCAATTGTTGGGTGCAGTGTGGGATACTAATCGGTACTCAGTGACACGTAAGAGCCGTGTCAAATAATGGACAGTATGGAAGTCGAAGGCGACTGAACTCAACATATATTGTGCTGGCTACAAAAATGGGAAGCGAATCAATCAGAGCGAGAAACGGTGCAGCGCGGTACTCACCAAAACGTTTGGTGTCAGCGGATGTGCCGTCAGTAAGAGTACTGGACGTTTCGACGATTAAAACAACCGTAAAATCCAATGTTACAAAACACGGAAAGTGCGTGTTTTCCAGTACAATACAAGGTATTCGGTTTCCTACCAGAGCGTCTATGCACCTGGTTGGTGAACGACAAATAATGAGTAACGATAACAATCAGTCTAATGCCCTTGCAACGGTAACGGGGAGTCTTCTTTCAGAAACGTAAAACATTTACTCCCCTTCATCCATTTCGTCAAAGCAGAAAGAAGACCTATGCCTTTTGCAATAGTGAGTAGAACTAGTCGTTTGCGCAATGTAACTTTCTTGTATCTTCGGGGACGAGTTGCGCACTAATGCTAGGCTAACGTGACACTGAGTGGAGTCAGTGAACAATGATTTATCACGGGATAACTGCGTGTGTTTGACAAGTCGCTTAGGATGATAGCCGTGAATATGACGAAATCAAACTATGTCTGGGTCATCCATCAAACGTCTGCCGAGATGAATACTTTGCTAATTAACATCAGTGTAAAATTAAAAAATATTTTCGAGCGTAAACGTTTAGAAAGACACTGGGGTACAGTGATCGTTGAGGTGAGGAGTGAGAAAAGGAAAATATGGTCGTTCACTTAAGTTCATTTGATACATAAATCCTGTTGAAAAGCATGCTTGGCGTAATCCACAATAGAGGAGTTTTGGGTAATAATATGTTGAGAGCTAAGAGCAACATCTAGTCGTTTTTTGAAAACATACAAGATAGGAGAGGATGCAGCTGAGTCAGGGAGTGCGTTCCAGGGTTAGTCAACCCGAAGGGAAAAGTAATTCCGTCGACACTCTAGACGGCTATATTGTTCCTTCAACTTTAAGCAGTTATCCCTGAGCTGCATATTGTGGCTAAGTTTCAGCAAATAGCGACATACGTGGTTGGGGTCACACAGTATCTGGTAAACTAATATGAGATCACCGCGCAGCCTTCGATAGCGTCCGGAGAAAATTCCCAGAAAATTTAGCCGTCGATGTTAAGGGTGATAGCGCAGGCTCTTTACATTCTTTGTTGCATTTCGTTGTGGTGCCTCTACCCCTTCTAGGTCGCTCTTCAACCTAAGTTGCCAAGCTTGGATAGCGTATCCAATATGCGGGCGTACGTAGGAATTGTGTACCTTTAGGAAGATTGATGGGTCATGCCGTTTGCAGCATGCTGACGTGCTGGTTGCCTCTTTTCGCAGCTACCTCAGCCTGTTTTGACCGGTTGAGGTCGCTCCGTACGATCACACCAAGCTCACGTTCCTGGGAGCCATTGAGCAATCCTTTTGTCCCAAGTAAAAAGGTGTAGTTATGTCTATGGCGCAATTGTACAACGTGACAATTGTCTATGTTGAATGGTAGGGCATTTTGAACTGACCAGTTCCACACTGTGTTAAGATCGCACTGGAGCAGTTCATGGTAGTACGGTTCTCTGATCCTTCGTCATATCTTGATATCATCAGCGAAAAATAGGAAATTGGAAGTAATTGATCTCGTCAAATCGTTAGTGAACACCAAGAATAGACGAGGCCCAAGAACCGAGCCTTGTGTACTCCAGACGCCACATCAATTTTATGAGAAAATAATTCTCAGAGTCTCAACACTAGCCGTCGTTCTTGTAGAAAATTACTAATCCAACTCAGGATCGGGTTGCCAATGTCGTAATTCCGAAGCTTCTGAAAGAGAATACGATGGTCTAAGCGATCAGATGCTTTAGAAAAGTCCAGATAGATGACATCGATTTCTACTCCATCATCAACAACTTCAGTCCAGCTATTACGTGTAATTAATAGGTTAGTGTTACACGAATGCTTCTAACGAAAGCCATATTGCTCTGGGGCTAGTAAATTGTGGTTTTCCAGGTATTGCATCAGTGTGTCTGCGATGATTGATTCCTTCACTTTGGTTTGTACGGGAAGTAGTGTTATTGGACGGTAGTTGGCAGGATCAGTGCGGCTACCTCCTTTATGGGTAGGAGTGATGACCCCTCGCTTCCATGCTGGTGGAATACGGTTCTCTTCTAGTAAGCGCTGGTAGAAAACAGCCAGTGGTTTTGCTACGTCACTAGCTAGCGCTAGTAGAGCTTTGGTCGGATGTTGTCAGCTCCGGGAGAACTGTGGATACACAAGGATAACAACTTCTTCAACACAGGTACCGCAGTGAAGGTGATGTTTTCTAAACCAGATGGTGGAGTATTAGAAATGAAGAGAATGTTTGGTCTCCTTACCTGCTGGAACTTTCGGGCGTAATGAAGCCGTAGAAGATCAGCTGCTTCCATAGCTTTTCGCGTGCACCCATTGGCCTTGACTAGCGCCGGAACCCTCGCTTTATCTTTCGAAGGTCGTTAACTTGCCTGTTCAGGAGTTTGCGGTCCGTGCAAAATCGCTTCACTAACTTCTGCTGATGAGTGACCTTGTCTTCGCGGATCAGTTTCACACAGAAGTCACGATGTGTCACGTATGCAGTCCAGGTTTCGGTATTCGGGCAGTCCTAGTGATCTCGCCATGCCGAATCCCTCCGGGACATACATTTACGTGTTCTGCTCCTCAGAAGTGACTTACTCTTGTTTTTGGGTTGGAAGGAATTCTTCCTGAGGCGTGCGCTACCAGTGTGCTAAACGTCCTTGGAAATGTTTTCTAGGCAACATCTGGGGGGCATTCGGTTAAGAAATTCCTACATGTAGCCTTCACAAGATAGACAACACATTGTAGTGTGTGACAGTATGCACTTTATCCTCCTCCTTTTCATTGTACCCGAATAGCATATATAGCCAAACAGTAGAGTGACATGATCACTACGACCCAATGGTGTGCTTGTAAATATCCCGTCAACCGTGAGTTCTTCGTTAGTTAGTACAAGCTCCAGTATCGAAGGCTTGTTAGCAGTTCGAAATCTGATGGGAGAGGTTACGTGGTTGTAAAGAGGGTGTCTAGCAATAAGCTCTTGCAAGCTGGCTTTAAACTGCACACCGTCGGTTGCCGGCGTTTCAAGGTCGTGCACGTTAAAGTCTCCAGCGATAAGAATGTTGGTGTAGGACTTGTTCAAAGCAAACTGAAAAAGGTGGTTCAGTTTGGAGTCCATTTCCGACGTTGAGCTTGGTGGGCGATAAATCACGGCTAGTAGACATGTCCTTGTTTCGCAGCCATAGGCTGTACCAAAGCGAATCGGGAGCTCGGACTTCCGGGTGATCGATATCATCACATCGAATGTTTGTACCATAGTAAAGAATCACACCGCCACCCCTTCCAGTGCTATCGGTCCAAAGCAACGACATCCGGGTAGATTGATCTTAGAATCGGTTACCTCAGGGTTTAACCATGTCTCTGTAATCATAACGTGGTCCCGCGGTCGTGAGGCATTAAGTTCTCAAAGTGCGGCCAAATTTCTTAGAAGGCTTTGGACCTTTGTGTACATGCAAGATAGGGCTTTTGTTGTTAGGAGTTCATTGATAGATGTCAAGTTTGTGTTAGTTTATAAGCCGGCCGTTAGGTGGCCGGCCATTAATCGTTTTTAGTTTATGTATTTCAGTCAAGTTGCATGTCATCATTGAGCGTTCCTGAACAGACGTTTCACTCGTGCTGTGCTCGGTCCTCTTGTGTGCCGGGAGCGCTGTTGTGTCGGTCTCTCCACAGGACTGTGAAAATAAAGAATTCGTTGCGTATGCAAAGTTCCATCGAATTGCTTCCGACTTTTGGCCGTCCGCCTGCTGCCTTTAGCCGGATCTCTGTTGACAACCTAGCTCGAAACTTTAACCAGCTATCCAACAGAACTTGCGTCATTTCCTGGGAGTGAAGTATTACTTTAATTATCCTTGGACTGCAGCCCTTGTAGTTAGGTGATGACGGAACTCTTGTGAAAAATTTGGCAATAACATTGTCAACAAAGAGTGCTTCGTAGATGTAGCACCATTGCTCTCGATCATGTGTTTGCGCATCGTGATCAGAAGAATGCAGAAGCTCAGGAACACCATGAACAAATATTGTTTTCTTGCTATCACTATTAGCAATGCTGCGTTGTTCAACTGGTTCTTTTGCGCGATCTTTCCAAGGTAGGTCAGGTAATATGCGCACTCCGCTCGGTGAGTTGCGAAGACGAACTGCTGAGAGCAGGACAGCCTCTGGCTCATCCGCTGAGTTTAGTGTTACTCGAAGAATTCGAGGTTCATCAGAGTGCACTGAGGTCGGGTGACGCGCCACCCGTTGCAGCACTGCAGGCTCAACCGGAATGCCAGTCGCCTCGCAGACGGAACTCCACTGGTTGTCCTCGTCTGGCAACTTGACTTTTATTTTGCTGCTTTGGAATCGGTAACATTGGTGCACACGAGAGTTAGCGCAGCGTGGTTTTGTCTATCGAGTGTTGGCTTTATGGTTTTTGCCGGCAATTCGATTTGTTTAGAAAGCACCAATGGAGTTGGCGGTGAAAGCTGCTTTGTGCCACGCGTGCTCGGTACTGAAGATGGACCTATGTTTGTCCCTCCCTGTGTGTTTGTCGAAGCGATCGATGCGTACATTACTTTCTTGTTATCTGCGCCGGATTTCCTTCAGCTGTGAGACGTCGGTGTCATGGCTGAATCTCGAAGTGAAGCGTCTATGTTTGGAGAAGTAGAAGCAGGCCTATTTGAGGCTCGCCCACTTATGGGAGTGAGGTGCCCCAGTGGATTTAGAGTCACAGACGCTGCACTACGGTTGGAACGTCTAGCTCTTTTCTTCGGTTTAGACTCAGAGCTTTCTCAGCCTCACGCAAGAAAACTGCAGTCTTCAATATGGCAATCCTTGGCCACTGCAGAGGAGATAGCTTAAGTGATAACTTTTATGGTAACCTAATTGCTATCACAAGTTAGGAGCGTTTAATGTGCTCATGAACCTCAAATACAACATTTATAAAATTCCCAACGGATCGAAGGTGTTCCATTTTTGGTGTATCTGGAGTGTTAAAAAGATACTTAAACGAGTTAAATTGCTCTAGGACTTGGTTCAGGGATTCAAACCTTTCCTTCAAGTCCTTCAGCTATGGTTCAAGCGCAGCAATCGTTTGAATCGTTTTAGAGGGTAATTCTGCGTTAACTGCGCTATGCTATATCAGAGAAACCTTATGAGAACTAACATTGGATTGCTTTTTTACTCTTACGCGCGATTTCGGCTTAATATTCACCTTAGTTGATGAGCCTTTCATATTTTCCGTGCTAACGGACTGGTTATAAGCAGAATGTTTTGTCAGCAGTTCAGTGGCTTCCTGTCTCTTCTTTGAGTTTCTTCTTTTGACTGAGGTAACGATCATTTTTACTGATTAGGCATTCGGTTTTAAGGCTTGTAAAAACTATTTAACTTGCAAAAGGATTAGCATATAATAGACAAAGATCACCGTTTCTGTTACAGTGATCGTGACGAATCAAACAGTTATCGGTAAGCCGCCGAGGAAACAGACTAGGATTTTAGGGCTTATACGAACTATCTAAAGAATGTTATAGGAAGAAATTCATCACATCTAGGCTCACTCAGACAGCTGCCACACGCCCGGAAAAGCACTGTACGCGCGTTTCATCCTTTCGGGAATCGTCAGCAGTGCGCATTCCATCGGGCCCTGGTTGGGCTCGAACCCGCAACTCGACTGTTACCAGTCCGTGGTTGAGACCACTGAGCTACGGGGGACGGCAACGACCATCGTGAATAAGTTATTAGATGTGATATAGCGCCGCTCACTATCCACTGACTTACACGTTACTGCCGTGCAGAGGACAGGGTAGCCTCCTCACCAAGCGACGAGCTTACCAAACTAAGCCGCCAATTAACTCATGGCATTATAAGCAGTTTGGTCTGTGTACTGATAACAGAAGAGTAGTAGGGAGAGTTGAATGTTATAGGAAGAAATTCATCACATCTAGGCTCACTCAGACAGCTGTCACACGTAGCTCAGTGGTCTCAACCACGGACTGGTAACAGTCGAGTTGCGGGTTCGAGCCCAACCAGGGCCCGATGGAATGCGCACTGCTGACGATTCCCGAAAGGATGAAACGCGCGTACAGTGCTTTTCCGGGCGTGTGACAGCTGTCTGAGTGAGCCTACATGTGACGAATTTCTTCCTATAACATTCAACTCTCCCTACTACTCTTCTGTTATCTAAAGAATCACACGAGTATAAACAGGCCACTGTTTCAGATACAACGGTCGATACAAACCAACCAGTTGAAGAGCATTCAGTTGTCCAAATTCCGCCAAGGGTAGATTGTCCTACATCAATCGACCACTCTGTGCACAGGTACCTTAGAGGTCAACTCCCTGGCGTGCCGCGTCACGTTATGCCACAAGTTCTAAAAAAGGCACGCGCACAAATCCTGCCAGACAAAGAGATTTTCGTGCGTTTGCTAGAACGCGTTTCGCAATGAGCCGTGAGAGCTCTTGGTCAACGAAGGCAGTGTACGAAGATTTAATTGCTTCTAAATTGCCTTATGCAATTACCGACAGAGTTGGTTTAGGTCTCTTGAAGTCGTCCTAGCAATAAGCTTTCCGATAACTCCAAAAACCCTGATGAAGGTAGATAAGTGACGCACTCATAGGCGAACGACTGCGTTGAAACACAGCCAAAATTGAAAATCAACGTTAGAAGTTTATCCATTTATTGTAGCCTCGAGAAAGTTTGCGCAATGGCTATGCCTGATAGGCACTAAAACCATGGCCATCTTCTGGTCATGGCATCGACTGGCGCTTAGCTAGACAATCCAGAAAGAACTTGTGAAGCGGCTTGTTAAAAAAACATGTTTCGTCTCCGTTCAGTAGCTGGGTAGAAGTTGCACAACTGTCCATAAATGCAGATCAAATGATCAATGTTTCCCATTCCAGAACAATCAGTATCCCCTGTATCCATTTCGAAATCGGTGATCACATTGTTTCCCGTTGTTCAAAATGCTTTAGCATTATGGTTGACACAGATCAGCCAATAGTTTATGATAGGGTTGAGGGATGCCTCATGCCTTAGCATACTTTGTTTGATAGAAAGTATTCTAACTAAATCCACGATAACGTGATCAGCTTCCGAAGAAATCATATTTGATGTCATAATTTCTATCGACTAAGCATCATATAGCGACCTGGAGATTTCCCCGTATGACTGTGTAAACTATTCTAAAATATATTCAAATTATTGCTTTCTTGTGGAGTAGGGAATTAAGCGGTTTGCCTATTGGAACGTTCTTCCCGTTTGTGGGAAACACGAACGCGATCCACGCCTTTGGCGTGCGACTCGACTGCGAATGACGCTCAGTCTACGCACTCGACGCCAACGATATTCTCCCTAGCTAGCTCTCATCTGGTGTCCTATTTTTAGCATTAGCTAACGCTCCTCCAGTCCAAGAAACATTTTCTCTAGCTTAGTTTTGTTTGTTCTACCCATTGCTTTTGGTTGGCCGTCTATTCTCGTACCGGATTTATAGCGCACGATCTTCGCGCTATAATTGATGACCCTGAAAAGAAGAGATTTTTGGTGAGTTTGACGCTAATAATTCTTTTCAGAATCGGTAACTTTTTCTGTCTACACTTTTCACTACTTTGATTCACTTTCACAAGCTCTGTATTTTTTCACCATGCAGGTCATTCACCCAGCTTCTGGCGGTCAGGTTAGTGGGTTCCGTTGCTCTATCCCGTCTTTCCGAGAGACTAACCCTAAGACCTGGTTTAATCAGTTAGAATCCCATTTTTCGTTGCATCGCGTTAAGTCTGACAGTGTCAAATTTTATTGCGTTGTGGCAGCACTTCTTCGCAAGTCGTCGACGACCTCGGCGACATCCTGGAGCTTCCCAAATATCAGAAGAGTTAAGACGAGCTTAAGGCCATAGTCTTCAAGCGATTCGGCATATCAGACCATGCTCGCGTTACGCAGCTTCTTAAGAAAACCGAACTAAGTGATTGCAAGCCACCTCAGTTGCTGCACAAGATGCAGACTCTAGCTAAGCCTCTCTCTGTTGGCGACTCTTTTCTTAAAGAGATGTGGTAACGTCACCTGTCACGTGAAATGCGTAACCCACTGTATGCAAACGATGCGGCTCTTTCTCGGCTCGCCGACATTGCCGACCGTAGTAGCGAACCCAACGCCTAAGTATCTCAGGTTTAGTCTAATTTCATTACGGAGGTAGCAGAGCTAAGAGCGCAAGTAGCGGCACTTACCAACCGAATATAGAACGTAGCACAGTCTGGATCCAACCAGCGAAATCGTTCCATTAGTCGCACTCGTCCTAGATCACGTCCGAAATCACCCCCTAGGTCAAACTGTTGTTGGTACCACGAGCGATTTGGTCCTCAGGGCAGATCGTTTCGCCCGCCTTTTTCATGCAAGCATAACACGCAGGGAAACGAGCCAGTCAGCACGTAGGGGCGACGGACTTTGTTGGCTGCCACAGTCGCCTTTGTCACCTATCGCAGTACGGGAGTAAGCTATCTGCATGACACCGGCGCAGAAGTCAGCGTCATCACACGCGATTCTAACGACGTTATCGAAGAGGCGACCGGTTCATTGCGCGCAGCAAAAGGCACCGCCGTTCGCGTGCATAGTCAACGCTCGCGCACGCTTAATTTAAACCTACGACGTTCTTTTAAATGGATCTTTCTCGTCGCAGATGTCCAGGCGCCAATTCTTGGCCTTGAAGTTCTGCAGCACTTCGATTTACTTGTTGACGCGAAACAACGCCGTCTGATAAATCGTCAAACATATCTGGCAGTTATAGGTACTAAGAGCGACATTAAGTCAATCAGTCCTGTATACGTCCACCAGTCAAACTCACCTATCGGTCAGATGCATAATACCAAATTTCCGCAAGTCCTTCGTGCAATGGCACCGTTTCCATATGTCATCGATGCTGCAAAACATCATATCGTTGACAAAGGTCTGCCTGTTTTCGCCAAAGCCAGGCGAATGACCCCCTGACAAGCTAAAAATTGCTCGCACAGAATTCGAGCACATGCTTGAACTAGGCATCGTTCGCCCGTCTAAAATCCCGTGAGCGTTGCCCCTGCACATGGTGCGCAAAAGTCAGGAGCCTGGCGTCCATGTGGTGATTACCGCGCGCTCAATAACAATAATGTTCCCGACCAATATCCTATTCCTCACATTCAAGACCTCACGGCAAGCCTACGCGGCACCCGGGTGTTCTCGGAAATCGATCTAGTTCGCGCGTATCACCAGATTCCAGTTGCTGGGGAAGATATACCGAAGACGGCCGCAATCACGCCGTTTGGGCTCTTCTAATATTTTGCGTATGCCGTTTGCTCTTCGCAACGCAGCCCAGTATCTTCAACGATTCATTGATCCAGTCAATAGAGGTCTAGATTTCGTCTATCCATACATCGACGATATCCTAGTCGCCAGCGCTTCTAAAGAACAACGCGCAGAACATCTCAGCATTCTTTTCGATAGGCTGACTGCTAATAGCAGCACTGTGAACCCTGACAAATACGTAGTTGAGCAGCCTTCCGTGGAATTTCTTGGCCACCATATTGATCTGTATGGCATACAGCCTCTAGACAATAGGGTCCGTGCCATCAGAGACTTTCCAGTCCGGACCTCGTTAGCCGTTATTCGCCGTTTTAACGGCATGCTCAATTATTATCGACGTTTTCCTCCACATTGCGTCAATTTGTTAAATCCACTAATCGACCTACTTCGTGGACGTAAAAGCGGTCAGGTGGAACTGAGTGCTGCTGCTGCTGCTGCTGCTGCTGCTGAAGCATTCACGGCCAGCAAAGTAGTCTTAGCCAAAGCCGTTATGCTTCATCATTGCGATCCGAAAGCTCCGCTCGGTTTTGCTGTTGACTCTTCGTACATCGCCATTGGCGCCGTCCTACAGCAACATACAGAGGGATTCTATAAACCTCTTGCTTTCTACTCTAGACGCCTACAACCTACCGAAGTCAAGTACAGCACGTGCAGTTGTGAACTGCTGGCCGTTTACTCTACCGTTAGACATTTCCGACATGTCCTTGAAGGTAACACCTTCATTATCTTCACTGATCACAAGTCGCTTATCTACTCATTCCGAAATCAATCACCTCGACACTCACCACATCAGATACGTCAGCTGGATTATTTTGCCTAATTCTCGACTGGTATCCGACACCTTTCTTGTCAAGAAAACGTCATCGCTGTTGCTATTTCAAGAGTATCTGCGATCGGCCCTGCTGGGCAGGCAATTGATTTGTCGGCTATGGCCGCCGCGCAATCAAACGACCGAAAATTTTCGGAACTTAGTGATCCTTCTTTGAAGATATCCCCACATCCTTTGCCGTCGTCTGATGGTACAAGTTCGTGCGACACAAATACCGGAAGACGTCGACCCGTCGTTCCAGAAACTTTTCGCCGTATCATTGTCGACAGCCTCCACAATATCGCCTACCAAGGGATTAAAACTACTGCTAAGCTTGTCTCTGAGAGATAAGTTCGGCCGGGAATGCAACGAGACCTTACGCGATGGGCACGCAACTGTCTCACTGCCAATTCTTCAGCAGTTCCTCCAATTTTGCAACCCAGTAAGACGTCTAGTACGACGCCTTCCTCTGATTCGCACAAGTCGACTAGGTCGGGTAGACGCGTTCACTGACCGGCGCGATTAAGGTGTTGAAGTTCCTTTCAATTTTATTCTTGCTTTCCTTTTCCCTTTTGGCCAACAACGTACGAAAACCCCAAAAAGGTCGGTAAATGCTTTTTACCCTCTCCTCCACCGTCACTCCTCTTATTTCCGTTTATCTTCCATGTATGAACCGGAGGAAATGACGAGCTTGAAGCGAACATTTGACCTTCAAGAACTCGCGAACATTTGACATTTACGAACTTGTGTGTTTTTGGCACCGTTGGAGAGGATACGGTTGAGAGCCGGCTAGGGTCCGATCGTGTTGTTCTCCCCCAGCAACTGCATCAGGTTTCACCACCTGGTCTCGCAGAAGGTTGGCCTACGACGGACAGTCTTCAAGTAGATCGAAGGGTCATCCACGGTTTCCGATCTAGGATGGTGGGCTGTGTAGGGAACTGGAGATTTCCCCGTATGACTGTGTAAACTATTCTAAAATATATTCAAATTATTGCTTTCTTGTGGAGTAGGGAATTAAGCGGTTTGCCTATTGGAACGTTCTTCCCGTTTGTGGGAAACACGAACGCGATCCACGCCTTTGGCGTGCGACTCGACTGCGAATGACGCTCAGTCTACGCACTCGACGCCAACGATATTCTCCCTAGCTAGCTCTCATCTGGTGTCCTATTTTTAGCATTAGCTAACGCTCCTCCAGTCCAAGAAACATTTTCCCTAGCTTACTTTTGTTTGTTCTACCCATTGCTTTTGGTTGGCCGTCTAGTCTCGTACCGGATATATAGCGCACGGTCTTCGCGCTATAATCGTTCTCAATACGAGTTTGGAGCTTTTCCGGTTTCAAATAACGTACGCATTTAATTTGTTATTTGAACTCCTCGATAGCAACTAAGTTTACGAAAATGAGTCCTCCCTGAAATTTTATTTGGTCATTCAACTCCACACGACGTCAACGCAGACAAATATGAAATAATGGCTCAACGAGTGTATGGGACATTTGAATACAATAAGCCGAGGCGAACGCGCATCATCAACTGGTTTGCAAATACGCATCAAAATGACGAATCATCAAACAAAAGGACTAGAGTATCAAATGTAAATGCAATAAATGTATATGACATAATGCTATGTTCCCAACAAAAGTTGCACCAAAACATGTGGAGGAAATTGGAAGACAACCAAATCTATTAGTTAATGGCAACAAGTGCCATTTTGTCCAAATACTAATCACTGTTTTACAGGTGCGTACAGTGCGTTTTATTAATGCACGCAAATGCGTATAACTTGTTCAGAGGATTCTCCGCTCGTTTGAGTTTTCGGTAAAATGCTTACAAAGTATATTTAGCTTTGCCTTGTATCTGGGATCCTGAAGTTCTCGGCTGCAGTTCAATAGCATTTGGTTCACGAAAAACTCGGCCCACATTCGCTTTATCCTCGCATATTACTCGCACTCGCTTTTGTCTTCGTTGACAACGGATCAACGATATGCAAAATAGATAGCCTAGCTTATCCGCGTCAACATAACCGAACCTTACCACATGTACCTTAGGCATCCTAACCAAGCTCTCTATCACTCACATTTGTGACCCCCACTCACTGGTGAATGATGGGCCTTTGGTGGTATCAAGGCGTACCACTACTCTCTACGCCCATACTGTGTAGCTCCGGTGTGTGGTGGACCGTGTCACCACTCGGTTTTGAGAACTTGGCCTACGTTTTCCGCACGCTGATCCATTCCAATCAAAAATAGTTAATTAGTTCATCCATGTTTTCGTCACTTAGTCCTACTGCGTCACTCGGTTGCTTATTAGAATATCGGGCAATCTACATGAGCGTCAACATTGCTACTATGACCTACGCTCTCTGAATAGTCCCTAATGAATAGCTGCCATTCATCGAGAATGTTGAACAGGCTGCAACAACCTCCCGTTTCTTTCTGTTATACCGCGCACGCTGTAGATACACATTAAATCATTGCTCCTGGGATCATAATGACAACGGTACACTGCGACGTCAGTGGAAAATGGAAGCCCCAGAATGTGCCGTTACATAACGCAAGGGGATGGTGTATTTTAAGGATTCGGAAAGATAAAATAATGGGCGTTACTTTGAGGAAAGCGATTTGCATATTATGAATGCAGGTTTCAAAGCATGAAGAAGAAATAATCTCTGTATTTCTATCAAAACTAACTCACATGAAGTAACTGCAAATATTGTTTTCCTCATTGTAAAGAAGTCAAATTAATCCGATGGAGATTCACTCGCTAACGACATATACCTGTCTGTTACAGTACATCCCTACTTTAGAACCAAGTATTCTGTTCATGTAATGCACTTTTGGTTCCTCATTCCGCGTAATAGTGATCGACAAATAAACTGCAAAGCAGTAGGCGAAGGGCATTAATAGTTGCGTAACAAGAAATGGTCTGTATGTACTTTACACAAACGGCGGTTGTGTGTACACATTGTTGGAATACTGCACAAAAAGGATTTCAGCATTGAGAACGTTGCGAGAATAGACTTCCACACTACAAGATAATTTGTCACGATTTGAATTATCCGCTTCGAAAGCAATCGGGTCTGATGTGTCATTTGTAGTTAATTATTTAGCTTTTCCTTGGACAGTGTGATCACGAATAATCTTTATCATGATTTTGTCAAATTTCAAACATTTTATCAAGTCCATATTGAAGTAGAGGAAACCTTAGCCTTGGAATTTGCACACGGGAAGTGTGAGAAGAGCACTTTATGCAGCCGAACCGAGAAACACCCAATAATGTCATAAGGCAAAGTACGTCAGCTTTCGTGCTTGGGTTTACCTGACTTCGGCGTCCCCAGGCGCGTTGCTAGCGAGAGTTAATAGTCGTATCGGATGGTTGGGGCAAGTGGGGGCGAAGAAAACGGAACACAACCCTGACCGCAAAAATAGCGAACTAAGAAGCCTTAATACAACTTTTAGTATTTCGAAGTGTCTTGAATTTTCCAGATTTGCAGTCGTTATCCATAAGAAATCAAGCCAACTAGCTGGAGAGCTTAAGCGATTTTGTAAACTTACATTTTCTACAATCGAATGAATGACCCGGTTGCACAACCTCCCGAGCACTGGGATTACCAATCGTAGGCAACTGGCTATCCTTGTTCGATGATCTCGGAAAGGCCATCGCTCGTGAACTGATGTCAGCAAATGCTGTTGAGTTGACACACTGTTGGAATGGGCCGAAACTTGCCGAATTAGCCCGCTTGAATCATGCTCTCCAACTTATAAGACCAGTAACTGCCAGTGCTGCAAAATGTATGTGAATAAGTACTATAACCAAAAGGTGTAGGAGACTGAAAACAGCCGATGATATTCGTATGGCCACAAGGGTGGTGGAAACGAGTGCAGTGAGCGTCAGAATAATGACTCGTCAGGCAGAAGTATGATGAAATCGATGCACGCAAATATGGACCTAGTCTGGGGAAGTGGGGACAGAAGAAACCGTGCACCTTCGAGGTTTAGTAATGCAATACACAGTAACTAGGACGTATCTATCGGGCAGTTGGATGTTCAATATGCGGACAGATCAAGTAATTAGTTAGTGCTTGCAGGAAATGAGGAAATGCTTTTAAGAGGTAAGTTTATCGACGTATACCAAATTGCTAGAAGCTTTTGGGCTTTTCTGTTGGATGTACTCACAGAATGGTCAGCTGCCTGAACTCAAGCTCCTCAAACGCGTTTTAAGAATGTGATTATTCACTCTAAATGAATGATAGTCAGAAGTCGCAAAATACCATGTGTAGAGCTCATGAATCGGTAATCCACGCAAGTATCTGTGAACATTGGTCACTGCGATCACTGGGAACGCAGCCAAACCACATGGAATATATGCGTTTCCCACCCGAGAACACTGCACACCACGCGACGCATCGATCTCAGTTGATCTCATTAGGTGAGCATAACCTACGTAGAACGCGGGACTAGTATGATATAATTAGAAATCTCCACCTCTTTGGCTATCGTGTGACGACATAAAAGCTTTTCCAAACATGTTATTGATTGCTGGGGCACTTCAAAATTACCATCAGCTTAGGCATCAAAAGTTATGAGGTGCGTTGTCCGTCGTAACTCGGTAGCCAAACTGTGGGGCTTTCGGATAACATTCCATTCGTGTTTTTCCTAGTTCGGCATGGGGACTTATCCTGCATTACCAAGTAGTAAGCATAAGAATGTGATGTTACAGTGAATGAGTATGAGATCACGATTTGAAACATGCAGCCTACCCTAGTAATGAGGTCTCAATTTCTAGTCATGAAGTCATGGCTTTATACTCGTTAAGATCTTACGTGCGAACGTGGGACGATCTTTGTCGCAGTTCTTCAGCAAGTCTGAACTGGTGTGGGTCGGCCCAAGGGAAGATGATTCAACAGAATAAACTCTGTACCTACTAATAACAAATCAAATTTTTGTAGGTTTATAATACAAATAAATGTTGTATATATTTTAGTATGACTTTCTTTTGCTCTTTATACTAGAGGTTGGCCTGAGGAAGCCATTGCACTAAGAGCGCAACACAGCCACTTGCCGAATACATAGGAAAAAGATTGTTATAGCAAAACCTTTTGAATGGAGGAATAAGGATTTTGCTCGTTTTTACCATGTTGGTTTCATGCGAACTCCTTACTTAATATTGGGACTGCTGACTCATTTATGTTGCGACAGAACAAATCTCATGATTCATCCCGGATGCAAAGCGATATGACTATTGGATGGAAGTTTGTTGGTGCAGCAGCTTAATCCAAACATTTGCTGGACTGTTTGAGGGTGCGAAGTTTAAAAAGGGTTGAAGTACATGTTACCTGAGTTGATCGCCTAACCGGTCGACTGCTCCTCAGTACACCTTATTTGCGTGGATTACCGCAGTTACTGCGGCACTTGCAAAGTTTACCGAAATCAGCAATAGTCTCAGATTTGAATGTGCCCACTTTTGCCTGTATTCCTACAATTTGCTGTATTAAGATGCCGCTTACCAAAACATTCCCACAAGGAACGCTCCGAAATTTGAATTATACTGCGCAATGAATTACTTCTCATAATGTTGTATCAAAGGTTAACCAACGGTGCATTAAGATTGTGCATAGCAAACCATTCCCACAAGGAGCGCTTCGAAATGGTAACTCCACTGTGCATTATCTAAAATCTCGTGATGTTGTAGCAAAGGCTTTCCCACGACTCGTGCACCTCTTGCATTGCGCCTATGGTAGATTGTACCAACTTCATTCAGGATTGCCTTTCGTCTAGTTGCTCACTTTCATAATCGCCAGTAAAATACATCTTTATCAGATTGACGTTGCCAAGTGCGTTCACAATAGTGAGTTCCCATTTCTTTTCTTACTGCATGGAAACAAATGTTTTCCGATTCTGACAAGAAACATTTATTTGTGTTTCGTCTAGCAAAAAACCACCTGCGATGAAACTCGCATAGTTAACTAAAGTATTTTCATTGGTTGTGAGTTTTGCAGCTATGTAAATTAAGTTGCTCATCCACGTGTCTACCTGCAAAAATGCAAACTCCGATCAACACAGCCTGCTGTCGTAGTAGATACTTGTGAATTCCGCTGCATCATGAAGAATCGTCTGCCAGCAGATGAAATAACTTTTTAGTTTAAAGAATACTCCATGCTTCATCATCACCAACAGTATACACGTTAACTTGAAGTGTAAAAACACCTCAGCTATTGTGCCGCAATACATAAAAGAAAAGAAGAAGACAAATACAACAGTTGCATACCAAATGAGCCACCAGATACGGATGGGTATCATTCCGGAAACCTAACAGCCGGCTACAAAGCAACAAGAAAAATTATTCTGTAAAATTATATTTTGCTACGAAATGAGCACACGGTTGCAAGGAAGGTTAAATAAGATATGGAGGGACAAAGAAACTCACAGGTGGAATGCCATTGAAGTTTGCTCTTAGCTACGTCAGCAATTGTATCTAGCCAAACCTGTTCTAGTCTGTTAGTCCCCAAACAAAGAGCAGTGAAACTTCAATTGGTGCCAGCTCCGAAGTGAGGGCCTTCATTCCTCTCGACCAGCACATCGCTGGTCCACCTCTCTTCTTCTTCCATCCACACCCCGGTGAGCAAACAACGCACGTCGCGGGAGTCCAGTGGTTAGGGACCCAGCATGCACAACTCGTGGCTGGGCCATCGGAGCCTGGTGCGTGAAATCACGGTGTTGAGTGGATTAGTACTTTTCCTGTGCCATAAACAAGGTGTCGAACCCGCTCGTTGCCCACGCACTGTTCCCACCAGATGTGAGAAAAACTGCGAAGGCACCGGTGGTCGAATTTAACTAGCCTCTTAATGTCTGCTGGTCTAAGGGGGCACGCATCGCAACCGTACAGTAGGGTCGAACGTACCGTTGCATTTTACACTCTACTCTTCAAGGTGAAAGCGACTTCGCGCCGGCGCCGTAAGTGGCGAAGGTCAGCAAAAGCGGCTCGAGCTTCTGCTATACTATTTGCGATCTCCTCTTCGATCCCAAGACCGCTGGTACCACTTCTCAGGTAGTTGAATTTTCGTTTGACCTCTAGCTGATCCCCACAAAGGATCAGCGAAGAAAGCGGTGCAGGTCAAGCTTGGTGGATCCCTTTGCACTTCGAGGGTGCAAAACAAAGCCCGAATTGACGGACAGCTATTGCAAATCGCTCCAGTGCAGCTTGGCACGTCTGGGAGCTGTCACAGGTGATGGCAATATCATGTACTACTCCAAGTCAAGAAGATGTTCTCCTGGGGGTAGTTCCACAATTTCTAAGTCGTGCCTTATAAGTGCAATCTCCTTGACTTGGTCAATAGCGAAATGGAAGAGGAAAGGTGACAGCGGACATTCTTGTCTCACACTGCTGGAGATATTGAAGCGCAGCGATAGCTGGCCGTAAGCCCTGCCTCTGCTCGTGGTACGAGCGTACACTGCTCGGACAATATTTACATACTTCTCGGGCACACAATTCCTGTCTAGACAGTCCCAAAGTGCACATCGATCAACCGAATCTTTGGCACCATTGATGTCGAGGAACACGACCACGGCCGGCCGCGAATATGTGTTACGGTGCTCCAACAATTGACGCAAAGTGAAGATGTGATCGATGCAGCCACAACCTCTAGGAAACCCGGCTTGCTCTTCACGAATCTAGCTTTCACGAGTGCCAGTCAGTCTGTGAAGGATGACAGAGGCCAGCAATTTGGAGGCGATGGAGACCAGACTGATTCTCCTATAGCTGCTGTATTCCGAGCGTGAGTCACTTTTGGAGATAGGAACAATAACGGGGCGGCTCTAGTCGGTAGGGAAAGTTTCTTGCTCTCACGGTTTCACTATTAATTCGTGGAAATCGCCAACAAGAGCAGGGCCCCTGAATTTGAAGAGGGCTAGATGCAGATCATCTGACCCGCAGCTTTGTTCAACTTCAGCAATCCGATCTCAAGAGTGAATTCAGAGCGAGAAGGCGAATTCAAAAAGAGCGACAACGGTGCAGGAGGATCACTGGCCAGTGAGGAATCTAATAATTCCAGCCGATTAAATAGCATTTCAAAATGCTCAGTCCAATGATCAAAAGCTTTTGACAAATTTTATATAGGCTGTCCACCATCATAACAAATTGTTCCACTAACACCAAGTCTCATGCTGCCCCTTTCCGTATCAGACGTACTAATTTACAATTGTTAGCAAGGGCAGCGGCCATTTCCATTTCTGAAGCACGATGAGACTTCCAGGTTTCACGGACTCTCTTCAGGCTAGCACTGCGTTTTGCCCGGAGTTTCTTGCGAGTCCCATTGTGTTCGCTTCCGGCCGGAATATGCCGGGAGGATCGATACGTTCCAAAGATTGAGAAAAGACCCAATGTCCATGTCGGCGATCAGACTTACCACATGAGGATTTGTCTGCTCTTAGTAAGGAGTGGTGAATATGAGACCAGTGAGCTTCCATTGCATCCAGTGAGTGCTTACTCAACTCGCATGACAGCATACTTTGATAGGTGTTCAGGACAGCTGGTTACGTCAGCAGACTGGCGACAATGCGCTCTCAACGTCGTCTTGGGCGTCCACCAAAACGCATCCGCAGGTCAGAACGTACTAGTGCACAGTCGGTGTCCACACACGTGCTCCAAATCGAGCGACAATTCTGGACGCAGCCTCTCCG
>OX104060.1:27892664-28178855 GCA_944474145.2 Dicrocoelium dendriticum | reverse complement strand
TCACTAATATCAGTGGATGGATGTGCTCAAACAGCAGAGGATGCAACCAACGTTCTACGGCTACAATATGTCCCAATTTTCTGATGTGCCCCAAGCATTTGCAACATTCCTGTTCCATTCTCCCAGATGCCAGTCTTTACACCTTTTACGTTTAGTTCAGCGACCATTTTGAGGAAGTTGCTATCGTTGCGAACCCATAGTTCCCCCAGATTTGACAACATTCCCCCGAAAGCACTGCAGGTGGCAGCTACTAGGATAGCGGAACCACTAAGATTTTTCCAAAGATGCCTGGAAGAATAGCAAGTCCATAACATGTGGATGTAAGGCATCTATATCCTGATTTTCAAGAATGGTAGCCATTCATAACCAGCCAACTATCGGCCAGTGACTCTCCTGCCGGTACTCTCTAAGGTGATGGAATCGATCATAGCTGAGGATGTAATGGGCTAAATTGAAAGGTCTAACATTATAGCACCAGAGGAACACGGATTCCGTCAGCATCGGTCATGTACTACGAATCTACTTATTGCCCTAGGTAGTTGCACCGAGATAGCCGACAGTGGGACTGGTATTGATGTCATCGACCTAGACTTTTCTAGAGCATTCGACCGCATAGATCACCTCGTCCTTCTCCAAAAGCTGCAGTCATACGGAGTTGGAAACCCTGTCCTTGGATGGATCGGAAACTTACTTTTCCAGCGTCGCCTTCAGGTACGAGTTCAAGGTTCATTTTCTGATCCAACTGCTGTGGAATGCGGTGTTCCACAAGGGTCAGTGTTGGGGCCGCGGTTATTCTTGATCTTCAGTAACGACCTTGCGAGTGTCACAAAGTCAAATTTCTTGCTGTTTTGCCGATGACAACAAGATATGGCGAGCAATCAGCTGTCAGGAAGATCACGATATGTTGCAGCGAGACTGACTGCGCTTTCGAATGGTCAAAGATAAATCTACTTCCGTTTAACACGGACAAGTGCAAAACCGTTAATGTCCGCCGCAAGCACACGTACGCATCTAAGCCTGGAGACGACATTCTGAACACGGCCGCACAAGAGTGAGACATTGGGGTGGTAATCCAAGACGACCTCGGCTGTTCGGCGCAGTCCTTGAAGGCGTCCAAAACTGCAAAGCAACATGTTGGTCTGTTACGGAGGGCGTTCGGGAGGTTCGATCCCTCCATGTTTCCCTAAATGCTCAATGCGTATGTGATGCGCCATGTAGAGTACGCGATGCAGGCTGGGCAACCCTGGTTAAAACGCGAATTGGTTGCACTGGAAACCGTACAGTGACGGGAAACGAAAAATGTGAAGAGTTCGTCTCAGCTGAAATACCGTAGCCGACGGAAGGGATTGGGAGCGTACAGCGAAAGATATCGCCGTCTACGAGGTGACCTCATCCTGGCGTTCCAGATTTTAAAAACTCCGGTCACGCTTGCCGCCACCTGAAGCTTAGCTGCAACATAGAATTTAGGGATCATAAATTGAAACTTGCCACCCAATACAATCGGCTGGATTGCCTTTGAAATTACTTTTGCCTTCGAGTTTGTCAAACGTGGAACGCTCTTTTGACTTTTGTCATTTCAACGCCCAAGCTATCCATTTGATAAAAATGACTCGACGTTGCTTTACATCACTTGCATTACTTGAGCTGATTTCTGTTCATTGTGACGTCAAGACGCACACAAACATTGTGTTCACCAACGGCACGAAATCGGGTTAGGCGGATATACCTATGTGTTAAGGTGGATAATATGGTTAGTCCAGAGATGTGTTTTTCGCTTTTGTGTAACTTGTACTAACTTTATTCACTTAAACCATCCCACGGGACTTGTCAAGCCTTGGCTTTTTTATTCGTATTACATCGCTGTTACATTGGTTAACGCGCCGGTTGTCGTGAAACTGTTTACTAAACAGAAGAGGACGCAGTGGAGGTGTGGCACAGGCACCCGTTTAGGTACCGTGCAACTTACCGGTCCGCGTCAATGCGCCTAGCCTATATATGTACTGGGAGCAAGTAACCTGCATGAAATGACGTTCACTGCCCTTCTTTCATGTACTGGACTTTGGGTTGGAGGCACATGCAGCAGTAGTATTCCAGGTACTTGCTGGGATGCACCCCATTCTTTGATTAAGCCAGATTTAGCTTCACATGTTCAAGATGATCGTATATCCTACATAGCAAGACAACGTTTGGCGCTCTCCTGCACGTAGTGATTGATGGTGGTTGAATTGCCTGTATTCGTATCGTGCGTAACCAAAAGTTAGAATTTTAAGGTATACACCAGATTTGAAACAACCAGGCATCCATTCGCGTGTAGCCCAATCCTAGTGACCAGGTAAATTGCGTTAGATGTAAGTCTCATCCCGACGCCAGCGCAACAATCAACGTATCTCTTTACCTATAAGGGAACCTAGGCAGTAGCTCACCTTTGGCAGCTGTTAAGTCAACAGAGAGATGAGGGGTATAGCGGAATTTAGAATCTGTAAATTCGATGTGAGATAATTCTGGGGACTACGAGCTCCGAGTGGATAGAGTGCACTAGCTAACAGGGCGCACCAGTGGCACAAAAGATAGGTGTTTTCTGTAATGGATCACGCTACTTTGCTCCGCTATTGCTTTCTCGCGCTCCATTCATTGTGGCTCCGTTCAATGCAGGTTTGTTCCAGCCATCTTTTCATACTGGACACGCCTCTTACGTGCAATCGTCGCGAATAGCATCTAGATAGCATTCCACAAACGTTGCCCTAACTGAACGAAATAAAGATCGTCCGGGTAGCAAAGGCTAAACGCATAGACACCGATCGGTAATTTGTACTGTACCTAAACGGATGCCTCTGATACCATTTCGACTGAATCCTACACGACTTAGTAACCATTACCGTGACAACCAGCGCATTAAACGCTCTACATCGAACGGTTACTGGTTTATAAACTTCCTAGGAAAAAATGCTCCTATACAGGTATGTTAAAAAGAATGGAACAGTGAAACATAGTATCCTTCAGAGTGCCGTAGGGTGCTACAGAAACAGACAATCTTCTTAGAATTACGTATTCCGCTATCCACTGTTGGCACTATTCGCCCGTGGACCGATTTAGCCTGTCATTCATGTACAACCGGGGATCCGTTTAGTAAGATAACTAAAGTTAAACTGACATATACATCACTGCATGAGATGTTGAAATGTCCACCTTCATTCTGCTTGCAATACAGAAATTACTTGATGGAGTTGGTAAACACTTTTTGCAATGCCTCGCCGGTGATCGCGTGGACTTCATTCAGAATATCCTGTTTCATTTGATAGATGGAATTTGGTCTGTTTTTGTACATTTTTCGTTTCAAATAGCCACACAGAAAATAATCCAGGGGGTTAAATCGGGTGACCGTGCTGGCCACTCAGTTGGTCCCTCAAAACCGATTCAACGTTGGCCGAACTTTTCGTTGAGATACTCCCGCACCGATTGAGCACAATGAGCTGGTGCGCCATTATGTTGCCAACAAATGGCAAGGAAACCGTCTTTCTTCAACAGTGGAAGTACACAGGTCTGGAGCAATTCCTTGTACGACAGTGCTACGATAGGTGAGAGTTAATTAATATACTACAACTTACCTGTCAAGTTCCTGGAGAAGAAAAATGCGCCAAATATTTACTGACCAGTTAATCCAGTCCAAACTATGAGCTTCGTGCCATGCTGAATACCTGCCGCTGTGTATGGGCGTGAAATAGATAGAGCCAACAAATGCTGTTTGTTTGTACCATACGAATGGAAAACCGATTCATCAGTGCAAATTATGGATGTGTTCCAAAAAGCAACGGCAGAATGCATTCCGTTTATCTAGATGGTTCGGGATCACTACCTGAACCTGAAGAGCCAGAAAACTTCGAAAAATCCTTTACTTTAAAATCCTGTAAACAGCATATTGTGTTGGCCCGCAATGCTTAGCTGAACTCATGTCTTTCAGAGACTTCGTGTACAACGGTGCATGCTGCAAAATCATCCGTACTGGTGCGAGGCCACCCGGATATTTTGGCCTTGCATACACAGTTCCGTGAAACTTTGGTATCAATTCCCGAACCTAACAGCTGTTAACAAGCCGCATTCTAGGGTTAAGGGTGTTGAATATTCGCGCAGTCGCGGCAATATTTAACGCACACTTGCCATACAGACGAATAATAAGGACACGCTGATCATCAAAAACGTAACGGGCTTCCGGTTGGAGTAACTCCATCGACAGTAGTGTATGCTCGTTTTCCATTTCTGCGACAGCGGTCAAGGATGCCAACGTTTGTGTTGGTCTACTGTAAATTTTGAGGGCAACACAGACCAGAATCGATCGATCACCTGTCTGTGTGACCCTCGTCCGTGAACACGTGGGTGACCGTCGAATTTGGGGTAGTAGTTGCAGCATGCATGTCGTGCAAGCACTTTAACGCGTCCATTGGAGTCCATTACTCCCAGGCAATTGGGTGGGTATCCACTGCCAAATAAGCTTTGTTTGCCCTGCTGGATCGAAAAGATTGTAACTTCGACTGACTCATGTGGTCTCACTGTTCACAGCTCTCGACGAAAGCCATGCATGCCAGCAAAGGGTAGAACCGAATCCATGACTTCGCATGCAGTTTTGTTCCCCCAAACGCAGGCGCAGTCATGCGAGCCTAATCTATCTAACATAAATTGTCGATTATATGACAGGAAAAGTGTTACGGACGCTAATTTTTCCTATATGCACTTAAGTGCGTTGTTCAAAGGTTATAGTCATAGCTGAATTTCAGGGAAATATGGAAACATATCAAACACACAGTAGACGGGCGGACGGTCTAAGTTCCAATAACGATGCCTCACCTATTGCTCATTCGAGTTTGACCACGTAGATGTTGCATAGCTTGAGTGGCCTTAGC
The DNA here is from genome assembly GCA_944474145.2 of Dicrocoelium dendriticum. Classification (NCBI taxonomy): domain Eukaryota; kingdom Metazoa; phylum Platyhelminthes; class Trematoda; order Plagiorchiida; family Dicrocoeliidae; genus Dicrocoelium; species Dicrocoelium dendriticum. The sequence goes on along the minus strand of OX104060.1, from coordinate 28,173,960 downwards.
TTCCGCGTAACCATTGCTAGTTAAACACTTTTCAAATGGCGATCGCTCTGCACCTGCCGGAGTTCAACAGCCATGCTAGCACAGCAATACATACTTGTCCGAATGATATTGGCTGGTTTGCAATTGGTTAAAACGAACGTTATGCATTTGTATGCGTGTGCATAAACAGGGTGCAATTCGAATGCGTTATGAACTGGGAGTTGTCTTATGGAAGAAGATGGATCCCTTAAGGATAATTGCGACTGCGTTTTGGATGCGAATTGCTGGGAATTAGTGTACAGCAGCTGTTGCATGGTGGCCAGCGTGACAATTGTTTTAAGCATAGTGATGATCTTTGGTCACTTTAACTGAGATTTAATCACAATGAGATTTGGCGTGTCCCCAGTACGCTCAGCGAAGGCTGTTTGCATGCTCGACCAAGGCTTCGAAGTATTGGACCACGGTTTACAGGATGGCGGGAGAGATTATGGTGCGCTAAGGCTGGAGGTGGCTAGATCCTTACAGATGGTCTACTCACTGCTGCTACTGTTGTGCCAAGCACTCATGTCCTGGACGCCTCGTGGAAACCGCTGGGTGGGAGTAGGGTTAAGCCATTCTCCGTACTAAGATCCAGGATATCAATCCGCATGAGTCAGTGAACAGACCATGTGCTAGACCCGCTGCCTTTCGCGTGAACCGGTGTTTCAAGTGGAACGACGACTTAATTCAGCATAAACATCGACAACAGCGCATAAATATTTCATATTACTGCTAGAATCCGAGTAGCTCGCAAACAACCAACTGTATAACTTCACCTTCAGCACAACCCCCTCGGGTTTAATGCGGGTTTCCGTCATTCTTTACCATGCTCCGACGCACTGCTGGAAGCATGCTTCCACGATGCTCCTTAATACCAGCGTCGCTTAAAGCAATATCAATTGAGTACGAGGGCTGTTCTATTATAGTAATTTTTTCTCGGTCAGGAATCTCCGGGTGCCCGGAGCGTTATGAGCAGGAGTATAGTCATGAAGAAGCATCCACGATTTGCTGTCATAGTTATCGTCTGTTAAAGCGCACTCAGCGAAGCAAACGTTTCAATAATAATGCAACAAGAATTGGCATAAGTGCGACATAGTCAATAGTCAGGTTTGAAGTGCAGGTGACCCAGGTGCAGTAAACGAAAGTTCATAATCTAATACGAAAAAGGAAATAACGCAGTGCCAAACATATCTGGCGACAATTAACATGTGCCCAACATTTACAGATTACACAGTGAGGCTAGGGAGGGCATATTAACAGTCACTTCACAGTGGGAAATGAAGGGCCAGGTATCAGGGGGAGGAGTCTGCTGCTACAAAATGAACAAATTGGTGGTTTAACCGAGCGATCTATCTGTGCTTTTCACGGATGGGCGTGTAAAGTTTAATGCAATATCAGTAAACAATGCCGACTTTAATCTAATTATCCTTAAGACCTACAACGCGCCCCGGAAAGTTGGCTTGTTACGGTGTTGACGACACCTAAGGAAAATGTATACCTCGACCTCCCATTTAAGGGTAACCCCGCTTCAACGAGGGCAACCAAGCGCTTCCTCTACGTCACTCAGATAATGTTATGTGCTACAGATGCTGTGGTGATAAACAGAATCCGGAAATTGTCACTACTTTCAGCATAGGAAGTTGAACCTATCAGCGCCAAATCACACAATACTCACTAATCCGATTATCCCTGCTGCGTTAATTAGATAAGCAAGAATGAGGGGGGTTTTGAATTCCAGAGTGAATGAACCCCGGACCAAATGGGTTCAAGGTGAGGTCAGCCATTTTGCGTCCAATATTCCGTGTGCACGCAAACGTGAACATGTTTTATTGACCCCTTATCTGCTTGACACCGGCTCCGCATTTTGGCTGCTATTACGTAATCCTAATCCACGCTTATTACGGTTCGCGTAAGCCGTGACGACAAGCCAGCTAAGACCTGCCCTGTGAGTGCTGAAACAGTCAGTTTTTGACCTACGAATACCCCGGTCCTAGGACGATTGCCGCCGTTCATCTCACGGCATTTCACTGATTGGGAACACTCTTGGGACTGTATAAGATAATTACTAGTTATTGTATTAGTACTGATGAGACAATACGAACTGCGTGCATTTATCAGTGATCGTCTCCTCATTGTGTTATTCAAACTATTGGAGGGAAATAACTGTCGTAAAAAAACAGTTTATTTCTCGGTGGTGCGCGAGACTGTGACAGGATAGGGACAAAGCAATGCTGACAGTAATTCCCTGAGGCCGGTCACACATGCAATTATAGTGTCCCACTGACGCAAACCGAACTTTGGCGAAGTATGTGAATGGATGGTGTGTATCCATTCACATGGGAGTTATACTGTGCGGCCAAATTCAGCAACACGTAATGCCCCAGTTAAAACGCTCGCATGTGTTCACCTGTGGCCATGGTACGCTATGCTACGAAAGGACAGGCTCTCAGGGCTTGTAGCAAGTGTCCATGAACAATGAAAAATGATTTATCCCGGGATAAAACAAGTGCTTGACACGTCCCGTAGGATGGTTGAGGTGAATATGATGAAATCAAAATATGTATGGGTCATCTATCGAACGTCTGCCGAGATGAATAGTTTAATAAGTAACATCAGTGTAAAATTTAAATAAATTATCGAGCGTAAACGTGCAGAAAGACACTGGAGTGCAGTGATCATTGAAGTAAAGAGTGAGAAAAGTAAAATATGGTCGCTCACTTAGGTCCGTTTGATACATAAATCCTGTTGAAATGCATCCTTGGCGTAATCCACAGTAGGGGAGTTTAGGTAACAAAATGTTGGGAGCTAAGAGCAACATCTAATCGTTTTTTGAAAACATCCAAGGTAGGAGAGGATACAACTGAGTCTGGGAGTGCGTTCCAAGGTTTGCAAACCCGAAGGGAAAAGTAATTTCGTCGACATTCTAGACGGCCGTATTGTTCCTTCAACTTTAAGCAGTTACCCCTGAGCTGCGTGTTGTGGCTAAGTTTCAGCAAATGGCGGCATACGTGGTTGGGGTCACTCAATATTTGATACGCCAATATGAGATCACCGCGCAGTCTTCGATAGCGCCCGCTGAAAATTCCCAGCAACTTCAGCCTTCGGTGGTAAGAGTGATAGCGCAGGCCCTTCACATTTTTTGTTGCTCTCCGTTGTGGTGCCTCTATCGCTTTTAGGTCACGCTTCAACCAAGGTTGCCAAGCTTGGATAGCGTATTCAACATGCGGGCGCACGTAGGAATTGTGCATCATTGGGAAGATTGATGGGTCAAATCTCCCGAATGCTCTTCGCAGCATGTCGACATGCTGGTTGCCTCTTTTCGCAGCTACCTCAGCCTGTTTTGAAAAGTTGAGGTCGCTCTGAACGATCACACCCAGGTCACGTTCCTAGGAGCTATTCTGCAGTCCGTTGGTCCCAAGTGAATAGGTGTAGTTATGACTATGGCGTAATTGTACGACGCGACATTTGTCTACAATGTGTAGAGGGGCCGCTTCCAAGAATGCCTCGGGGGAGCTCTTCGGAGCTAGCTGAGAGCGGAGCGAGAAGGACGGCTAGCGACGAGCCTGGGCCCGGAACTACGGAGCGGAAATATGTGGATAACGCAATGAATCAGACATATACGCCGCTAGCGCAGCCCACAGGACCGAGGCCGAGCCGATTGACACAGCCCAGAACAAGCAAGTCGAGAGCTCTCGAACGACACCTGGCCGATCCAAATCGGGTACAGAGAAGTGGAGATCGAGGCGAAAACAGGAAGGCGGGTCTTCCAAGTCGGAGCTCCCGAGGCGAAAGGACTGGCTCGTCTCTCACATCCGCATCTGTGTTGCGTCGTGGGACGGAAATCTAGTCGATATTCGATGGCGCGCGTGAGACCCTCATATGCCCATTTTCGGTGTGCAATAAACGTCTCCCCCCTGTCGTGTAGTTCTCGCTACAATTGAACGGTAGGACGTTTTGAAGTGACCAGTTCGACACTGGGTTAAGATCGCACTGGAGCCGTTCATGGTCTTCCGGTCCTCTGATCCTTCGCCATATCTTGATATCATCAGCGAAAAATAAGAAATCGGAAGTAATTGATCTCGCCAAATCGTTAATGCACACCAAGAATAGACGAGGTCCAAGAACCGAGCCTTGTGGTACTCCGCACGCCACATCGATTGCATCAGACAATGATTCTCGGACTCTCACCACTAGCCGTCGTTCTTGTAGAAAATTGTCAATCCAACTCAGGATTGGGTCGCCAATGCCGTAATTCCGAAGCTTGTGAAGGAGAATGCGATGGTTTAAGCGAGCAAATGCTTTTGAAAAGTCCAGGTAGATGACATCGACCCCTACTCCATCATCAACAGCTTCAGTCCAGATATTACATGCAATTAATAGGTTAGTATTACACGAATGCTTTTGACGGAAGCCATGTTGCTCTGGGGCTATTAAATTGTGGCTTTCCAGGTATTCCATCAGCGCATCTGCGATGATTGATTCCATCACTTTGGATAGTACTGGAAGTAGTGTTATTGAACGGTAGTTCGCAGGATCAGTGCGGCTACCTCCTTTATGAATAGGAGTGATGACCCCTCGCTTCCATACTGATGGAACACTGTTCTCCTCTAGACATCGCTGATAGAAAATAGCCGGTGGTGCTACTAGCTACTGCCTGTAGAGCTTTTGATCGGATGTTGTCAGCTCCTGGAGAACTGTGGATACGCAAGGATAACAACTTCTTCAACACAGCTTCCGCAGTGAAGGTGATGTTTCCTAAACCAGATGGTGGAGTATTGGTAATGAGGAGAATGTTTGCGCTCGTTACCTGCTGGAAAGTTCGGGAGTAATGAAGCCGTAGGAGATCAGCTGCTTCCATTGCTGATCGCGTGCATCCATCAGCCGTGACTAGTGCTGGAACCCCTCGCTTTACCTTTCGAAGGCCGTTAACGTGCCTGTACAGGAGTTTGCGATTCGTGCAGAATCGCTTCATTAACTTCTGCTGATGAGTGACCTCGTCTTCGCGGATCAGTTTCACACAGAAGTTACGATGGGTCACGTATGCAGTCCAGGTTTCGGCATTCGGGCAGTCCTGGTGATCTCGCCATGCCAAATCCCTTCGGGACATACATTTACGTGTTCTGCTCCTCAGAAATGAATTACGCTTGTTTTTAGGTTGGAAGGACTTCTGCTCTGATGCGTGCGCTACCAGTGTACTAAACGTCCTGGTAAATGTTTCCCAGACAACATCTGGGGGGCATTCGGTTAAGAAAGTCCAAGATGTATCCTTAACAAGCTTAGACAACACATTGTAGTGTGTGACAGTATGCACTTTATCCTCCTCCTTTTCAGGGTATTCCGCATAGCAAATATAGTCAAAGAGTAGAGTAACATGATCACTACGACCCAGTGGTGTGCTTGTAACTATCCCGCTAACCATGAGTTCTTCGTTAGTAAGCACAAGATCCAGTATCGACGGCTTGTTAGCAGTTCGAAATCTGGTGGGAGAGATTACGTGGTTGTAAAGAGGGTAGCTAGCAATAAGCTCTTGCAAGCAGGCTTTAAACTGCGTACCGTCGGTTGCCGGCGTTTCTATGTCATGCACGTTAAAGTTTCCCGCGTTAAGAATGTGGGGAACATTGGTGCACACTAGAGTTAACGCAGCGTGGTTTTGTCTAGCGAGTGTTGGCTTTATACCTTTTGCCGGCAATTCGCGTTGTTTAGAGGACACCATTGGTGTTGACGGTGAAATCTGCTTTGCGCCACACGTACTCGGTACTGAAAATGGACCTATGTGTGTCCCTCCCGGTGTGTTTGTCGAGGCAATCAATGCGTACTTTACCTGCTTATTATCTGCACCGGATTTCCTACGGCTCTGAGCTGTCGGCGTCATGGATGAATCTCCAAGTGGAGTCTCTATGTTTGGAGAAGTGGAAGCAGGCATGTTTGAGGCTTGTCCACTTATGGGAGTGAGGTTACCCAGTGGATTTAGAGTCACAGACGCTGCAGTGCGGTTGGAGCATCTAGCTCTTCTCTTCGGTTTCGACTCAGAGCTTACTTTGGCCGGGTGAGATATTATCGTGGCCGTATTTACCTCCGGGGGAGGGATCTTAGTATTTACAAATTGCGCGATTATTTCAGTCATCCTATCGCATTTTTTCATGAACAAAGAGAAGCAGTTGACCACTGGAATGACTTGACATGTTGGGCAAAACCAAATTGTGTCAGCAACTTGGTTTGTCTGTCTCACTTCTTGGACAGATTTGCCTACACATTGCGGACAGTATGATCTAATGCAGCTAGAACAGGTAATACTGATCTTAAGCAGTTTACTGCAGTTGTCTGCGCAACATAGGCGACGTTGAACCATTGGAATGCTAGTTGTCCTCTTGTTTTTTACAGCAAAACCTATCTAAGCGCTCACCTTGATAAGTGTACTTTGCGCTAGGGGTGACTCAGGAACAGGTCAGAACACGCACACGAATAGATAGTTGTTCAACCGAACCAAGGTCAGGCGGAGAGGCAGATGGAATTCGTAACGCGCAGACTGTCGGATTCAGCGATCAATCGATTTGTAGTGGTACACACACACACACACACACAAAGCGGCAGCGTGTGTTAATCAGCCTGCCTTAAACGACGATGCAGGTGGAGCGCTGATAAGTGTCCGTAGAGCTGCTCAGTTGACGAGCGGAGCAAAAAGGTTGTAAGTTTGTTATGCTGCAACTTACAGGGATGGTTGCCGCGTATTTGGGGAGTCCACAACTTCTTCTTCCGAATAAGACCAACATCTTTTCCGAAAGACCGGTTTGATGTAGTTACACAAGTGGAATTCGGCAAAGAATATGCACACGTGGCCACTAGCTCTTTTCGCTACTTAGCCGCTGCTTCAGTCGAGTGGTGGATCAGGTGTCTGTCTACACCGAACTTGAACAATGATATATTACGGGTAAAAAAGTGATTGCTTTACAAGTCCAGTAGGATGGTTTAAATGAAAGTAAACATAAGTGTAAATCGTCAATTTAAGCGTCCAGTGAATTCAAGTTGCGAGTCGTTGTCGCGCGTGGCCTACTTAATGAATGGTAAATCGCTCTCCAATTGAGTAGTCATCTTACACGTTTGTTTAGACATGGTTTTCCCACCAAGCTAGACAATATGCAGGCATTCTCCACTAAAGTTCCAAGAATCTCACCATCGCTTTTCTTCCCTCATTGCATATTGTAGTAAAATGTTTCCTTGCCGCGTTCTCCACCAACGCAGTCCATTATCCCGCAAAACATGCCGGCCTAGTTATTTCGGTCTTATTGTAACAAGAACGGCGCGGCAATGAAGGACAAATTTGATTGGGGCCAACACAAGCTATATGAATCCCCACACAGACGTACATCACCTTTCCTTCCCACGACGCACCATCTCTCCGGGTTTCCGCTCGCGACACCATGCACTTTGGGGGCCTCGTGAAAGGGTATTCCCCGCCCATTACACCCCTGTATCTCCACTTCTACGCGTCCCATTCTGACCGGCCCGGGTGTCTTTCGATAGTTCTTAATTTACGTGAACGTGGATGCAACACACAATGCTTGGGGTTGGTCCGGGATGTTACAATAACGGACGTCCATCATGCCCCGTTCTCCTCTCGTTCCGTTAAGCCAATGTTCCTCCGCCTGCTCTCCCTGATTGTGCCAGTTCCCGTTTCCGTCCGCTCCCTTTTTAGTGGTCTTTTTGTCTTCCGGGCAATCACTGCCTTCTGCCTCCCTACCTTATGGTGTGCCTGCACCGCCACTGTTTGATTCTGGCTATTCCACCTACATTATACATGCTCAAAGGGGGATATTCTGAGGTTTACGTCCTCAAATCGGTACATTAGTACATCCCGCCCAGCATTTTTAAGAAAGCGGGACAGCAACTTTAAATGCGGGGCTATTTCGCCTAAATTGGGATGTAGGTTTACCTCGAGTGCATGTGATTTACCCGGATATTGTTGTGGAAATTTAGGCTGGAGTTACCGTCAACCCTCGGAGTTTTGATCGCTGATCCAGCGTGCATCGCAAAAGCCAATGGTTATATGAACAGACTGGATGAGGTGTAGCTATCGAAAGTGAGGCGGGTTGATCTAACCGGACGGCAGGTCATGCATGCAAGCCTCGTACTCCGCAGCCACAGACCGGACGTACGTGCGGGGTCAGCAATGGTTGACTGCACAGTCACGGTGGCGACAGACACCTGATCCACCACTCGACTGAAGCAGGGGCTAAGTAGCGAAAAGAGCTAGTGGCCACGTGTGCATATTCTTTGCCGAATTCCACTTGTGTAACTACATCAAACCGGTCTTTCGGAAAAGATTTTGGTCTCATTCGGAAGAAGAAGTTGTGGACTCCCCAAATACGCGGCAACCATCCCTGTAAGTTGCAGCATAACAAACTTACAGCCTTTTTGCTCCGCTCGTCAACTGAGCAGCTCTACGGACACTTATCAGCGCTCCACCTGCATCGTCGGTTAAGGCAGGCCGATTAACACACGCTGCCGCTTTGTGTGGGTGTGTGTGTACCACTGCAAGTCGATTGATCGCTGAATCCGACAGTCTGCGCGTTACCACTTCCATCTGCCTCTCCGCCTGACCTTGGTTCGGTTGAACAACTATCTATTCGTGTGCGTGTTCTGACCTGTTCCTGCGTCACCCCTAGCGCAAAGTACACTTATCAAGGTGAGCGCTTAGATAGGCTTTGCTGTAAACAACAAGAGGACAACTAGCATTCCAATGGTTCAACGTCGCCTATGTTGCGCAGACAACTGCAGTAAACTGCTTAAGATCAGTATTACCTGTTCTAGCTGCATTAGATCATACTGTCCGCAATGTGTAGGCAAATCTGTCCAAGAAGTGAGACAGACAAACCAAGTTGCTGACACAATTTGGTTTTGCCCAACATGTCAAGTCATTCCAGTGGTCAACTGCTTATCTTTGCTCATGAAAAAATGCGATAGGATGACTGAAATAATCGCGCAATTTGTAAATACTAAGATCCCTCCCCCGGAGGTAAATACGGCCACGATAATATCTCACCCGGCCAAAGTAAGCTCTGAGTCGAAACCGAAGAGAAGAGCTAGACGCTCCAACCGCACTGCAGCGTCTGTGACTCTAAATCCACTGGGTAACCTCACTCCCATAAGTGGGCAAGCCTCAAACATGCCTGCTTCCACTTCTCCAACCATAGAGACTTCACTTGGAGATTCATCCATGACGCCGACAGCTCAGAGCCGTAGGAAATCCGGTGCAGATAATAAGCAGGTAAAGTACGCATTGATTGCCTCGACAAACACACCGGGAGGGACACACATAGGTCCATTTTCAGTACCGAGTACGTGTGGCGCAAAGCAGCTTTCACCGTCAACACTAATGGTGTCCTCTAAACAACGCGAATTGCCGGCAAAAAGTATAAAGCCAACACTCGCTAGACAAAACCACGCTGCGTTAACTCTAGTGTGCACCAATGTTCCCCACATTCTTAACGCGGGAAACTTTAACGTGCATGACATAGAAACGCCGGCAACCGACGGTACGCAGTTTAAAGCCTGCTTGCAAGAGCTTATTGCTAGCCACCCTCTTTACAACCACGTAATCTCTCCCACCAGATTTCGAACTGCTAACAAGCCGTCGATACTGGATCTTGTGCTTACTAACGAAGAACTCATAGTTAGCGGGATAGTTACAAGCACACCACTGGGTCGTAGTGATCATGTTACTCTACTCTGACTATATTTGCTATGCGGAATACCCTGAAAAGGAGGAGGATAAAGTGCATACTGTCACACACTACAATGTGTTGTCTAAGCTTGTTAAGGATACATCTTGGACTTTCTTAACCGAATGCCCCCCAGATGTTGTCTGGGAAACATTTACCAGGACGTTTAGTACACTGGTAGCGCACGCATCAGAGCAGAAGTCCTTCCAACCTAAAAACAAGCGTAATTCATTTCTGAGGAGCAGAACACGTAAATGTATGTCCCGAAGGGATTTGGCATGGCGAGATCACCAGGACTGCCCGAATGCCGAAACCTGGACTGCATACGTGACCCATCGTAACTTCTGTGTGAAACTGATCCGCGAAGACGAGGTCACTCATCAGCAGAAGTTAATGAAGCGATTCTGCACGAATCGCAAACTCCTGTACAGGCACGTTAACGGCCTTCGAAAGGTAAAGCGAGGGGTTCCAGCACTAGTCACTGCTGATGGATGCACGCGATCAGCAATGGAAGCAGCTGATCTCCTACGGCTTCATTACTCCCGAACTTTCCAGCAGGTAACGAGCGCAAACATTCTCCTCATTACTAATACTCCACCATCTGGTTTAGGAAACATCGCCTTCACTGCGGAAGCTGTGTTGAAGAAGTTGTTATCCTTGCGTATCCACAGTTCTCCAGGAGCTGACAACATCCGATCAAAGGCTCTACAGGCAGTAGCTAGTGATCTAGCAGCACCACCGGCTATTTTCTATCAGCGATGTCTAGAGGAGAACAGTGTTCCATCAGTATGGAAGCGAGGGGTCATCACTCCTATTCATAAAGGAGGTAGCCGCACTGATCCTGCGAACTACCGTTCAATAACACTACTTCCAGTACTATCCAAAGTGATGGAATCAATCATCGCAGATGCGCTGATGGAATACCTGGAAAGCCACAATTTAATAGCCCCAGAGCAACATGGCTTCCGTCAAAAGCATTCGTGTAATACTAACCTATTAATTGCATGTAATATCTGGACTGAAGCTGTTGATGATGGAGTAGGGGTCGATGTCATCTACCTGGACTTTTCAAAAGCATTTGATCGCTTAAACCATCGCATTCTCCTTCACGAGCTTCGGAATTACGGCATTGGCGACCCAATCCTGAGTTGGATTGACAATTTTCTACAAGAACGACGGCTAGTGGTGAGAGTCCGAGAATCATTGTCTGATGCAATCGATGTGGCGTGCGGAGTACCACAAGGCTCGGTTCTTGGACCTCGTCTATTCTTGGTGTGCATTAACGATTTGGCGAGATCAATTACTTCCGATTTCTTATTTTTCGCTGATGATATCAAGATATGGCGAAGGATCAGAGGACCGGAAGACCATGAACGGCTCCAGTGCGATCTTAACCCAGTGTCGAACTGGTCACTTCAAAACGTCCTACCGTTCAATTGTAGCGAGAACTACACGACAGGGGGGAGACGTTTATTGCATACCGAAAATGGGCATATGAGGGTCTCACGCGCGCCATCGAATATCGACTAGATTTCCGTCCCACGACGCAACACAGATGCGGATGTGAGAGACGAGCCAGTCCTTTCACCTCGGGAGCTCTGACTTGGAAGACCCGCCTTCCTGTTTTCGCCTCGATCTCCACTTCTCTGTACCCGATTTGGATCGGCCAGGTGTCGTTCGAGAACTCTCGACTTGCTTGTTCTGGGCTGTGTCAATCGGCTCGGCCTCGGTCCTGTGGGCTGCGCTAACGGCGTATATGTCTGATTTATTGCGTTATCCACATATTTCCGCTCCGTAGTTCCGGGCCCAGGCTCATCGCTAGCCGTCCTTCTCGCTCCGCTCTCAGCTAGCTCCGAAGAGCTCCCCCGAGGCATTCTTGGAAGCGGCCCCTCTACACATTGTAGACAAATGTCGCGTCGTACAATTACGCCATAGTCATAACTACACCTATTCACTTGGGACCAACGGACTGCAGAATAGCTCCCAGGAACGTGACCTGGGTGTGATCGTTCAGAGCGACCTCAACTTTTCAAAACAGGCTAAGGTAGCTGCGAAAAGAGGCAACCAGCATGTCGACATGCTGCGAAGAGCATTCGGGAGATTTGACCCATCAATCTTCCCAATGATGCACAATTCCTACGTGCGCCCGCATGTTGAATACGCTATCCAAGCTTGGCAACCTTGGTTGAAGCGTGACCTAAAAGCGATAGAGGCACCACAACGGAGAGCAACAAAAAATGTGAAGGGCCTGCGCTATCACTCTTACCACCGAAGGCTGAAGTTGCTGGGAATTTTCAGCGGGCGCTATCGAAGACTGCGCGGTGATCTCATATTGGCGTATCAAATATTGAGTGACCCCAACCACGTATGCCGCCATTTGCTGAAACTTAGCCACAACACGCAGCTCTGGGGTAACTGCTTAAAGTTGAAGGAACAATACGGCCGTCTATAGTGTCGACGGAATTACTTTCCCCTTCGGGTTTGCAAACCTTGGAACGCACTCCCAGACTCAGTTGTATCCTCTTCTACCTTGGATGTTTTCAAAAAACGATTAGATGTTGCTCTTAGCTCCCAACATTTTGTTACCTAAACTCCCCTATTGTGGATTACGCCAAGGATGCATTTCAACAGGATTTATGTATCAAATGGACCTAAGTGAGCGACCATATTTTACTTTTCTCACTCTTTACTTCAATGATCACTGCACCCCAGTGTCTTTCTGCACGTTTACGTTTGATAATTTATTTAAATTTTACACTGATGTTACTTATTAAACTATTCATCTCGGCAGACGTTCGATAGATGACCCATACATATTTTGATTTCATCATATTCACCTCAACCATCCTACGGGACGTGTCAAGCACTTGTTTTATCCCGTGATAAATCATTTTTCATTGTTCATGGACACTTGCTACAAGCCCTGAGAGCCTGTCCTTTCGTAGCATAGCGTACCATGGCCACAGGTGAACACATGCGAGCGTTTTAACTGGGGCATTACGTGTTGCTGAATTTGGCCGCACAGTATAACTCCCATGTGAATGGATACACACCATCCATTCACATACTTCGCCAAAGTTCGGTTTGCGTCAGTGGGACACTATAATTGCATGTGTGACCGGCCTCAGGGAATTACTGTCAGCATTGCTTTGTCCCTATCCCGTCACAGTCTCGCGCACCACCGAGAAATAAACTGTTTTTTTTACGACAGTTATTTCCCTCCAATAGTTTGAATAACACAATGAGGAGACGATCACTGATAAATGCACGCAGTTCGTATTGTCTCATCAGTACCAGTACAATAACTAGTAATTATCTTATACAGTCCCAAGAGTGTTCCCAATCAGTGAAATGCCGTGAGATGAACGGCGGCAATCGTCCTAGGACCGGGGTATTCGTAGGTCAAAAACTGACTGTTTCAGCACTCACAGGGCAGGTCTTAGCTGGCTTGTCGTCACGGCTTACGCGAACCGTAATAAGCGTGGATTAGGATTACGTAATAGCAGCCGAAATGCGGAGCCGGTGTCAAGCAGATAAGGGGTCAATAAAACATGTTCACGTTTGCGTGCACACGGAATATTGGACGCGAAATGGCTGACCTCACCTTGAACCCATTTGGTCCGGGGTTCATTCACTCTGGAATTCAAAACCCCCCTCATTCTTGCTTATCTAATTAACGCAGCAGGGATAATCGGATTAGTGAGTATTGTGTGATTTGGCGCTGATAGGTTCAACTTCCTATGCTGAAAGTAGTGACAATTTCCGGATTCTGTTTATCACCACAGCATCTGTAGCACATAAGATTATCTGAGTGACGTAGAGGAAGCGCTTGGTTGCCCTCGTTGAAGCGGGGTTACCCTTAAATGGGAGGTCGAGGTATACATTTTCCTTAGGTGTCATCAACACCGTAACAAGCCAACTTTCCGGGGCGCGTTGTCGGTCTTAAGGATAATTAGATTAAAGTCGGCATTGTTTACTGATATTGCATTAAACTGTACACGCCCATCCGTGAAAAGCACAGATAGATCGCTCGGTTAAACCACCAATTTGTTCATTTTGTAGCAGCAGACTCCTCCCCCTGATACCTGGCCCTTCATTTCCCACTGTGAAGTGACTGTTAATATGCCCTCCCTAGCCTCACTGTGTGATCTGTAAATGTTGGGCACATGTTAATTGTCGCCAGATATGTTTGGCACTGCGTTATTTCCATTTTCGTATTAGATTATGAACTTTCGTTTACTGCACCTGGGTCACATGCACTTCAAACCTGACTATTGACTATGTCGCACTTATGCCAATTATTGTTGCATTATTATTGAAACGTTTGCTTCGCTGAGTGCGCTTTAACAGACGATAACTATGACAGCAAATCGTGGATGCTTCTTCATGACTATACTCCTGCTCATAACGCTCCGGGCACCCGGAGATTCCTGACCGAGAAAAAATTACTATAATAGAACAGCCCTCGTACTCAATTGATATTGCGCTAAGCGACGCTGGTATTAAGGAGCATCGTGGAAGCATGCTTCCAGCAGTGCGTCGGAGCGTGGTAAAGAATGACGGAAACCCGCATTAAACCCGAGGGGATTGTGCTGAAGGTGAAGTTATACAGTTGGTTGTTTGCGAGCTACTCGGATTCTATCAGTAATATAAAATATTTATGCGCTGTTGTCGATGTTCATGCTGAATTAAGTCGCCGTTCCACTTGAAGCACCGGTTCACGCGAAATGCAGCGGGTCTAGCACATGGTCTGTTCACTGACTCATGCGGATTGATATCCTGGATGTAGTAGGGAGAAGGGCGTAACCCTACTCCCACCCAGCGGTTGCCACGAGGCGTCCAGGACATGAGTGCTTGGCACAACGGTAGCAGCAGTGAGTAGACCATCTGTAAGGATCTAGCCACCTCCAGCCTTAGCGCACCATAATCTCTCTCGCCATCCCGTAAACCGTGGTCCAATACAACGAAGCCTTGGTCGAGCATGCAAACAGCCTTCGCTGAGCGTACTGAGGACACGTCAAATCTCATTGTGATTAAATCTCAGTTAAAGTGACCAAAGATCATCACAATGCTTAAAACAATTGTCACGCTGGCCACCATGCAACAGCTGCAGTACACTAAATCCCAGCAATTCGCATCCAAAACGCAGTCGCAATTATGCTTAAGGGATCCATCTTCTTCCATAAGACAACTCACAGTTCATAACGCATTCGAATTGCACCCTGTTTATGCACACACATACAAATGCATAACGTTCGTTTTAACAAATGGCAAACCAGCCGATATCATTCGGACAAGTATGTATTGCTGTGCTAGCATGGCTGTTGAACTCCGGCAGGTGCAGAGCGATCGCCATTTGAAAAGTGTTTAACTAGCAGTGGTTACGCGGAAGCTAAAACCACTCAAGCTATGCAACATCTACGTGGTCAAACTCGCATGAGCAATAGGTGAGGCATCGTTATTGGAACTTAGACCGTCCGCCCGTCTACTGTGTGTTTGATATGTTTCCATCTTTCACTGCAATTCAGCTATGACTATAACCTTTGAACAACGCACTTAAGTGCATATAGGAAAAATTAGCGTCCGTAACACTTTTCCTGCCATATAATCGACAATTTATGTTAGATAGATTAGGCTCGCATGACTGCGCCTGCGTTTGGGGGAACAAAACTGCATGCGGAGTCATGGATTCGGTTCTACCCTTTGCTGGCATGCATGGCTTTCGTCGAGAGCTGTGCACAATGAGACCACATGAGTCAGTCGAAGTTACAATTTTTTCGATCCAGCAGGGCAAACAAAGCTTATTTGGCAGTGGATACCCACCCAATTGCCTGGGAGTAATGGACTCCAATGGACGCGTTAGAGTGCTTGCATGACATGCATGCTGCAACTACTACCCCAAATTCGACGGTCACCCACTTGTTCACGGACGAGGGTCACACAGACAGGTGATCGATCGATTCTGGTCTGTGTTGCCCTCAAAATTTACAGTAGACCAACACAAACGTTGGCATTCTTGATCGCTGTCGCAGAAAGGGAAAATGAGCTTACACTACTGTCGATGGAGTTACTCCAACCGGAAGCCCGTTACGTTTTTGATGATCAGCATGCCCTTATTATTCGTCTGTATGGCGAGTGTGCGTTAAATATTGCCGCAACTGCGCGAATATTCAACACCCTTAACCCTAGAAAGCGGCTTGTTAACAGCTGTTAGGTTCGGGAATTGATACCAAAGTTTCACAGAACTGTGTATGCAAGGCCAAAATATCCGGGTGGCCTCGCACCAGTACGGATGATTTTGCAGCATGCACCGTTGTACACGAAGTCTCTGAAAGACATGAGTTCAGCTAAGCATTGCGGGCCAACACAATATGCTGTTTACAGGATTTTAAAGGAAAGGATTTTTCAAAGTTTTCGGGCTCTTCAGGTTCAGGTAGTGATCCCGAACCATCTAGATAAACGGAATGCATTCTGCCGTTGCTTTTTGGAACACATCCATAATTTGCACTGATGAATCGGTTTTCCATTCGTATGGTACAAACAAACAGCATTTCTTGGCTCTATCTATTTCACTCCCATACACAGCGGCACATATTCAGCATGGCACGAAGCTCATAGTTTGGACTGGATTAACTAGTCAGTAAATATTTGGCGCATTTTTCTTCTCCAGGAACTTGACAGGTAAGTTGTAGTATATTAATTAACTCTCACCTATCGTAGCACTGTCATACAAGGAATTGCTCCAGACCTGTGTACTTCCACTGTTGAAGAAAGACGGTTCCCTTGCCATTTGTTGGCAACATAATGGCGCACCAGCTCATTGTGCTCAACGAGAAGTTCGGCCAACCTTGACTCGGTTTCGAGGGACCAACTGAGTGGCCAGCACGGTCACCAGATTTAACCCCCTGGATTATTTTCTGTGTGGCTATTTGAAACGAAAAATGTACAAAAACAGACCAAATTCCATCTATCAAATGAAACAGGATATTCTGAATGAAGTCCACGCGATCACCAGCGAGGCATTGCAAAAAGTGTTCACCAACTCCATCAAGTAATTTCTGTATTGCAAGCAGAATGAAGGTGGACATTTCAACATCTCATGCGATGATGTATATGTCAGTTTAACTTTAGTTATCTTACTAAACGTATCCCCGGTTGTACATGAATGACAGGCTAAATCGGTCCACGGGCGAATAGTGCCAACAGTGGATAGCGGAATACGTAATTCTAAGAAGATTGTCTGTTTCTGTAGCCCCCTACGGCACTCTGAAGGATACTATATTTCACTGTTCCATTCTTTTTAACATACCTGTATAGGAGCATTTTTTCCTAGGAAGCTTAAAAACCAGTAACCGTTCGATGTAGAGCGTTTAATGCGCTGGTTGTCATGGTAATGGTTACTAAGTCGTGTAGGATGCAGTCGAAATGGTATCAGAGGCATCCGTTTAGGTACAGTACAAATTACCGATAGGTGTCTATGCGTTTAGCCTTTCCTACCTGGTCGATCTTTATTTCGTTCTGTTAGGACAACGTTTGTGGAATGCTATCTCGATGCTATTCGCGACGATTGCACGTAAGAGGCGTGTCCAGTATGAAAAGATGGCTGGAACAAACCTGCATTGAACGGAGCCACAATGAATGGAGCGCGAGAAAGCAATAGCGGAGCAAAGTAGCGTGATCCATTACAGAAAACACCTATCTTTTGTGCCACTGGTGCGCCCTGTTCGCTAGTGCACTCTATCCACTCGGAGCTCGTAGTACCCAGAATTATCTCACATCGAATTTACAGATTCTAAATTCCGCTATACCCCTCATCTATCTGTTGAATTAACAGCTGCCAAAGGTGAGCTACTGCCTAGGTTCCCTTATAGGTAAAGAGATACGTTGATTGTTGCGCTGGCGTCGGGATGAGACTTACATCTAACGCAATTTACCTGGTCACTAGGATTGGGCTACACGCGAATGGATGCCTGGTTGTTGCAAATCTGGTGTATACCTTAAAATTCTAACTTTTGGTTACGCACGATACGAATACAGGCAATTCAACCACCATCAATCACTACGTGCAGGAGAGCGCCAAACGTTGTCTTGCTATGTAGGATATACGATCATCTTGAACATGTGAAGCTAAATCTGGCTCCATCAAAGAATGGGGTGCAGCCCAGCAAGTACCTGGAATACTACTGCTGCGTGTGCCTCCAACCCAAAGTCCAGTACATGAAAGAAGGGCAGTGAACGTCATTTCATGCAGGTTACTTGCTCCCAGTACATATATAGGCTAGGCGTATTGACACGACCGGTAAGTTGCACGGTACCTAAACGGGTGCCTGTGCCACACCTCGACTGCGTCCTCTTCTGTTTAGTAAACAGTATCACGACAACCGGCGCGTTAACCAATGTAACAGCGATGTAATACGAATAAAAAAGCCAAGGCTTGACAAATCCCGTGAGATGGTTTAAGTGAATAAAGTTAGTACAAGTTACACAAAAGCGAAGAACACATCTCTGGACTAACCATATTATCCACCTTAACACATAGGTATATCCGTCTAACTTGATTTCTGCCGTTGGTGAACACAATGTTTGTGTGCATCTTGACGTCACAATGAACAGAAATTAGCTCAAGTAATGCAAGTGATGTAAAGCATCGTCGAGTTGTTTTTTGACAATGAGTAGTGTGGGCACTAAAATGACAGTAGTCGAAAGAGCGTTCCACGTTTGACAAACTCGAAGGAAAAAGTAATTTCAAAGGCAATCCAGCCGATTGTATTGGGTGGCAAGTTTCAATTTATGCTCCCTAAATTCTATGTTGCAGCTAAGCTTCAGGAGGTGGCGGCAAGCGTGATCGGAGTTTTTAAAATCTGGAACGCCAGGATGAGGTCACCTCGTAGACGGCGATATCTTTCGCTGTACGCTCCCAATCCCTTCCGTCGGCTACGGTATTTCAGCTGAGAGGAACTCCTCACATTTTTCCTTTTCCGTCACTGTACGGTCTCCAGTGCAACCAATTCGCGTTTTAACCAGGGTTGCCAAGCCTGGATCGCGTACTCTGCATGGCGCATCACATACGCATTGAGCATTTAGGGAAACATGGAGGGATCGAACCTCCCGAACGCCCTCCGTAACAGACCAACATGGTGCTTTGCAGTTTTGGACGCCTTCAAGGACTGCGCCGAACAGCCGAGGTCGTCTTGCATTACCACCCCAATGTCTCACTCTTGTGCGGCCGTGTTCAGAATGTCGTCTCCAGGCTTAGATGCCTACGTGGGCTTGCGGCGGACATGAACGGTTTTGCACTTGTCCGTGTTAAACGGACCTTTGACCATTCGAAAGCGCAGTCAGTCTCGCTGCAACATATCGTGATCTTCCTGACAGCCGATTACTCGCCATATCTTGTTGTCATCGACAAAAGAGCAAGAAATTTGACTTTGTGACACTCGCAAGGTCGTTACTGAAGATCAAGAATAACCGCGGCCCCAACACTGACCCTTGTGGAACACCGCAGTCCACAGCAGTTGGATCAGAAAATGAACTTTGAACTCGTAGCTGAAGGCGACGCTGAAAGAGGAAGTTTCCGATCCATCCAAGGACAGGGTTTCCAACTCCGTATGACTGCAGCTTTTGGAGAAGGACGAGGTGATCTATGCGGTCGAATGCTCTGGAAAAGTCTAGGTCGATGACATCAATACCAGTCCCACTGTCGGCTATCTCCGTGCAACTACCTAGGGCAATAAGTAGAGTCGTAGTACATGACCGATGCTGACGCAATCCGTGTTCCTTCGGTGCTATAATGTTATACCTTTCAATTTAGCCCATTACATCCTCAGCTATGATCGATTCCATCACCTTAGAGAGTACCGGGAGGAGAGTCACTGGCCGATAGTTTGCTGGCTATGAATGGCTACCATTCTTGAAAATCAGGATATAGATGCCTTACATCCACATGTTATGGACTTGCTATTCTTCCAGGCATCTTTGGAAAAATCTTAGTGGTTCAGCTATCCTAGTAGCTGCCACCTGCAGTGCTTTCGGGGGAATGTTGTCAACTCCGGGGGAACTATGGGTTCGCAACGATAGCAACTTCCTCAAAATGGTCGCTGAACTAAACGTAAAAGGTGTAAAGACGTATCTTGGAGAATGGAACAGGAATGTTGCAAATGCTTGGGGCACGTCGGAAAATTGGGACATATTGTAGCCGTAGAACGTTGGTTGCATCCTCTGCTGTTTGAGCACATCCATCCACTGATATTAGTGGGAGAACACCACGTTTCACATTCCGTAGGCTGTTCACTTGTCTGTACTGAAGCTTTTTGTTAACACAAAACGTTTAGGCTAGACTCTGCTATGTACACTAATTGGTCCTCGCGCACAAGTGTGGTACATTGATTACGATGCACTAAATAGTTACTCCAGCTGTCTGGGCTAAGGTTCGCTCTATACACATGCCACGCTGCATCTCTTACTGTCATGTGTTTTTCGGGTTCTACTCCGAATGAATGATTTTGCATTTGCCAAACGAAGCGGCTTATCGACCGATGCAGATTTAATCAGATCACTGAACGCCAGTAAAATCCAACAAAGCATTGTCATTGGAACAGTCGTCCGGAAACTCTCGGCTGTCATCTCCCACAAGTTCTGCCAGTATGTCCTGGTGGGTGATTGTTCGAAACAAGATAGGATGTTCTTATGGATATTCCGCATAACACACAAAGTCGTAAATTATGGTTATGTGGTCACTTCGCCCCAGAGCGTTCTCCAGCCTTGGTTTATCAACCATGAGCTCTTCGTTCGTGAGCACTAAATTAGGCACAGATGGTTTATTCCCGGCTCTGAATCAGGTGAGTCAACTGACATGGCTGCAGAGCGGAATGCTTGCAATACACTCCTGCAGGTCGGCCTTAAACTGCTCTTTGGGAGGTGCCGGAACTTCCAAATATGAAGTCACCTGAGATGAGAACATGACTGTATCGTCCTCGTAGGATCCTTCACAAGGATAATGCTAAGCGGGAGTCCATTTCTCGGGCCGACATTGGAAGATGATAAACAACGGCCAAAAGGCAAGTGTCGTTACGTCTCAGTCGCAGACTGCGCCAGAGTAAGTCTATGCTCAGCGTTTCCGGATCGGCCATCGATTCGTAATGTAGGTCGTTGCGGTAGTATAACAGCACCCTCTGCTTTTGCTTGGCCGATCGTTTCACAGAAGGGGCATACCATTTATCGCAACTTCGGCATCGGCAATTTCTGAATTCAACCAGGTTTCTGTAAGGAGTATGAGGTCCACGGCATGTGACGCTTGACATAGCCACAGTTCGGCAAGCTTGTTCAGGAGCCCTTGTGCATTGGTGCACATGCAGGAAAGTGTCTTTGCTTTTAGCAATGAATCGTGGGATGGGTGTTTTGGATAAAAGGTTGTGGCGACCGGTAAAAGGTCGGCAAATAATCTTTTTTCGGGTGTGGAATGACGAAGTCATCCGCGTCCTCTTTGCTTCTCTTTTTGTTTGCCAGTTTCGTTGGTTAGTTGATTGAAATTATCCAAACTCTTATCGGCAAGTGGTCTGACTAATTGGCTGCTCCGTGTGTTTGCTCATCAGATGCTGCTTTGATCCGGAGCTCGGAATGAAGGCTGCTGCGGCTCGCATATCATCCCTCCACTACCACTGCTGACATTTGTCTAGATTGAAGGACCACTTTTACAATACTCTGGTCATATCCTTTGTAGTTTGGCGATCGGCGCAGCCTCGAGATTAATCGCGCTATGACGTTTTCCAGGGAGAGGGTATCGCGAATGTACCGCCATTTTTCCTGTTCGTGAGTAGTTGCTTCGTGTTCATCATGACTTCCATCTTCGGGAACCCCGTGTACAAGGAGGGTCCTGGCTACGAATTCCTTCCAATTTTTGTCCAAGTAGTGCTTCACCTGTCTGCGCTCGCTCCACAGAATATCCGGGAATAGGCGGATGGAACATGACCCATTTCGGAGGCGAACATTTGATAACGGACAGCTTCTGCTTCATTGGCAAAAGTCAGCACAACTCGGAGAAGTCTTGCTTCACCGTATTGCTGTGAGTTTGGGTGACGCGTAACGCGTGTCAAATTTACGGACTTAGTTACAACACCCATGGTATCACATATGGAGTTCCAGTGGTTCACATCATCGAGTTGTTTTCCCTTCTAAGGAATTTGACGTCTATTCTGGAGCGTTGGTGCAGATTACCGCTGGTATACTACGTGCAACTCTGGTTGTAGCCAAGCGACCAACAGCTCTGTGTACTCTCCATGGAGTCTGTTTGGGTACAGCTTTGTCTTCTTCATTTCTTATGGGTCCAATTGGGGTGGCCGAAAATCTAGGTTTCCGGTCCCCTTTGGCAGCAACCAAATTCCAAACACCGCGGATGTCGAAGCCTTTATGATTTTTCGGAACCCTTTGGAGGCTGTACGAGGCTCTGACCGTGCTCATTGCGATCGGACTGGCGGTGATTGTTTCAGGCATATTATAGCAACTGGTGGCATTGACGTTTAATGCCACAGATGATGCATTTTTAGCACGCTGCCTAGCCTTCTTCCTCAGTTTTAATACGGTACTGGATGGGAATGGTCGGGATTTACTCTCTGTCACACTTCCTACAAATGAATCGCTTTTGGTGCTTTTTATTTGTTCAAACATTGTCACTAGTCTTTCGTACTTCTGCGATAGTTCATGTACAATCTTCACCAATGGGATAACTATACATGCTGAACAGAACCACAGTGAATCTGGTTTACTATTGTGTAGCTTAGACTGGTTCACTGTCAGCTTGGAACATTTGCGATGGAACTTGCCTTGACAACTGCTTTATTGAATACTGATCTGTACATTTTTATGAAATGGAGGAAGGCCACAAACTACTCGATCTGGATGCGGTAACGTGGGCTTTTAATTGGTCGCCACGATCCGTTGCGTCGATCGATGGTAATCCCAGACAGGCCCGAGCGCTTATGGTTTCCTGCTGGTCGCGTGTGCGCTCTATTGTCTGCATGTTCAAGGTCGTCACATGCTGTGCGTCTGGCCCAGGTGGGAACAGGTTTAATCGGCTGGATCGTTCACACGGCAAACAGATCGACTGAGCGATACGGACAGGACGTGCACGATAGCTACTTTGATGATCGGTACACAGCTCTACTTGCTGATTCATTGGTTCATTGGTTGGTAGAGAGCAGAAAGAAGTTCCTTTGTCAGCTCCGTCACTTCCCGAACGTTGCGAGGGTTTCTGGGATCATTGCGCAACAAGGTTCCGCAGAAGATCGCTATGGTTGTGTTGTGGGCAGCAGCATTGCTGCGCACTCTGAGAGTGGGTATCCTACAGTCGTTTGAAACATTCCTCTGTCTCCGCATCAACGACAGCCTTTGGCAAGCTGTTCCAGTCATTCACTACCCGGGTTGATAGGGCCAGATCGGACTGCACACGGAGTCGTCGCGGTTTAAAAAGTTTCCACCGGTGGCCCCGAGTGGCACACTTTGTCTTGAGACGACAGAACCATTGCAGCTCACTCCCCAGCTCACCTTGTAGAATACGCCGAGTGAATACCATATCTCCGCGGCGACGACGATAATCCAAAGGGAACAGGTTCAACCGTTAAAGCCGTAGGAGGTAAGATAAGTCCCGCAACTCTGGAACGGATTTGGATCCACGCCGTTGAACCTTCTCCATCATCTCACGTTCGGACTTTGTGAGAGGATACGAAGCAGGCAATCCGTACTGGAGAATTGGGCGCACATTCGAACCAAACAGTAGTCTGAAGAGTGCTGGAGTTAGGCGTGAAAAGGCTCTCCGTATAGCGTGAAGTATTCTGTAGGCGGATGCGACCCTCTTCCGGATATCATCGATTGATTTGAGCTCAAGAGACACAATCACCCCGAGATCCCTCTCTTGGGTGACATTTCTGAGCAAGAAACCCCCGATATGGTAAGCCCCAAAAGACTCAAGAGTACCGATTTGAAGGACAGCGCATTTGTCACGGTTAATGCGCAACTGCCACTTTAGTGACCAATCGTGGAGCAGATCGAGTGTCGCTTGAAGTCTGTCTGCATCTTCCAGACTGGATACCTCAATCAACAGCTTCAGATCATTAGCGTAGATCAAGCAGTCGATCTGCAGTTCGGATGGCAGGTCGTTGATAAAGATATTGAAGAGTTCGGGGCCGAGTACAGAACCGTGGGGGACCCCACTGGTCATGAGAACTTGATCAGAAAGCGCTTCGTTAACTTCAACCTGCATGAAGCGACCGTCCAGGAACTCGGAGACCCAAGATGAAACGTGTAGTTGGCTTTTGTTTGAAACCACAAATATTTTTGTGTGGTTCGTTTTCCAAAAAATTCCTCTATTATGTTTTTGCGGGAATGGCGCAAAACCGCAATGTGAAGATAAAAGACGAGCCACACAACTTAGCTTCGAAAGATGAAGTACACTAGATAGAGGATCAATCTGAGTCTAATGAGTGTGAACACACTTGTGTGACAAAATGCAACTGAGAACGGCGGCACAACAACGTGTTCACAAATGGGCGATTGGAAGGCAGATTCGTTCAAGGTCGTCGCTTCATCGAATCGCTGCTGGCTTATGAACTTCCTATGAGAACATGCCCCTGTACAAGAATGTTGAGAGATTTCCGGGGTTAAGGGTGTTGTATATTCGCGCAGTTGCGGCAATATTTAACGCACACTTGCCATACAGACAATTAATAAGGACACGCTGATCATCAAAAACGTAACGGGCTTCCGGTTGGAGTAACTCCATCGCCAGTAGTGTATGCTCGTTTTCCATTACTGCGACAGCGATCAAGAATGCCAACGTTTGTGTTGGTCTACTGTAAATTTTGAGGGCAACACAGACCAGAATCGATCGATCACCTGTCTGTGTGACACTCATCCGTGAACACGTGGGTGACCGTCGAATTTGGGGTAGTAGTTGCAGCATGCATGTCATGCAAGCACTCTAACGCGTCCATTGGAGTCCATTACTCCCAGGCAATTGGGTGGGTATCCACTGCCAAATAAGCTTTGTTTGCCCTGCTGGATCGAAAAGATTGTAACTTCGACTGACTCATGTGGTCTCATTGTGCACAGCTCTCGACGAAAGCCATGCATGCCAGCAAAGGGTAGAACCGAATCCATGACTTCGCATGCAGTTTTGTTCCCCCAAACGCAGGCGCAGTCATGCGAGCCTAATCTATCTAACATAAATTGTCGATTATATGGCAGGAAAAGTGTTACGGACGCTAATTTTTCCTATATGCACTTAAGTGCGTTGTTCAAAGGTTATAGTCATAGCTGAATTGCAGTGAAAGATGGAAAAATATTGAACCTGCTGATGCTGTGCATTTGTCCACATGCTCTAGCGTTGGACAGTGTGAGGGTTTACGGGCAGATGTTGGTTCACCAACTGGTAAGGCTAAGTCAGCACAGTTCTCTAATCCCGATAAGCCTGAACGCCTTAGTGGACATGTGCGGAGCGCGGGGACGCGATCAATTTGCTTCTGTATGAAGTCTAAGCAGCCTCAAACGGAGCTTCAGGGAGCAAGCGTAATGTCTGATTGATGCGAGGGCGCGGACAAAACGAGGAGTACTGAGGACTAATGTTGGCTTCGTAGTCAAAAATAATCTTCAATGGGCAATTAGTTCTCTTTTTAATGTCATCTCAAGCTATTTCGCCCAGATTCTATTTCACTTAGGGATGCAGACCATGCTAACATTTAATTTCAGAGTCCAGTTGTCAGTAACCAAGGTTAGGAGGAGAACGATATCTGGCACAACGGATTATTCACAATGTGTTCTACCTTACAACTTCCTTAGTTCGATTAAATACTGCACTGGCGACGGTTCCTCAGGTTTATCCGTACCTGGCATGCATACGAACCACTCAGTTCAAACCCGACCGAAATAGACAAAACAGCTGCCGGACGGAATGACATTGACCAACGTAAGCTCAGGTAAGGCATCTAACAAGTGTTTGTTTAAAGTCCTGCAACCTCCGTGCAAATAAGATATTACGATGTGAGCTCATTCACTTTCTCGTTCATTCTGCACTCACACACCGCACCAGCTAGCACACCTACATTACTTCATCAAAAATAGGATTAACTTACACGCCACTGGTCTCGTGGGATTAAAGCTGGAGGCAGCTGGGAGACCACCGTTCGCCAACAGAAAAGAGTGGGCTGAGTAGATGGCGGATGACTGGATCCGTCTACGTTAGGAGTCAGAAGTTGAGCAAAAGCCGGATAGATAGTGTAACACTGAGACTACTCTTGCATAAATGGCTTAAACTGCTATGTCGAGTGACGCGGAGCTCCTAATATAGGCACATGTACTACATGTTGTTGTACTGTCGGTTTAGCGAATATTCGTCCATGAAGTCGGACATATTCAGATGAATTACTCGTGAGAGTTCGGGCATCGGAAACCAGTAGATTATAGAATGTACAGTGCATTTTGATTATAACTAGGGTTTTTATCTCAGGAATACCGTCGAAGATATTCGGGAAAAAACTGGTCCATGCTCCTCTACGTGGCTCGGGTTTACCTTGGCCTTATAACTGCCTGCATCTGGAGTTGTTCGATGTATGTTTTGCGATACAGCTTTAGTGTTTTCTAATTATTGCTAGACCAGTTGTTGATATGACATTAGTGGGTGGTGTGAAAGCATTGGTTTGCATGAGAATGATCTTCGGCTGTGCGATCAGCTTCGGTTTTTCGGCCGCTTACGTCAAACGCAGTCTTTGAGGTCCCATTGTTTGACGCCTGTTTTTGTGTCTTTTCCGACCAGGCTACCTCTAGCATCAAATTATCGCTTAACAGCAGACTATTTATTGTTAAACATTCCAAAAAATTCTTCTCATTGGGTTCTTCATGCGCGTCGATGGGTGGTTACGGCGAAAGCTAGACGAGCGATTCGCTGAAACTGAGCTCAAGTGTCGTTCGTGCGAACGTGGTCGACCTTAGTGAAAAGTGGCTTACATATCGCATTGCTTACTGGCAGATTATTTCTTTTCATACACAACCAAGTGCTTTTCATCAGTATCTTCATGTGCATCGATGTTAACCTGGTAATGCAGCTCAGGCGTAAGCGATTTAGTTTTCAGTGCATGCTGTTTGAGTTTAAATGTGCGACTACCGATGATTGAGCTATGGTGTCGTTCCTGGACCAACGAAACGTGATCGTGCTTAATAATGGCGGACTTTAATTCTGTAGGCAATGAGATGACTGGTCCGCTTTGAATACATTTATTTGCATCGGACGGACTGTTGAATTTATTCACTAAGAGGCAGCTATGTTCCTGAGAGCTCTTGTAGAGACGCATCAAGCTACAGCTCATCCCTAGTAGAACGCAAGCCTTAAGTAGTGTGCGCATCACAAATATCAACGGATCTTTGTCTGGGACATCGAAGCTTATCGCACTTTTACGATCCGAGTACACGTAGATGCATTTCAGCGGCTATTCTTATACTTTACTTGCATGTTATATGTACGACGGATAGCGATTAACAAACACTTTTATTTTGTACGACAGTATGATCAGGTATTGTGTCAGTGGCTCGAAAAGGAGACATTTTGCTTAAGCATGATGAGCTCAGTCTGTACATCTGCTAGTTTACTATGTGGGCTCTTTCGACAATACGTTGCTTCGCACAGCTTAGTAAATATTTTTCTGCGATACTACTTGCATCAGCACCGTGTGTTTGCTTGACAACTTCCTAGTAATATGAGGATTCTTGGGTGCGATGAAGGCAGCGTGCATACAAGTTGTGGTAAAGTCGCTAAAGTAAGCCGCGGTAACCGAGATCTGCAATGTTTTCGGTCAGTAAAAACTAGTAGCAATGATAGCAGGGAGATTGGATTTTTTCCTGAAATTTCCTTTACAGAGCTTTGGATACAGTAAGCCGCATGTGCATTTAACGTAACCACACTAATTCATGTGAGCGGGCACCACATCAAATGCGAAACGGATCGTGCGTTCGTGGTAGTTGTTGTTTGCTGTACGCAATTGCTGAAGATGCTAGTCTAATTGACTGGCGGCTTGCCTAATGGGGACAGGTTCAGCCCATACTCAAAGCGATTGCCATGCGAGTACGTACGCAGTAACCACATAACTACGCCGTACTCGTTGAACAAGGTTTGGTAAACTTCACAACCGCTTGGTGTGTTGCAGCCCAGGTTATACGTAATCACTGCTGTACACCGTATGATATCCTGGAACCTCGGCAACTTTGATTTTTTAACCACCCTTCTCCTGGTAAGATAGTTGGGAAGAAAGCCAAAGCACTTACTGTCAAATGCACTAGGTTAGCCGACACAGCCTCAGTTCTTGCCAACGGTAGTTGTGCATGCATGTTCCATGCATAATACTCAATTCCCTAACGACTTGTCATTACGTTGTCCGCCATTCCATGCAGCACTGCAACTGTCATTGTGGTTGACGTCAGTGAGATTCCTGAGGCGCGTCTTGCATTAGAGCCTCGCAGAGCCCCGCAGACACCGACCGAGCGTGTGCGGAGTGTATGACTCTATCCGGACTTTGAGCACCTGTGATCAACAACGGGGACATCAACTTGATCCACGGCACTGCTGAAGCAATGGACAAGTGGTAAAAAGAGCTCGTGGCCATGGAAGCTAACAAAGGCCATGAGCGTCTGCCCGTGCATGTAAGAGTGACCGCGTGTTGTGGACACAGATGAGAACATCAGTGGGCGCAATGTGGACGGTGCATTAACCTTTTTCAACTGAGGTATTAAGATTTCGCCATATGAAGGATTCTTTGGCTCTCGTTTTTAGGGACGTCAGCAACGAATGGCACGGTAACATCGGAATGTAACAGTAAATATGATACCACATTTTCTATGCAAATACACAATTCCAGTTCTTGTCAATAATACTAATGCGACAATACGCAATGCATGCATCTACCAGCTTTCTTCTTCTTACCACCTTGTTCAACTACAGAATGATTTGCAATGACAGTGTTTAAGATATCAAAGATATAATATAAGAGGTAGATATTTAATAAAGTTAAGCCTCCAAAGCTGACTACCTCTCTATGTTGACCACTATTTTATTGCTTGAACGTTCACTGCCCTATGAAACCAGACCTCTGTAGGTTGACCACCTGTGTAAGTTGTATGTTGACCAATTTGGTTATGACAGGCAGTAATAATTCAACCTCAGTAAGTTGACCATTTGAGGACTTACCATCCAATGATTCCCGAATGGCTCGTTTGCTTCGATAACATGGTGTGAAGGGGGACTGCAACGTATGGACCTCTGACCCCCAAACCAGTTTACCTTTGTGAATGCAGTATGTTCCCTGTGTGTATGTGTATGGGCGTGTTTGTCCCGTTCGTCGGCTTTAACGCGCTTGCATCTTACCTCAATCAATGTGGGTCCCCACAGATCCGCGCCTACGGTATGACCCAGAGCGATTTGTGTCAAACCTCCCTAACCTGTCCACGTACACAGGCAAGCCTTCGTCTACCCCTAAGACTGTGCCCATTCCTCGCACTGGCCGTAATCAGGAGTCTGAGTGACTGTCACACGCTCGATTAACCACCAGATCTATGCACCAGCTTATTCGCACCTTGGAGTGTGGTGAGATTGACGTTTACGCCCACACTAATTGTCCAGCGTTTATCCGGCTCTAGTTGGTGTCGGCCTGTGGGTGAAACCAATTGAGGTGAGTTAGTGTATTTAATTAATGTTACGTTAATAGAACTGTAGACCTTAGATGCACTGCTTGCTTTGAACAATTTAGCATCGGTCATTATGAGTACTTCAACAATATGGCCCAAACAATGGACCTCAGAGAGCTGACTTTAGGGAAGTAGGTTAGTCTGTTACATTTTCTTGAAAGCAGTAACCAAAGAAAAACGCTAGAGCATATTGGGGCCAGCAAGACAACCGTTAGCAACAGCCAAAACATAAACACGAGTACTTGGAAAGATACGATAATGAAAGAGATCTACAGAGGAAGAGGCGGAAAAATTAACACGATGTAGTCAATGAGGCCGCACTGTGCTGGCTCAAGAAAATGTGGGCAGCTAATGCTCAAACTTCTGGACTGATGATTCAACAACTTGTTAAAAGGTCCTCACGAAAATTGGGGGTTGCAGATTTCCAAGCACCCAAGGGTTGGATAGAGAAATTTAAACTCCGACATGAAATTTCCCAAAGAGTTTTGTATGGTGAATCCCATGCAGTGTCTGATGAGTTTCAATTGTTCATTTGTTCTCCGAGCTTAACGGTTTTCTCGCAAACGTTTCACCACCATGCGAGGTGGCATCCTCAGTGCAGTGATATGTAGCGTGCAAGCTTACTAAATGAATCCTCCATCCATGATCGACCTGCAGGTTACTTTGAACGTGGCAGTGTCGATTTAGGTCCCGTGACCTCTACCCACTTTCCCCAAGGCTAAAGTCGGCAGAACAACTCGGGCGCCGACTTTAGCCTTGGGGAAAGTGGGTAGAGGTCACGGGACCTAAATCGACACTGCCACGTTCAAAGTAACCTGCAGGTCGATCATAGATGGAGGATTCATTTAGTAAGCTTGCACGCTACATATCACTGCACTGAGGATGCCACCTGGCATGGTGGTAAAACGTTTGCAAGAAAACCGCCAAACTCGGAGAACAAATGAACAATTGATTCATCAACCCGAGCTACCAGTATTTCGGAACATCTGATGAGTTTGTTCAAGATTTCACCGAAAAATTTTCCAGATTCAGCAAGGACTTCGACAATGATGACCTTCTTAGCGCTGACGAGTGCGGTCTCTTTCAAGGCGATGCCTAACAGAAGCGTTGTTATAAATGGTGACAAATGTAAGAGTGGAAAACATTCCGAAGGATTTTTCACAGTTCTGTTTTGCGCTAGCTCAAGGGGGAAGCTAAAGCCCCTGATCATTAGTAAATCAGCTAAACCAAGTGCGTTCAATGACCTAAACCCTGAAAACCTTCCAGTCACCCGGAGGTCAAAGCGATCTGCATGGATGACTGCTGCTATACTTTGGGATTGTATCAGAAGTATCGACGAAGAATTGATGAAGAAGGAACGCATCATTATCTCAACAGTGGACAACTGTCCTAATCACATACATGTAAAAATCTCACAAATATTGTACTTAAGTTTCTGCCTACAAACATATCCTCACAAATTGAACCTCTGCATCAAGTGATCAACAAAATATTCTAAATGCACTGTCAAGCTTAGCTCCTGCAATGGCCTGGGGCAAAATTGCATACTAAGGATTCTCATGCGGAAGGAACTTCATTTGTTTCTTCAGTTAATGTCTCAGATGCATTGGATAAGTTCGCTTGGTTCAAGATTCAACCAGAAATAAAACAGAAGTGGAAACTGGGTGTTGCCCACCAGAAAACACTGCCAAGCGTTGGTAAGCGTGATTCGGTAGCCAAAAGGGTAGATGTTTCGGCTACTATTCCGATGGTCTCCAGTTCGAGGTCTGCTATATCCACCTAATGAGATAAAATGATATCGAAACGCGTGTTGGTTGTGCAGTGTTTTCTGACGCGCAACGCCCAATTTCCATCTGTTTCGGCTACGGTACCAGGGATCGCATTAACCAAGGTCCACTTCAATATAAATTGCGGTCCACATTGAGTAAAATATCCCATTACATGATTAAAAGCCGATACAAGCGAACATATGTTTTCACTTAGTGAAAACATGAGTTCGCTTGCATCGACTTTTAGTCTACATTGAGATTGCGCGTCGCGATCCAATAACACAACTTGTACTGCAAAATGTCCCTCTACTTCAGAAGTGTTTCAGAAAAGCCGAATTTGTCCAAGCTCTCTAGCGGGATGCTGTCGCCTTATTGGATATGCCATCTCCCCCAGCATAATTCAACGGAATCAATTTTAAATTTTGTTGCAATGAATGATGGCTTGGTAACTTGCATTAACCCAGACCCAGATGCTATTTTTCAAGTGAAACTGACTGCGGTACTCCGCTATCGAAACAAAGAACAAACCCCTGATGGTGCTGATGAAGAAGAAGGAGGACCAAGCGGTAAGTTGGAAAACACAGAAACTCCAAAAATAGATGAGGTCAGATATCTTTTAATGCAACTGAAATAGTTTACTGTGGAAAATGTCAAAGCCTACTTAGCGGTGTGGCTTGTGCTGAGAACGCATTTTTCAGTTGCCTCAGTGATACAAGAAACAGACAAAGATTGCGTTTTCGTTCAGTGACAACGTCAAATTCACACTGTGTTTTGATTTACTATAACCTTGTACGGTGGAACTAAGTTTACCGTTACGTGAGAGCTTATCTAATGTGTTCGAAACGGGTTTATGTGGGAATAGATTTCTTACAATACTACTCGCAACGGGAAAACAGGTTACGCTAAGTTTCGGCACAGAATCTCCGCATGTTGGCTACCTCTTTATGTTGACCACATTGCTTCAGTCCCTTGAGTGGTCAACTTACGGAGGTTTTACTCTACAAAAATATAAGTAGCGCACATTTATGCGAAAACTGTGTTAGATAGTGCATTTGTGGCGTGCGGCAATGAAGCACAATGTTTATTGACGTGATCACAAGCTATATCTCCACTCACGCAGGCGTACATTAATGAGTCATGTTTCCTTCCCACGAAGCACCGTCTCTCCTGGCTTCCGCTCGAGACACACTTTGGGGACCACATGATGAAATATTCCCTGCCTATTTCACCCCGTAATCTCCGCTTTTATACCTCTTATTCTGATCGGTCCGGAGTCGTTCGATAGACCGTAATTTGCTTGATCATGGATGCATACATATGCTTGGGGTCGCTCCGTGAGGCTGCAATAACGGCGCTTTTGTCTGATTTATTGCGTTCTAGACGAATACCCTCTCCATTTTGCCTAGCTCAAACGCACGACCGGACGCCGCTCGTGACCCGTTCTCGTCTCGTTCCGTCAGACCAACGCTGTTCCGTTTGCCTTCCCTCATCGCGTCTGTTCCCGTTTCCGTCCACACCGTGTTCATGGTCTTCCTGTCCTCCGGAAAGTCACTGGCTTTCGCCTCACCATAATAGGACGGTAGTTTTCAGTAATCTATAAAGCCCCACCTTTGTGCCGTGGCATTATTATCGCGGTCTTCCACTGCCTACGATAATGTCCCGATTTAATAAAAAGTGCAAACATTTTGAGCATCAAAATTGGGATGTCTTAGCCTCTGTGTTTAAGCAACTCCGACGGCAAACTTTCGGGACTGTACAAGCAGGAGGGCTTTAAATAAATAAATAAATAAATAAATAAACGTTTTATTCCTCAGCAGTGCGAGGCAAAGACCAATTGGGTGGTCTTATCAACATGTACAACGTGATCGCATAATATAGTTACTTGTTCGTCTCTTGATCGAAGGTTCCCGTAAGGGTTTTGAAATGATTAGCAGTCAATAGGCCAGTCACAATTTGATGGAAAATCTTGGCGAGTGACGACGATGGTACAGAGACATCAGCTTGGAAGGTGTAGTGCATCAACGAACCAGTGCGTCAAAGGAGAAAACAGAATTGGTTTAACGGATTAATAGGAGTAAGATCGTTCTCAAATATATACTCAATAATGCAATTATATGTAGGTAATCTTATATTATTGAAACGAATAGAGGATATGGTGACTTTCATACGTATCCAGGACCTTTCTCATACAAATCATCTAGAGTCACCGTTTGGCTTAGTGTTGACCAGATGTTTGCAACAGTCAGGTGAATATTAATCATGCGTCTGAATTGTGCATAGGTAGTGCAGTTTCTAACACTCGATGGAAGTTTGTTCCATATTAACGCGTATTTTACAGAGAAAAATTTTGAGCGGAGCTTTGTGCGAGACTTTGGTATTTTCACTGTGCGCTCGCTGTTTCTTAGTTCATAGCGCATACGAGTCTGAAACTCGAGTTGTGGCTGAGCAGTGAAGGTCAATCCGAATAGTAAGCGGTATAAAAGGCACAGATTAAGTTTGAGTCTGCGTAGCCATAGCGGCTCCAGATGTAGCGCCTCGCAACGCTCACGGTATGTCATAGTATTAGGCATGTTCAGAAACCTTTTTGTGAATGATCGTTGAATGTTTTCTAGTGCTATAATATCCACTTTTCTCAGATTACTATGCACTATCGTACAGTACTCAAGTTTCGGCCTAACACATATTTTAAAGGCTTGAAGCCTAGAATCCCTCAAAATAAGAGTTCGACTTATGTAGGCGATCACTTTTCTGGCAGAAGCCTGCAAGAATATAACATGCTCTAAAAAGTTAAATGAGGCAGAATATCTTAGACCAAGGTCTCGGACTGCGCCACACACAGGAATAGGGGTATCGTTTAATGTAAGGATGTTCAGAGAAGGGCCACAGCCGTAGTACAATAGATTACTCTTGTCCGTGGCAAAGTGCAGCTTCCAGGAGTTACTCCAGAGCTCCAATGCGGACAAGTCAGACTGAATATAGGCTAAGTTAGGACTACGTTGCCCAGGGGTGGAACAATACACAATTTTAACATCATCTGCGAAAAGGTAAGGCTTTCCATACAAGATTTCGTCGAGGAGATCGTTGAAATAGATTAAGAATAAAAGCGGGCCTAGCACGCTGCCTTGAATCACTCCACTAGAGATTGTAGTGGCTTCAGATGTATAGTTACCGATTTTGACTACTTGCTTTCTACCCTCGAGGTAGGAACACAACCAGTCTAGAAGCGAATTAGTGATACCATAGGACATAAGCTTCAGCAGCAATAAATTGTGTGGGACACGGTCAAAAGCCTTTTGGATATCAAGAAATATTACGATGATAGCACTTCCGGCGTCTCTTGCTCTAGTCACATAATCAAGGTAATCTAACTGGCAGGTAGTGCACGACCTACCTTTCAAAAAACCGTGCTGATGTTTACTGAGTAGGCTCATAGAGCTCAAATATTCTATCATGCGTTCTTTAACTATCCTCTCCATGATTCTGGAAATAATAGATGTGTGGTGGATTGGGCGGTAATTTTTTACATCTTGCATAGATCCGCTTTTGTGCCTTGGTATTATAGTTGATTGTTTCCAGTGTATAGGATACTCCCCATTGAGCATGGAAAGTGTAAATACATTAAGCAAAAACAGGGGGATGTCTGGACCTCCGTGCTTTACCAGTATTGGAGGGATGTTGTCAGGGCCTGGTGAGCATGATGGCCGAACTAATCTGAGTTGGCGACATATGTCACTAAGTGTAAATTCAACAGTTTGGAGTGTATTACTGCCTCTGTGTATCAGCTTGAGCTGAGGATCATCTTTCGCATTAGCGCCATAAGTAGACATAAAGTAGTCATTGAAGATCGAACATATGATTGCACCGTCGGTTATGGCAGTTCCATCAGAGTTTACAATGGTGTTTATACAACTTGATTTTCTATTCTGCCTACGGTCCAAAAGTTTTGAGATGCAGCCTACCACATTTGCGCCCTTCAGTGCCATTACCTCCTCAGAGCATAGCATTTTG
The DNA here is from genome assembly GCA_944474145.2 of Dicrocoelium dendriticum. Taxonomy (NCBI): domain Eukaryota; kingdom Metazoa; phylum Platyhelminthes; class Trematoda; order Plagiorchiida; family Dicrocoeliidae; genus Dicrocoelium; species Dicrocoelium dendriticum. The sequence goes on along the minus strand of OX104060.1, from coordinate 28,138,727 downwards.
TGGTGGTCTTGGTATAACGCTGTAAGCAATCTGGTGTGGAGCATCAGCAGAGTAAAATCATTAGTTTTCCTAAATTTTTTCTTTATTTTATAAAGTTTAGTGGCTACCTTTTTTGAGATGCCTGCAGGAGCAGCAGTCCTTTTCAACTTCTTAGTACGTTCTGGAGCCACAGCTTCAACACAAAGCTGAATGCGGTGGTAGAATTCATTACAAGCAATTTGTACATTCTGTGCTAAGAAGAATGGATCCCAATATGAAGACCTTATAAGATCCGAGAAAATTGACCAATTCACAGAAGAGAATGGGCGATAATTTATCACTGATTCTGTCGGTTTAGAAAGAATTTGGAAAGAACAACCAACAATGTTATGATCACTACCCGGCAACTTATCACTGATGTATGTGGACACATGCGAACATCCCATCGTAAATATTAGATCAAGTGTGTTTCCAAGTCGTGTAGGTTCTGTGACGTGCTGTACCCATCCCAGTCGATCAAGAGTAGACATAAAAGGATTGTGTTTTTGTGGTTTATTGTTAAGGGACCACGGGATTTCGGGCATATTAAAATCCCCAGCGATTATTTTGTTAGTGTATGAGAGGTCAGCAATAAGACAGAAAGTGTCCAACAAGTCATCGGTCACGGTGAGTGTAGAAGATGGGGGTCTGTAAATACAACCTACTAAGAGATTTGTTGGATTAATAGAAATTGTAATCCACACCGAATCAGGAAGTCTCTGGAGGAATGGTTCATTCAAAGGCAGAACCAAGTATTTGTCTTTGACGTAGATTATACAGCCACCACCTCTACCATAAAGACGGTCATTACGAAAGATGTTATAACCCAGTATCCTGAACAATGTGTCAGACATCTCTGCTGAACACCATGTTTCTGTAATTAGTACTATATCAGGAGAAGAAAGGTGAAGGATATTACGCAGGAAGTGCATTTTATTTAACAGTGAACGGGAACTAATTAAAAGTAAGTGCAGTGTCTTGTTGTCCGTTGGGTTGTCTACAGGAATCCAGGTACAGGACCCCAACGAGGTGGTATTTGGAGAGAGTGGAGTGGGGGTGGTGGATACGGAGGACATATGATTTGCGGAATTAGTGTCATTTGGGGGTGTGGCGGGTAGAACGCCACTGGACCCCCCAAAAAAGGTTGGAAGGGTGAAATACTGGGAAAATGGCGACCCACTGGGATATTACAATTTTCTGGCTGTTGCACATAACCTACGTGCCAGTTAAGGTTATTTACATGTTGAGGTAGTTTGAGAGGATTTTGGTTGGGCCAATTTCTCTCAGCTACTTTAAGTTCCCTAACAAGTGGCTCACAAGTTATGGAGCACACAGGTCGCATATTCAAATGCTGCATAGTTGGAGATATGCCGATTGTCTGCTGGTTTTCAGTGGTGACAGCGTTTGGTGGAAGGTTTAAAATAGCCGTGTTTTTATTGTGTTTAGGAGCACCCGTGTAGATTCCACTTGAGGTTTTGCTACCAGTGTTCTTTGCAACAGGGCTGCTCCGCAGTTTTAAAGGTTCGCAGCTTTTAGGAGAGGAGGTTTTCAGTTTCGTACCAGAGCGTCTATGCACCTGGTTGGTGAACGACAAAGAGTGAGTAGAAATAGTCGTTTGCGCAATGGAACTTTCTTGTATGTTCGGGGACGAGTTGCGCGGTAATGCTGGACTAATGTGACACTGAATGGAGTCAGAAGCGATATTTTTATGACAGTTGCTATCTGATTTCAACCTTAGAGCTGATTCATTTATGATCAGAGTGTCATCTAGGTCAACCAGGTGGGGAAGTTCCTGAGTTTCCGTGGGTGGCGGAACATACTGGTCACAGACTGTTTGTCGGAAATAGGCTTTTTTGCACTCCCTTTGTAGTACTGTTAAATCTGGTTTCAGGACCATGGATACGTAATCTTTCCTAAGGGATAGTGCGCTCCTACTACAAATGAATTTTTCAGCAAGTGTGTCGTTTGAAAATTTAAAGAGTACTGGACAGACCTGCTTCGGAGATTTCTTTCGCAGCCTCACGCAAGAAAACTGCCGTCTTTCAATATGACAGTCGTTTGCCACTGCAGAGGAGATAGACTCAAGAGATAACTTTTCTGGTAAATTAAATGCTATAACATTTTTGGAGCGTTTAATGCGATCATGCACCTCAAATGCAACATGTTGTATAAGATTCCCAACGGATCGAAGGTGTTCGATTTTTGGTGTATCTGGAGTATTAAAAAGATACTTAAGCGAGTTAAATTGCTCTAGCACTTGGTACAGAGATTCAAACCTTTCCTTCAAATCCTTCAGCTGTAATTCAAGCGCAGCAATCGTTTCAATCGCTTTAATGGGCGATTCTGCAGTAACTGCGCTGTGCTCTATCAGAGAGGCCTTATGAGAACTATCATTTGATTGCTTTTCTACTCTTTCGCGCAACTTCGGCTTTATTTTTATCTTAGATGATGAGCCTTTAATTTTTTCCGTGCTGACGGATTGGTTATAAGCAGGATGTTCAGCCAGCATTTCAATGGCTTCCTGTCTCTTCTTTGAGTTTCTTGTTTTAACTGAGGTAACGAGCATTTTTACTGATTGGTCACTCGGTTTTGGGGCTTGTGAAAACTATTTTATGTGGACAAGGGTACGAAAATACGGGACAAATTTCACCGTTTTTGTTTCAGTGATCAAGAGGAATTAAACAGTTATCGACAAACCGCCGAGGAAACAGACTAGGATTTTAGGGCTTCTACGACCTATCAAAAGTGCACGAGAATTCACACAGGTCCAAACAGGCCACGGTTACAAATGCAATGATCGATACAAACCAACCGGTTGTAAGAGCGCTCAGTTGTCCAAACTCGAGATCAGAGAGGAAATCGTTCTCGTATTCAAGTCTACATCATAGAGACGAGCACTCGTGCATGACACAATTCACAACTGTTCGGTCGATGTCGCTGTAGCTAATGATTTCGCTTAGTACACTGAATGTTTCTTGCACATCGACAGAGTCATCAACCTATGCTTTATCAGGTATCCTCACACATCAGATGAAATTCTTTGCGCTGAGTTCGTGCACGCGAAAGTCGAGAAGACTCTCGGTTTTATTACCGACATTGCACTCCTCACATAAAGTGTGATACGCACTATTGAGCCTGATTTCTTCTACGATAGCCGGTCTCTGCATCATCAAAGGAAAGTTTGAGTTATGCCCTAATTTTCGTCGGATTTGGGGTAATTCACGTGGTGTCTTCTGCGCAATCCTACTGAGTCCCTGATTGTTATAATCCTTCGTCTGGGGTGAGGTAACTGTTAGACCTTCACTTTTTCTCGCTATTCCGAATTAAACACCCAAAAACTTATCCGCAAAAATTCTAGCCCAGCCGAGGAAAAATCAAAATTCCAAAAGCCTTGACCACGAAAAACGTGTTAACAACAAAGGTGCCAACGTAGCCAGGTAATGCCGCCGAAACACTGTGCTCTCAACTCTGAGGCAAAGTTACAATGAGCTGGGTGTTTAAAAACGCGTTCGTCTGGTCGATCGATCTCACGGGGTAGTGTAGGACTAGTTAATACTAGTCCGAGACGATGCGCGAATATCAGAAGGTAATTGGAGTCGGACACAGCGGACTGTATTCGATGGGCTACAACAAGAAGCGGACGGATGAAGCGAGGCAAGAGCGTACACGTGAGCGCGGGGACTTACAAGGCAGTTGTGTGTCGAGTCGGTTGTAAGATTAAAACAAGAAGGAGTAATGTACAATCGGTCAACAAGTAAATTGTACACGAAAGATAAGAGTTATCTTTTTGGGCGCTACAGAGCTCCCCCCTAGAAGGCTGAACATAGAAAGCCTTCGAAATAGAAAAGGAATGTTGAAACGAGGTTCGTAAGGCAAAATCGTGCCGAGTAAAAATGGGCGTGCGTTCGTGTAAATGGGGGTTCGTCGGAAGTCGGAGTCCGCTGTGCCGTTTATGATTTGTTATTTATTGAATGCAGGGCAGGGTGCATTTCGGCGAGCCGTTGGAGCGGGCTTGTCGGACTACAAAAACTGGCTAGCCCAGAAAAAGGCCGACAGGACCTCAACCTCCGCTGCTGCCGAACGGTGCGCTTGGGAGTGGTCTCTCCCCCCGCCGCACCCCGCCCCTCGCCAAAACGACCCTCGTCCCACGAAGAAAACGACCGTCGTCCCACGGAGAAGCGACCCTCGTCTCGCGGAGAAGCGATCCTCGTCCCGCGAAGAAGCGATCCTCGTCCCGCGGAGAAGTGACCCTCGTCTCGCGGAGAAGTGACCCTCGTCCCGCGAAGAAGCGATCCTCGTCAAGCGGAGAAGCGACCAGTGTTCGCGTCAGGGTCCTCGAAAACATTCCTCGTGTGGGCCAGTCGATCGAATGGGAGGGTTTGGGCATGTAAAGACGAGAAAATAGAAAAACACGCGCAGAAAACGCCGAAAAGAACAAACAAATGAGCTGCGTGTGTAAATATTTTTTGGTTTTTGAATAATTTTTTCAAAAAAGGTTTTACGGGGTTTTTTGATATTTTTGTTTGTTTTCAAAACGTTAATCTACCAAAAATGGGGCAAATATATACAATATCTACAAAGTTAAAAGTATTTACATTATACGTAGTCGGAGAAGCGAACGGGCTTACGTACCTCCCGACCACGGCGATTGGTCGTGGGAGGCGGCGGGCTAGGTTCGGGTGATGTCGGGACTGCTGAAGCTTGCAGACCGTGATCGTGGTCTGGTTGGACTTCAATAGCATGCGGAAAATTGGTACGGTGAGTTGTGACGTCGCACGATGCACTACTAGACGAAGTAAGCAAGTGGTTTTCTTCCAAAAAGGCGGGTTTTAGACGGTCGATGGTGACGACTTCGCGTCGACCACCGCGGTCAATAGTGTACGCCTTACTCGCACGATGCAGCACCTTGAAGGGTCCTATATACGGCGACTGAAGAGGCTGTCGTACACCGTCTGCGCGAAGAAGGACGTGTGAACAAGTAGACAGCTTCTCGGGCACGTACACTCGTGTCTTCTGCGATCGAGGAGCGGGTGGACGTAGCTCACGCATCTGGTGAGCCAATCGGTCAGTGTAACTTCCGTAGTCAAAGGTACATGGGGCTGGTGCTACCAGCTGTCCGGGCAACCGCAGCGTGCAACCGTAGACTAGCTGCGCTGGTGTGGCGTCGAAATCGGTTTTAACCGTGTTTCTTAAGCCTAGAAGAACGAGGGGAAGCGTTTCAGACCATGAAGGATCTGCGTGCGCACGTAGCGCTGCCTTCAGCTGGCGGTGTAAACGCTCCACCATGCAGTTAGCGGCCGGATGATACGCCGTCGTTTGGACGTGGCGACAGCCTAAATCCTTAAGCAACATGGCAAATGTCGACGAGAAATGTGACCCTCGATCGGTGGTCACGATGGCGGGACAGCCGTATTGTGCTACCCAGCGCTCCAGAAAAGCTTTCGCTACTGTTTCCGAGGAACAATTTGGGATGGGGACGGCCTCAGGCCATCTAGTAAATCGATCGATGCAGGTCAGTAGATATACCGAGCCTTTGGAAGGCGGCAGAGGACCTATGAGTTCGACGTGCACGTGATGAAAACGTGCGTCTGGCGTCGGAAACGTGCCTAATGGGCTTCTCGTGTGCTTGTGTACCTTCGCGCGTTGACACGGAAGGCAAGCAGCTGCCCAAATACGGACGTCCCGATTAACATTGCGCCAAACGAATCGTGCGGTCACGAGTTTAACCGATGCACGAACGCCTGGGTGAGACAAGCCGTGCAACGCGTCGAACACAGTCTGCTGAAACTCACGTGGGACGACTGGGCGCGGAGTGCCCAGAGATAAATCGCAGAGTATCGTTCCGTCTGATGATGTCAGCGGAACGGATCGTATATCCAGTGAGGGAGATCTGCGTAGTAGATCAAGCTCAGGATCGTTGAGTTGTGCTGTGGCCATGGCTGCCAAGTCGATAGCAGTGCCGGCGTCAGCGGAGATAGCTTGGATGCGGGAAAGTGCATTTTCGACGGAGTTGTGCACACCTGAGACATGCCGTATATCGGTCGTAAACTGAGCGATATAGTCAAGGTGGCGCGGCTCTCTAGGAGAGTATCGGTCGGTAGTCGAGCCGAGCACGTAAGTCAGGGGTTTTTGGTCAGTGAAGGCGACAAAGGAGCGGCCTTCCAGGACATGTCGAAAGTGACGTATCGCTAGATATACGGCTAGTAGTTCTCTACCGAACGTGCTGTAGCGAGATTCGGTAGGTTGTAGGCGTTTGGAGAAAAACGCTAAGGATTGCCACGTGTCGGATACGCGTTGCTGTAAAACAGCGTCGACTGGCACCTCCGAGGCGTCAGTACTGAGGGACAGTGGGGCGGCCGGATCGTGATGCGCTACAGAAGCTATGTTGGCGATAGCCTCTTTCAGCGACTTAAAAGCAGTGCGTGCTACCGTAGGAAATTCGAATTTCTTGAGTTTCCCTCGGAGAAGGTCCGTGAGGGGTTGCATCAGCGAGGCGCAGTTGGGTATAAATCGTCGGTAAAAGTTAACAAGGCCATCAGAACGCCTGAGCTGTTTGAAAGAATGAGGCTCGGGGTAGTCGATGATGGCTAGAATTTTATCCTGCAGTAGCACGACGCCTGCAGAAGAGATACGATGTCCCAGGAAATTGACTGCATCGACACCAAACGAACACTTTTCTGCGTTGATCGTCACCCCTTGTTGGGATGAACGAACAAAAAGTGCTCGTACGTGGCGTATGTGCTCTTCTCGTGAAGAGCTTGCGATTAATATGACGTCAAGATACGCGTAAGCGAAGTCTAAGCCGCGACAAACTTGGTCGATGAAACGCTGAGAAGTTTGCGCGGCGTTCTTCAGGCTAAATGGCATGCGCAGAAACTCGAACAAACCAAATGGAGTCGTCACGGCAGTTTTAGCGATGTCCTCTTCGGCTACCGGAATTTGGTTGGTTACGCGGACCAAGTCGATTTTGCTGAAGATATTTTTACCCACCAGAATGGCGGTGAGATCCACTATGTGTGGGATCGGATAGCGATCAGGCGTGGTTACCGTATCCAAGGATCGATAGTCACCGCAAGGACGCCCCATGAGCTTCTTGGGGACCATGTGCAGAGGCGACGCCCATGGGCTGTTGGACGGTCTGACGATACCAAGTTGAAGCATGTGGTCAAATTCGGCTCGTGCTGCCCGTAGTTTGTCTGGAGCAAGCCGTCTTGGCCGTGCGCTAACTGGTTGACCGCGCGTAACTATGTGGTCAGCGACCTCTGTCGTGACTGGTGGAAGCTCTGCAGCCGGTCGAACCAGTCGCGGGTATTCGGAGAGGAGGCTCAAGTAGTCGGACGGTGCGTCTGCGATCCGAAATACAGGGCTGATTATCGGGCATCTGAAAGGATACCATCAACACCTAGTTTCGTACGGTCGTCTAAAAGTCTGTGGCGACCAGCATCAACAAGCAACCCAAAATGTCGGAGGAAGTCAATACCGATAATTGCGAAGGGTACAGACGCAACCATGAAGACCCACTGAAAATCTCGGCGAAGATTGAGGTTCAGGTTCATCATGCGCTGACCGAATGAAGCTATCGGAGAACCGTTGGCCGCACGCAAATTGTACGTAGGCTCCGAATGCTTGTCGCTAGCGGTCGCTGGGATGACGCTGACTTCCGCTCCCGTGTCGATGAGGAAGATGGTGGAAGAGCGTCGATCCTTAACGTAAAACAGTCGGTTTGCTTGGCTACTGAATGATACGTTTGTGGTGCTCGTATGCGTGCTATTCGTTTTCCCTGGGTCGTGCCTAATGCAGGGAGCCCGACAACGTCTAGCTCTTCCACCGTATTGGCGGTGATACCAACATACTTCTTCGATGGGTATGACGTTATCTGACTGAGACCTTGTAAGGAAAAAGTTGCGCTTTCGTGCCGAACGTGACGTACTCGGTGCAGGCACAGACGAGCCGCAATGAACGGTAGCCAAAACGTGGTCAGCATTTGATCATGGCACCCGCTGCTTCGAAGCCTTCAGTGCTGCTATCCTGCTGCGAAGTAGCGCAATTTCCTCGTCTTTACAGTCAGATCGGTCTAGCGACTGGGAAAAAACATGGGATTCGGTTTTCATCGGTGAGAATACGTCACCGGAGTTACTGGTCGTCTGCTGCGGAAAACGTTCGAACGCAGCGTCTGCCTTGGTAGCTAAGTCTTTCAGGGATGCATCTATAAACATGGACAGCATTACCGGCAGTGGCTCTGGGAGACGTGCAAACCACAGCTCCTTTATCCCCTCTTCGCTCAAGAATAAGGGACCAGCGATGCGCTGAAGTTCGCGGAGCAATGCCGACGGCTTGCGATCTCCAAGCTTGAGACCATTGAGCTGCTCAAATCGTGCTCGTGCGCTGGGTCGTAACTCTTTCAATATCGCTTGCTTCATCGTTTCATACTTTGCCTCATTCGATTGGCACATCAGAATGTCCTCAACCAGCGTCACTACCGACGTAGGAAGGCGTGGGACTAGCTGATTGTACCTTGGACGGTCCGCCGTTATGCCCTTATTTTCTAGTTCGATCTCGAATATCTTAAACCAAACTTCTGGACTGTGTTCCATGAAACTTGGAACAGCCAAAGTATGCATGGTTACCTTGTGGAACGACTCAGATGTCACACTCGAAATGTGAGTCGAAAGATAAAGAACGAACAAAATACGATAAAAGTACTAAAATTACGCAAGCAACAAATGAATACAAGTATATAATCGAGAAAAAGGAACGAACTCACCAAAAAATATGAATGAGAAAAGATGTTGAATTCGCGCGTGCGAATCGGGGTCACCAATTTGTAGGACTAGTTAATACTAGTCCGAGACGATGCGCGGAATTAAGCGCGGATATCAGAAGGCAATTGGAGTCGGACACAGCGGACTGTATTCGATGGGCTACAACAAGAAGCGGACGGATGAAGCGAGGCAAGAGCGTACACGTGAGCGCGGGGACTAACAAGGCAGTTGTGTGTCGAGCCGGTTGTAAGCTTAAAACAAGAAGGAGTAATGTACAATCGGTCAACAAGTAAATTGTACACGAAAGATAAGAGTTATCTTTTTGGGCGCTACAGTAGGCGATTCTCTTCAGCCCAGCTTTCAGTCACCATTACATACTTTCCTTTTTCTTTTCTTTCGTAGTTCGTGTGTTGCAAATTCTATAGCCTTTTTCTTTTATGTTTTATCTGCTTCCCGGATAGTAACTATCTCCATGCACGGATACAACTTATAATAAAAGCTGTTTATTGCCTCCTGCTGACATGAAGACATAAAGCATCCGTCCCAGTTCATAGAGAAAGACAGAAAAGGCATCCCAATTAACCATCCCGACTGATCGAAAACCTTTGACTTTTCGTGCACATTTGAAGCTCAGTTTAAAAAGACAGTTGCGCATTCAGTGATCGCTTCCAGGAAACTATTTCGGTACGCTTATTTCAGTTGAGGGAATCTCCAGCGTGAAAATTAAATCTTTTGTGTTTTTCCTCCAGTATGCGAATGGTTTTGTGTTTGCCAGCTACCAAGACGTATGCAAGAAGGAAACACCTGATATCTGTCTGATGGAGTGTCATCTACACATTTTATCTGTGGTACACTGAAATCCCTGTGACAAGTTTGTACTCAAGTAGCAGCTCAGTAATGTTCTTGAATGTTGTTAATAAGGAGGATATCTGCTCCCACTTCTGGTTTGGTGGATTGTAAATACAACCACGAATAAGCTGCTGGTTCTCAATAGGTATTGGGATCCCATTGGAATCCTACATGTGATTTAACGCTGCAGAATCGAAGGCTCTTGGCATGTATGACTCTCTCAAACTTAGTACACAGCTTTCGCCATGACGGTGTTGTCGGTTCTTTTTAAAATTATCGTAACGAAGGTGATATACTCTCATCTGGAGTATCAGCAATGCACTGTGATTCAGTGATGAAGACAATGTCAGGATTAAGAGTCAACATGATGGAGCAGAAGACATTCATTGTGGATGGAAGTAAGCGGACACTGATCAGAGTACCAGATAATGCGCTTGTGTTGGAGGTTTGTGATGACGCTGTACAATTCGCTAATGGTGTATGCGCTGTTGACTTTATTTCGGCAACTCCCTGGACAACAATGGCACTGACGAAGAGACCGAAACTTGATCTAACCAAGAGTAAGGTGGTTCATGTTATCTGTATCACAGGATGCTGGTGTGCGGTGTGTGGACTTTGGTCACATAATAGGAATTGGCAGTTCTATTGTGGAGGATAACCATTCCTTGGCCTCCCTCCACATCTGAAGTGAAGGTCACATGTCAATGGTGCGAAATCCCCTATAGGAGAGATGTCTGAGACTACACGGCTAATGCCTGCATCGAGGTTTCTGGTCCGATGTGGTGCTTTCCTCGGATCAAAAGTGCAACGAATGTCCCCCTGTTTGTAGGAGTTACGTGACCCGAGGAAGCAAAGCCATATTTGTTTCTACTATGGTTTGCTACTGGGGCATGGCTTGTAGTTCGATTTGTGCCCGAGAGTAATATCTTGCTTCGATGCACATAGTTGTCTCTAGAAATCACCTCAGTTCATGTACCTGAGTGCTTGTCAAATTCCCTGAGAGCTCAAGACCAATCGAGTTTGTACCTTTCGTCAAAGATTCAGGAACATCGCTCGGATCGGATATACACATCATTTAGGCTACAAGGGAACCGTCTACCAAACAAAGTATGCCGTTCGTCAGACGTGTTAACACCCATCATCTGCTCGTGAGATTTACGTTAAGGTACACCAGCTGCGGCGACATACCCGGAACAGTGAATTGAATCATCAAACGGTACCTTGTTCTTGTCACTAGTGAATTTAGCTATACTTGTGGAGCCAGGAACCTTTAGTGCCAGTACTGTGTACAACCTCGAGTTTACTTGTAACTAGTAGGGGATTTATTAGGTTTTTGTGTAGCTTCGTCGCAGTTAGACACAAGCAGACAGTCACCACACATTCAGGAACGCGCTAAACGGCCGTTCCATCCTATTGGGACTCGAATCCTGCAGGACTCGAACCCACGATCTTACTCTTGCGAGTCAGCGACTTATGTCGCTGATCCATGGACGACAACAGCGGACCGCCATGACTGCGATATAACACGACTCATCGTCCACTGTCTTGCATTTGCTGAATGTGCAGAGGACAGGGCTGGCCCTCAAAGCAACGACTTCCTTTACAAGCCGCCATCAATCGAGGTGGCAACTATGCTGCTAAAGCGATTACTGCTTATTTGTTTACTTGGTTCTATCCTACTGTTGAGTCAACACTATTAAATGGTCCGGTAGGTGGTTTGGACTGGGTCTGAGATACGGGTTCGCATGGGGCACAGGAGGACGAGTAAATGTATGGCTCATCGTTTCAACTGCAACAAACACTATTTGGGATAAAGGTTGCAGAACCACTGTACAAACCAACCGGTTTTTAAGTCCGCGTTGAGTAATCGGAAGTAGACCAATGGTTTCAGATCGTTATTCTTTCTTCCATTCTTGCCCTGTTTTGCTGTGCGGTAGTGTTCTACCGGTCTACACGCGCAATGAACTATTTGAATCCCTGCCTTCGAGTCGCATACACTGTTGTGATTTTAGCGTCCACAATAATTCGCCTTGCCAAAGGAAGCTACTTAGGGTAGTCCTTCATTGTTTGGGTTTTTCAGGGATGCACGTACTATTGATTATGTGGTCAGAAAGATCAACTCATGGTCAGTCAAACTGTTATCCGCTGATGAGTGCAACGGTTACATACATTTTGAAGATGCTTCAGGTACCCTTTTCGTGTGGTACTGGTAATTAAGACCTTATCGATTTAGACGAAAACGAAATGAAGGACTAATACATAGCAAAAAATTCAAGCAAGCATGCCTCCAGACCTCAGTTAGACAAAAACAAGCCACAGTACGAACCAGAGTGTATCGGGTGAAGCACTGCAACATGGCTCACATAACATACGAGTTAAAGTATGAGTGAAGAACTATTGATTGGTCCATTAGAGGTAAACCAATAAGAACGCGGTATGGCTGAGCTAACTAATCCATATCATCGTCGGATGTAACATCCCATCCCTTCTTGGAGAAAGTCTTCTACCGGGAACGAAACGTTCAACAGGTTTAGGCACACGTTGAGGTCCACGAAGTGGTGGACGTTTTTTGTTTACGCTTTATCCTGAGTGGTTTTTTCCACCGTCGGTTTAACTGAGTCAGATATATTTTCTTCATTTTCTCGTGTTTCTTCATAGCGCGGACGTATGTGATCTGAATGCCGCCTCAAGACGAGACCATTTAACTCCAGGTCAGCCTGGGTACCATCACTTGTGACCACGGTTGCAGGATTCCGTGACTGTTCGTGGGTAGGTCGTGTATACACAGAATCTCCCGGTTGGAAAACGACATCTTGACTCCTGTCCAACGTAGCTGTCTTGTTTTGTTTCGCTTCTAGTTGCGCTCGACGATTAAGAAATAATAGGTGTAATCTAGCACAGTGTTCTACGGAACATCAGTTCTGTGGGGGGATTTACCCATGGCTTCTGTGGGAGTTATTCTGTAGGCAAAATATAATCGATCTAATCGAGTTTGTATGATTCCCGATAACTGCTTTAGCGGAGCGCTTTTTACCGTCTGCACCGCCTTTTCGGCTAATCCATTTGATGCAGGATGATGTGGAACGGTACGCACGTGTTGAATGCCATTGCTATGCATAAAGCTCTCAAACTCCTTACTGGTAAAACAGGACCCATTATCTGTACAAACAGTTTCAGATATTCTGAAAACCGGAAACGAGCACATTTTTGAAATGGTTGTTTCAGCCGTAGGATAAGACACTGTATAAACATCGATGCAATTCGAGTAAGCATCGACTATCAACAGGAAAATGTTCCGTTCAAAGGACCAAAATACTGCATGGATACGCTGCCATGTTCTTTCAGGCCAATGCCAAGGATGTTTTGGACCTGGAGGTTTATTTGACTGATATTTTTGACATAGATCACACGTTTATAGGTAGTTTTCCAGTTCGGAATCTAAGCCGGGCCACCAGCAATAGCCAGGTGCAAGGACCTTCATTCGGGAAGCACCTAGATATCCATTGTGCAGTTCATTTAGACTGAAGGAGCATGCTTTCGACGGTGGAACCGAACGTGAGCCCCAAAGTAAGCATCCGTCTTGTACATTCAGCTCATATTTTCGAAACCCAAAAGATTTCAATTCAGCCGGAATTCAACTACGCCAGCCAAGTTTCGTGAAACGTATCACGGAGACTAGTTTGGGATCACGATCGGTCCATCGACGTATGACGTCACTTGTCAAAGAGGTAATGTCCACGTACTGCACCAAATGAACTAACTCCACCGGTTTATGTATTGGCCCTGCGGGGGTCGCGTGCGGTAACCGACTCAGGGCCTCCACCGTACAGTTGTTAGAGACTGGGATGTAAGCGATTTTGTATTCATACGCACTAAGGATTAAGGCTCATCGTTGCATTCCAGGTGAAAGCATTTGATGGATCCCCTTGGATTCACCCAATAAGGATATCAACGGTTTGTGATCGGTTTGGACCTCAAAAGGACTGCCACTAAATATACTGGCGAAAGTGCTTGACACTAAAGAGTACTGATAGGGCCTCCTGATCAAGTTGTGAGTAATTTTTTCAGCCGGTTGTAAGACACGCGAAGCGAAAGCAATCGGATGAATTGCACCATGCGGCATTTTATGACACAAAACCGCTCCAACTCCATATGGAGAAGCATCATACTGAATGATCAGAGGATTCTTTTTATCGTAGTGAACTAAAACTGGCGTTGATGCTAACAAATTTTTAGCACGAATGAAAGCGGACTGATGCTCATCATTCCACATCCACCGTATGTTTTTATGTGGCAGTGGATTCAAAGGAGGCAAAATAGTTGCTGCGTCTGGTAAAAAACGACGATAGTGTGATGACATTCCTAAGAATGATCAGAGTTCATCAACATTCTTAGACTGCAGTACCTGTATAATTGGGGATAATTTATCCTACAAAACATGCAGACCTCTCTTATCAGGTTTGTAGCCAAGATAAGAAACAGATTAAAACAAAACGCACATTTAGATTTCTTCAGTTTCAATCCATTTGATTCCAAACTTTCCAACCCGTCCGAAGTGTCTTTAAATGTTCAGCACCACTTCGGCCAGGTATCTGACTCGTTCTAAAATAACAATTTTTTCCGCATACTTTCGTCCAGAATCCCCGTAATTAAGCACTGTCTTTCCATTTCTTCTACAAATTTGTCGAGCGGAATTGCGTTGTATTTACACTGGGGAATGAACTGGTGGAGGTGTGCAATGATGTCGTTGACTCTCTCGTTCGGTTTCTGTACAATATTTGAAAACCAGTATCTCGCAGTATAAACATTCTGTTTCAATCTTCACAGTGTGGTATAGTTAGCCATGGCCGATGTAATAGTGTCAATTTTCTACAAGTGGTGCATCATAATGTCGCTGGCCTTCATCTCCCAGCACTTGTTTGAATAGTCTTATTTTGTGGGACTCCGAAAGTAAAATCATAGGATTCAAAACAGAAGGCAGTTCTTGGTAGTTAATAAATGATTTTTTACACCTCACCCAGCATGATAAGGTCGATTTGCCATCAGCGGATGACCAAAAGTTAGCAGGTGAATTAATGATAGGGTTCACCTGGATCCCGTCGCCAATAATACGTAGTAACGAATTCAAGCAAACACGCTCCCATACCGCAGTTAGGCAAAAACAAGGCACAGTACGAAACAGAGTATATCGGGCGAAGCACTGCAACATGGCTCATATGACACACTAGTTAAAGTATGAGTGAGGGTCTATTGGTTGGTCCATGAGAGGTAGACCAATAAGAACGCGGTGTGACTTTACTAACTAATTAATGCCATCGACGTACGTAACAAGAACACGAAGGACTTAGTCCATGAGACGCTGAGAACTCTGTGCGACTTGATGGAGTCCGAATGGCATACGGAATAACTCGTATAAGCCGAAATGCGCGATGACGGCGTTTTTGCTACGTTTTCAGGGTAATTTCGATTCGGTGATAAGCTCGACCAACGTACATCTTGGAAAAATCGGCGTTTCTGGATGATTCCAGTGAAAAAGCACAAATATATGACATAGGGTGTCTATTATGGACAGGAACGCATTTGAGTACCAGATAATTGCCACATAGTCGCCAGTCAGCAGTCTTTTTGGGTTCCAGATGAACGGGAAGCCCAACAGCTATTGGAGCAGCGGATGAAGTCGGTATTGAGCATGCGCTTGAATCCTAGTTTACTAAACTTCAGTTTGCCAGATGTAAGAACTCTCGGTTTGGCTGATACGTGTGTACTCATTATGACGATATAATGACGAACTTCGTGCTTAGGCTCAGTTGTTTCGGTATTCGTGCGGGTCGAAGACGGAAATTGCTGCTGAAGTGACGAATTGTTTTATAGCGCCTAGAATGAGTATGCGGAATCCGACGGAATTAACTTTGGCAAGATGGCAGAGACCGTTTTCTAAGTGCTGACATCCCTTAACTTTCTGAAACATAAGTCTACCACGAGGCCAAATTTTTAAGCGATAGCAAAAATTAACGGAGAATTTCACAATAAGCTAAGACTTAAATTAAAGAGCTTCTGGCCGTAGCTCTCCATTTTAGTCTGGCTAACCGCCTGTAACGGGATTCCGGTTGGTTGCAGAGAGCTTTTTTAGGGATCAGGTTATAACGCTTATTCCTGCGCCGGTATCGACCAGAAAATTAGGTTGCGTCGTGAAATTGAACACTTAGATTAGGCGATTAATGACTCAGTCAACTACAGTCGCCACCATTACTGACTGGCTTTGGTGTTTCCCCATTGCGAAATGGGAAATGCTTTCTGATAGTTGCAATCCGGAAAACAATTACAGGCTGCTTTCCTTAAACGACGATGAAAGTAACGACATGGTCGCTGCTGTCCTGAGCGTGATCTGCTGCGGTGCGGGTTTTCTAAAGGAACCTCTTCATGTGATAACCTACTCACATATAATGGCGGACATGCCATATTCCAAACTGGAGAGTTTATCGTTGCTGGAATCAAGTGTGGGGCTATAAGATGCGCTGTGGTAGATTCGGCTACTTTGCTAAGAGTATTTTTACAGGAACCCTCATGCACCTTCTCAGCAGCTTCCGGGAGCTTTTCCAGTTTAAGATCATCGTAGAGGTACTTGCAATAAGGTGGCGATGCAGTGAAGCAATGGTTTATGAGGGGTATAAAAGTGAATGCTTGACATGGTTAGGGTGAACATTTAAAAAAATTACAAAAAGTGGTCAGTAAAAGATGATCAGGTTCATTACTCACGAAGGCGTTTTGGAATACATATTTGAGAGTATTCTTGCCAGAATTCTTGGATGGTTACGACCCTGTTCACTTTTGTTGCGCACTAATGCCATCATTTGACGGTCATAGGCTATATCACATAGTGAAGAGGTGCAAGTGTATCCTCAAGGCGTTTGTTGAAAAGGGATTAGGTGGGGGCATTTAGTACATATGCCGTAAGAGCGTTCCAAGGTTTTGACACTCGGAGGGAGGAAACTTTGCGTCGGCATTACAGTCGGCCGTACTGCGTGGCCACCCTAAACTGACGACCCCAAAAAGATGTGTTTTGACTGTGTTTAAAAAGCTTGTGGCAAGTATGGTTGGGGTTTTGCAATATGATAAGCTATTATGGGACCACCCCGTAGACGCCGATAACGGCCACTGTATATTTTTAGGGTTTTCAGTCTGAGTGGGTAGGAATGGTGGGACAAAGCTTCGCAGTCCTTTGTCGCTCAGCTTTGTGTATTATCGGGCGGGGTGAGGTGGTGCTTCAGCCAGTGTTGCCACGCTTGAATAACGTATTCCGCATGCGACTTTACGTACGCGACAAGCCTTTTTGGAAAAAACTTAGACGTCAAACTTCCCCTTCGCTCTATCAAGAAAGCAAAAATGCTGGTCTGCTTTCTTTGATGACTTGTCAGCCTGCTTCCAACATCGAAGGTCTTCTTGGACTAGCCCGCCAAGATCGCATTCATGAAAAACCCACCGTAGAATTTGTGGTCCTAGGCCAGCGGTGTCCAAACCTTTTGCAAGGTGAGCCACATTTTGTGAGGCAAAAATATGTAAGGGCCATATTTAGTCTGACATTAGGATAATAACCAAAAATGACATACATTACAAAATTTTAAAACTAGTTTTTAATGTGAATGGTGGAAGTTAGATCTGAAGATCTTTCGTATTTCTGCTTTAGTTAAAATACTAGATTGACTTCCTATTTGGCTATAATAAACAATAATACATCATTAATTTTTGCAAGTATCCGACGATATCGAATTTTTATTCGTAACATCACTACTTTTTAAAAAAATCTATATGATGTCGTCTGTAGGGCAAAAATGTAGGCTTGAAGTTATTAGTTCATGATTAAACAGCGGGCCGCATTCGGCCCACTGTCCAGGCTTTAGACATCCTTGTCCAAGGCGGTAGTTGTGAGTATTCTGTTGGCGTATGCTCAGAATTTTGCAATTGGTGGGGTTGAACTGTAGCATATTCTCGATGGGCCATGTGTACGCTTTGTCTAAGCCATCCTGGAGGGCTGTGTGTTCCTCCACGAAAACGATGGCACGTCATATAAATAAATAAATAAATAAATAAACTGTATATGGCTCGACGATACGAGAAGCCGTTCCCAGAAGGGACGGATCAAATAATGGTACAGCAGTTTCATATCATGGTATAATAAATTTAAAAAAATGTGAGCATAAAATGAAAATTTGTGTAGCGCGAAACGGTCCAAAATATTTACATTCCTCTTGTTCTATCATCTGACAAGTTTTTAGCAGTCACACGAGAGTTGATCGCACACGAGAAAAAAATGGAGAATAAAGTGCTGCGGGCCAACAAAATATAACCACTTGTGCACTTGACCACATGCATTTTCAGGCACCATTAACTCCGTTCTCAAAAGCGTTATCTAAGGACTGTGCTGTTCGAAACATTATTATCACATTTTGAACGGTTAAATAATCTTTTATCGAAAGCTTAAACAAACGCAATGTGCAACAATTTCTGATAGCTCTTGGAAGTTTGTTCCAAAGCTTTGAGCAGTGTATTAAGAAGAAACGCTCCCTAATTCGCGTATTGAACTTTGGAATCATGACCGTTGTCTCCTTATTTCGTAGCTCGTATCTAGTGTTAACGGCCATATGGACACAGTTAGCATAATTGTGCATGTAATGTTGAATTATTCTGTACAGGAAACACAAGTTCATCTTCATTATCCGTAGCCAAAGTGGGTCAAGTCCAAGTTTTTCACTGCGCTCTCTGTAGGTCATCTTGGAGGAATATCCGCACAGCTTCTTTGTAAAGCGTCGCTGTTCCCTCTCAAGAGCATGCTGGTCAGATTTCCACAGATTCGACTGTAGTAGTGAGCAGTATTCCATGCCAGGTAACACATATGTTTTGTAAAGCCAGATACGAGATTCTGTGAGTTGAAATTTATGACAGATATAGCCAGTAGTCTTCATGGCTTTCGAAACTTGGAAGTCACAATGTTCCGAAAAGTTGAAGGTAGTGGAATACCGCACACCCAAGTCGCGAATCACTTTGCACTGTGATATAAACGTGCCTTGTAATAATAGACTGTCTGGTGGAACTTCGCATTTGTACGACAGAATATTACACTTGTCCACGGAAAAGGACATCTGCCACAGTTTGCACCAGGATTCAAGTGCCGATAGATCTTCCTGAATGTGGCACAAGGCTGCGCGGGTATCTGCACGTCATATCTTTGGATCATCAGCAAATAGTAGACAGTTTGAAGGCAGCACGCTTGCGAGATCGTTTAGGAAGACCAGGAACTGGCCGAGTCCTGAGGTACGCCGCACTGGAGTTCCAGTGGTTCTGATAGGGTACTGCGAACCTTCACATTCAGGTGACGTTAAACGAGTAAGTCGCCTAACTATCCTAGAACGGTTTCGCCGATACCATAAATCTGGAGCATGCGCAGCAGAAATCGATGGTCCAGGCGATTGAATGTTTTTGAGAAACCCAGGCAGACTGCGTCTACTACTACACCAGCGTCCATAGATTTCGTCCAGCTTGCACTAGCTATCAACAGATTAGTCGTACCGGACAGATCTTTTTGAACTCCGTGCTGTTCCTGAACAAGCATTTTATTACGTATCAGGTACTCCATTAGCGCCTAAGCTACAATGAGCTCCATGATCTTGGAGATCACCGGAAGAAGTGAAATCGGGCGATAATTTGTTGGTTCTGCACGACTACCACTTTTGTAGATTGTAGTGATGACTCCGTGCTTCCATATTGTGGGGACGTGCACCTCGTTAATATATCATTGAAAGAATATTGCTAAAGGTTCAGCTAAACTCATGGCAGCAACTTTTAACGCCTTCGGGCAAACGCAGTCCGCAGTGACATCGGCCGTTTAAGTACAGGCGCCATTGTAAATGATATATGGTTAAGGCCTGATAGCGGCATGATCTTCGTAGGTGTGGTGTAATTTGACTACGCACTTTGGCACGTACTGTCAAGTTGTTGCCTAAGAACTTTGGCCGCCTCTTGTGCCGTTCCTGATAACCCACATGCTGTGTACAGAGTAGGAATTCCGCGCTTAACCCGGCGAATTATGTTTACGTGTCTGCATAGCATCTTGAGGCTAGAGCAAGATTTCACCACAAGATATTGTTGGATTTTTACTTTATCCTCCCGGGCGAATTTGATAAAGTGGTTCCATTGTGTCGTATATTGGTTCCAATTCTCCTTTTCGGAGAGGCTATATAGGTGAACTATGCCCAGTCCTCAATACCATGCATTTCCGATTCCTGTTAATCAGGAACGATTTCATCTTTTGGGTCGGTGGATTTTTGTTTCAAATGTGCTTGCAACCTGCCCCTTGAACCTGTTGACAGATTCCATGCAGACCACTTTTAGGTGATCACACGTCCAGGAAATACCAGCTTGTTACACAAAGGAGTTTGGACGAGTTATCATATTTAGTTGCGACGTAAAATTCCTCGGTATTTACTCTTGCAAAGCACAAGTATTGAAACACTAGCGTCGCATGATGGCTGCGCCCTAAAGGAGGACACGTTGTTGTTATGTCAATCACGAGTTCCTCCTTGGCGAAAACGAGATTAAACATGACCGGTTTATTGCATGTCCTGAAACATGTTGGGGAAGTGACATGGTTGTACAGCGGAGAACCGACCAGTAGCTCTTGGATTTCCGCCTTGAGTTGTTCACCCAGAGTGGCTGGGCTTTCTAAGTCGTGCGGATTGAAGACAACGTGGCTGTAAGATAGTGCAAGTAGGTTCTTCATGGCAGAAGCTAGGGCCACGTCCGTTGCTAAAGTGGACACTGGTGGGCGGTAAACAATGGCCAATAAGCATATCTTTTCTTGACTTAGGTGTAGCCAACCTCATAAGGCGTCCATGGTTCTGAATGCTAAGGTCGTTTACGCGGTCATTGAGAAAGTCGGAATAGTAGTAAAGAATTACACCGGCTCCATTTGTGGGTCGGTCGTGGCGCAAGAGTGACCTACCAGGTAGTGCGATTTCGGTGTCGGTAATCACATCGTTCAGCCATGTTTCGGTTACCATGATGACGTTCCAAAGTGTTAAGTTGAAGCAAGATCAAAGCTCGGCCGATTTACTGAGAAAGCCTTTTGCGTTGGTATACAAACACTTTGAGCAGCAGATACCAGAAGCCTACCTGTACCCATAAAAGTTTCTCGTGAATGTACGCCGACCCTTGTGGGGCCAGTTGACAACATTTTTGGGTCTTTTTCTTGCCTACTGCAAAGGTCCGTTTCGATCTGTTGCACAGAGCACCCACTACCTAATCGTTCGGAGACGAATTATGGCGAATTATCTGTTCATTCCTCTTCGGATGGCTGGAGCTTTGCACTACCCTCTGGCTCAGCAACGCAGCTAGCGAGGCTAGCGACAAAATCTTGCTGGTTTTGTGTTCCCTCAGATTATAGTGGCCTAGCCACGACTGCCTTCGGACGTATCTCTGATGGCGGTTTGGTGCGTGACTTTTGCTAACTTCCGAGCACTCTTTCAAACATTTGTTTTGAGTAGAGCAGCACTACCAGCACACTTGTACCACTTTCTTTCTAGTTGGGTGATACGGCTAAGCTTGACGTTGCGCTGGCACTCACGCCGTGGAGAGAGCTGTTTACACAGATGTGCCGCCCCACTTCCAACTCATGAGCTTGGACGTGCCACTCGTCGGTTGACTGGATGTCGGTGATACCATGGACAAATAATCATCTTTCGTCGGTTTCCTTTCGGTATTCTCCTGGGTTTTGTTTCCTTTGTCAACGCTCAATCCAAGGGATCTCAGACAATAAATGAACGCTGCATGACGAACCACCAAGACGGTGAGCTGACAAGAGGGCTGTCTCCGCTTCGTCATCAGACTGTAATGTCACCTGAAATAGCCTTGGTTCGCCGTAGGGAACAGAGTTTGGGTGGCGGACGAAGCGAAACAACCCAGCCTGTTAAGCCTGCAATCCCAATGATAAGCATATGAATTCCCAGTGTTTCAGGTCGTTAACTAGTTTAGCTTTGGTAGGGTTTGCTTTTGATTCGGGCAACTTCGGGCATATTATCTTCATGGAATAATGCATCTTTCTATTGTTTTTAACTTGGAGTAAGAAAGTGCTTCCTTTTACTGGCGGCGTGGTGGTCGGTCTTCTCAGGGGTGCATTGCTATTCGTGTCATCATTAACATTCTTTGAAGTGGTTGCAGATACGCCAGCTAGCCTTGCGTTGCGTCTGCATGTAGCGACGACGGATGCGTCCGTTGTCCGACTTTCGGTAGTGTTAAAACTACTCGAATGCAATAGTGTATTGCGTGATACGGACTCACCAACGAGCGAAACAACTCGCTGTAAAATTGGGGTCGCCGTGGTTGGCAGACTCTGGCCGCCAGACTGTTACTTCTCGCGGTTGGGGCTGCTGGCTGTATACTGTGAACTATCCGCTGGTTTTGGCTATTCTGTCCCACCTATGAACATAATTTGGACAACAGGAACCGAGTTCGGTTGCATTCGGTTCCGATGCGACCGCTATTCTGGCAATTGCACACTGCACAATCACTGTTCGTTTGTCAAACTGATGAGTCAACACAGTGGTGCACTTTAGGAGTGGGTTGATCGTACACTCGCCAAAGAACAAAACGGAGTCGGGTGTGCGATGGCATTCTTTTACTTTCTCTACACTTAAATTTGCGCACCTGAGAATAAATTTCTTATTACAGGTATCACACGTTACTCCAATCCGATTCGTTCTGGAGAACGATTTCGGATCGCAGAGCTTGTGTCTGCGGCTGCGTGGACCGTGTACTCATCGGTTTCCCTGTTGCTGTGTTGCGGGGCGTCAAACTTTTAAGTATTTGTCGATCTCCGAGCGTGTTGCGACAGACACACGATGTTGGTTAACACTGTTCCACGAGTGCGAGCGTAGTTGTAAACAAAACCGACTGAGGTCAGCACGCGATCTTTCTGGTGTGGACAGTGGCCGACTGCCTATCCTCGAGCAGGCCGGTGCGAAGTCGAGTTTTGATGAACGTGGTAGAATTCATGGTAGTTTGGCGAGTGTCAGAATGATGGCTGGTGAATGAAATGCAGCTACCAAACAGAGTGTCCGATTCTGGTGGTAAAGGAATCGCTGGGCAGCAATAAGATCCTTGCATCGAATGACGGTACAACTGGTGGTATGCACTTGAAAATGCGGTTTGAAGCGCTCCTAATTTTCTGCGAAAATCCCGGTTGAACCTGCAATAACGGATGAGACGATGGTGTGTGCTAGTCAGTCCTGCAGTGGTAGATCCAGTACATTGCGCTGATAGGTCCGAGTTGGATCAGTGTAAGCACAGTAATGTGCTGCAGGAATTGCAAGTAGTGGATCGAAAAACAGAGGAGCTTCCATTCAGCATAACCACGCGGTGTGTAACACAGACGCTATCGAGCCATAAAATTTCTACGAGCCGAGAAGGCAACACACCTGTTACAGGAGCTATGATGGAGTGCGGTCATCTAGCTTAACACGAAAAAGTGCTTGCTGCAGGCGTGCCGCATCAGATGTAGAAGTACGTTTCGACATAGACGCTTTCAGTTTATCCTACCGCGCTGCTGCTAGCACAGGATCAAGCATTTCGACAACTTCCTAAGCAATCGAAACAAAAAAGCGAGAGATAACGTAGAAAAACATGATAAAAGTGGCGTAATGTTAGGACATCGATAAGCAGCTTCCGTCCGAACAACCAGATGCGTTGATTATAAACGTCAAAAGTAGGAAGCGAAAATTCGGGGAATTGTCGGATAAACATGTGTAGCCTGCTCAAGCATAACGAACAAAAATACCTCATTGTAAAGGTTGGGTCATTAATTTATGTAGTGGTCTAAAAAGTATTTATGGCCTTAGGAAATGCAGAGCTTCGGAAAACTTCAACTCAAAATCAAATCCCAGATAGGTTCCGATTGCAGAGAAAGGTGGGCATAATAGAACCACGATTTCGATAGTAACCCAACAGTTAATATCCGACTTACAGACATACTGGATGGCAGCATATGCACACAGAAGTAACTGCATACAAAAAGCAGCACAGCATGATCGTGGGTTCCAAGAATTACCTTCTAGTATGTTTTCTGTCAAGTCAAAATGTGTTTAATGAATGTTGTAATAAAATTAATGGGAACCAACAAAGCAAAAATTTGTGAAACAATATTAATCAGTAGAGTCTCATGTGAACCATGGAACACAAGGATTTGGCAAGATGTGAACAATGAACATTGATTTACAACGGGTGAAAAAGCAGGTGCTTGACATGTCCCGTAGGGTGTTTAGAATGGGAAAAGATAGATCGAGGAATAATGGAATCGTCGATTGGGGCGATTACAGATTTAACTGCACTGCAGTATAAAGGGTTTGAAATTAGAATATACGCACACAAAGCCACAAGAGGGGTGGTTATTGCTCACGTAATAGGCGAGAAAAAAATAAGTGAAAGTGGTGACTGGCATGTCAAGTAATGTGTATGATTCATTTGTCATTGTAAAATAGGATCATGTTTTCTCTAGTATCTTTGAAAACAGCCGTTATGAAACCGTTTCTGGAAGCTTTGAATATTGGTCGTAAAGCTTCGGCGTACATAATTTCTTCTTTTATTTTTGTTGAAAATTAAGGCTTGTATATTTGACGGTCATAAACATCAAAGCCTGATGCTTGTCGAGTGTTAAGAAGATGAATTCGTGGCAGTTATTTGTTTTTGTTACTTAAATGGTCTTGGGAACAAGAACGACGATATTTATGTGGAACTAGTTAACAGCATTTTGTTGGCGTTTCGCTATCATGGGCGTAGCATGAGCGTCAAACGGCATTTCTTGAGTGGCCAATTTGATCAATTCTCCGTAAATCTTGGGGTAGTAAGAGACAAACGAAAGAAATGTTTTATTAGGATTTTTGGACGATGAAAGAACGTTATCAGGGACAATGGAGTAAGCACCCGATGACTGGCTATTGTTGAGCAACAAGTGTTAGTTCCCTAGAGAAAGGCATCGACGCAAGGGCTGTGAATGCAAATTCTTGTTCACTTAATGGCTATTATGCATCTAACTTTGAGCTTGTGTCGTGTCTTATCAAAATGTGGTGTTTAGGATAAAAACTTGCATCGAGTTATATATTTTAGACACATGGGTCATCGATTATAATTGTGAATATTATGCAAAATATTTATATTCGGCTTCCAAAATATCTGTAGCATATAGCGAAGAAACAATGTAATATTTGAATTTATCTTACTAATTTTGTATAAGCAGCAATGTTAGCCTCTTTTCAGCAAACTATTTGTTTTGTGTAATTATTGTAATCTTGCGGACAGTTTTGATTGGAAGTAACCAATTTAGTCACGGCTATCGTTTAGCTTACAGTGCTTTAACCATACGCAGACCGCTGCTTGATTCACAATTCTGATAGTGATATCATCATGGCCTTTGTATTCTGGTATCACCTTTATGATGCACTTCGACTCGTTACTGAGTTCTTTATAGAGCGTTTTCTGAGACCAGATCCACCCGGCTAGTTCCGGCTGAACGTGGGATATGTGCCTAAATAGATTTTCGTGCTCTTCTGCCCTTATTTCCGGATTGGACCGGTTCGTTTTCATTCAACCCACCTTCTTATTCCTGCGAATCTTGCCTCAAAAAACAAAACTGAATAAACATGTGTTTAGTGTAGGTTAGCCTCCTATCACCAAGACCTAGTCTTATCGTTCGTCTGTCTACTAGCTGCGGCCACTACTGGCCATCAGAGACTTACACTTACACGTTTATGCGTTACGAAAATGCATGTTTTCTAGAGCAATTACATTCCTGTCTGACAGCAGTTACCGATGGGATTTTCCCCCATCTCTTAAAGTTGTGCAGGTTTTCTGGCATCCAGTGTTGGCTGTAAAGGCGTTGGTGGGAGGATCTCTCCCCATAAGGATTGAACGCATATATTGCAGATTCCCGGTGTGTCATTCTTGCCGACTTCGCCATATCGGCCTATTGGATTAGAGATCAAACTTTGCTTTATCCTTACTGACACGACTCTGTGAAAGATAGAGTAGTGTTAGTTCTCGACGCACATCGCAGTTTCTCACCACTTTAAAGGACTGCGGTTAGGTTCGCTCATATTTCCCTCAATAAAATAAAACAGTGCTTTACTTCCCCTGAGGTGAACCCTGCGGTTTCTTAAATACTCCTCGATGATCTGAGGAGTTTACAGTTAAGTATACATACTCAATATTACGGAACTGCCAAACTATGATGCTGATGACTGGCGTAGATTTGTTAATGTCAGGAACACGTGGGCAAGCGAACGATCCAGTTGTACAATCGGTCATCGTCCAGCTACAATACGAGTGAGCGCCGCCGCTAACTGGAAAGGGAAGATACACCTAGGTAGCACTTTCTTCGGGCAATATGAATGTCCCGATATTTACTGCTGTAAGTTAGTGTCTTGACATTTTTCACATTTTGGACTGCTGACGGATGTCGAAGTTGCACATCCAAGTTTCGCGAAATTTGCAACATTCCTGAGGTCAAAAATCACCCACTATATGAGCGGTGATTTGTTTTCGGATTAGTTCACAAATCAGCGACCAGCTGTGCACTGCGCTGCTGGTTCGTGGTCAGGAAGAGTTTGGAATCGACGCATGCACTTGGGGCTGCTGACCCATCTCGCCTTCCACGTGATCCGAGCACCGGTGTGCGGTGGAGCTAACTGTCATGGTTCACGGCACCAAGATTGCAATAGATCAAACTGTTGGGAAAGTAAGGTAGAGCGCAAGCAGAACAATAAGAATATAATTATGGAGGAAGTGAGTAAGATTAATCTTGATGTAGTAGTAACAACTGGCTACGAGAAGTCGAATGCAGCAGTGCTATTAACTGCGTGTTTTCTTTATGTTTGACAAAGTTTCCCATCACTGACGTGGCCCATCACGAGTCCCCCATCCATGAAGACGGCACGCGCCAGCTTGATCAGGTCTTTTGGTCCTTTTCGTCGTGCTGAAAAATTTTGTCGAGGCATCCGCTTTGCAGTTCTGGAACAACAGACACCTTGATGACGCTTGAAAGGAGTTTCTTGAATCAATGTGACGTGGTCAACAGCGCATAAGAGAGCAAGCCCATTTGGTTCACAAAAGTGCTGTCAATTCAAAGGGGTAGGACTCGAAAATATATGGAACTAAGGGATGCAGCATAACGTGCCTACAAGGCTAATCCAGACTCAGAGACTTGGGGCAACTTCCTGGCCCGTCGCAACCATTGTACCACAATTGTCTGTGAGGACCAAGTAACTTTTCAACAGTGCCCAGCCAAAAATTTTCTGGCAAACGACAAACTACTGCATGGGTATATCAATAGTCTTTGCAAAGTAATGCACTCCACTTTTCACAACAGGCGGTAGAGTAGCAAGCGCCTATCAAGCATCCAAAGCCATGCGGCTAAAATATTCACCAGTTTTCGAACTTGGCATCTACCTGCCACATAACTTCAATCACATTACCGACTCCATGGTTTACACATGTGCGTTTCAACTCAGAAACTCAAGGATGTCACTCTCATCGCACGATCATAGCTCACCGGGGGAAGATAAGATCCGCACGAAAGCATTGAAGCCTGCGGCCCCCAGACTAGCTGCGTCACTGTCAAAGCTCTTCCAAAGATACTTCGATGAACGGCAATTATCCACTATGTGGAAGCAGTCGTCGCTGAGGCTTTAATGGACTACCTGGAGAAATACAACTTCATCGCACCAGAGCAGCATGGCTTCAGCTAACACCGGCCATGCACTACCAACTTGCTGATCGTACGAGGTAATTGAACGGGAGTGACTGATGCTGAGGTGGTAGTTGGCGTCGTCTCTAGAGTTATCCAAATCTTTCGACCGCCTGGATCACCGCATCCTACTTCACAGGCTACAGAGCTATGGCATCGGAGACCCTGTTCTTGGTTGGATTGCGAGCTTTCTTCACCAACGGAGGCTTCATGGGGGTGTAAGGGCATCACTCTTCAACCCGATTAAGGTGGAATGTGTTTTTCCACAGCGTAAGGTGTTGGGACCGCGTTTCTCCCTTGTGTTTTTCAAAGCCCTAGCAAGAATTATCGCCCCAAATTTCCTGCACTTCGCTGATGATATCATGAAATGGCAGACGAATAAAAACAAAATCACGATCCACTCCAATATGAATTAGATTTCATTTATGAATGGTCAACGCGGAACCAACTCCAGTTCAACTCTAGTTCAAGGTGATTATCCTACGTCACCAGGCGATGAGCGTTCACAAGCCTGGAGACCACCCCTTGTTTCCGAAACGTGACTTGGGTGTACTGGTACAGGACGATCTTAGACTCTCAAACCAAGCAGAGAAGACATAGAGAACCGGTAATCAACGCTTTGGCAGAGCGATTGGTCAGTCTGATCCCACAGTCTTCCAACAAATGCTTAAAGCTTACGTGCGACCGCACGTGGAATACGCCATTCAAGCGTAGTTCCCTTGGCAGAAACAGGACCTCGTTGCTCTCAAAACTCATCAACGTAGGTCAAATAAGAACCTTAGGGCCACCTTCTGCCATGCCAGCTTGGATTGTAGTCTCTAGGAGTGTACAGCGGTCAATATCGGCGTTTGCGCAAGAACCTCATAATGGTTTACCAGATTCTGAAGTACCCAAACCACATTTGCCGCCTACTGCTGGAAGTGAACCACAGCACTAACTAAGGGGTCAGTCTCTGAAAATGACAATACATTATACCCGACTGGAATGACACAGAAGCTTATTTCTCCCTTTGAATGTGTAAGCCGTGAAATTC
Source organism: Dicrocoelium dendriticum (assembly GCA_944474145.2). Classification (NCBI taxonomy): domain Eukaryota; kingdom Metazoa; phylum Platyhelminthes; class Trematoda; order Plagiorchiida; family Dicrocoeliidae; genus Dicrocoelium; species Dicrocoelium dendriticum. Next base: position 28,110,280 of record OX104060.1, on the reverse strand, counting down.
TTTCCCGAATTAATCGTCTCTGCCCCCAATCTAATGCTATTTAAAAACCGACGTGACGAATCGTTGTCCCACTAGCAATTTATTTCATAACTTGTGTTAGCCAGTGGGATACATAACACAAGCAAACGGTGTGTTTCTAAAATTCCAAACAAATAATTTGGGGATTTATACTATTAATCCAGGAACTTATCTGCTCATCTACATATGTCTATAATGAGTACACCAAAATGTTTGTCACCATATCATGAAATTTATCTTCTCAATAATCAACGTCCTAGGAGACATGATAAGCTATGCTGTTTATCAGTAACACAACATTGTTCCACTGTTCCCCTTTATGCCTCGTAATCTACTAGCTACACCGAAGCTTTGCTGCCTGTAGCGCAATAATGACTAAACTGGCCATAGCGGGGATACCGGCATATAAATTGGAAAACACGAGACGACAGGTGAACAACTGCTTTCGATTATTCTCTTCAGGCCACCACAAGCATATTTAAAGGTAAAATAAAGAAATCAAATCAATCCATTGACTCACATTACACAGTTCACTTACGGTTCAGTGTGGAAGACTAACCGTGGATCCTTGACCTGACAGGTCGATCGCATAGTACCGAGCTTAATCTGTGGCAGTCGATCTCTGCATCATTCGTTCTAGCTGGCCAGGTAAGCTGCAGGGCATGGATCGACTTCTTTTGAGAGTATAGAGAGGGTTGAAATAACCGGATGCAACTCGATTCAGCTGTTGCGAGTATACTAGGATGCAGACTTCTGGATTGATGCTGGGGGACCCTGTTGTTGTGTCGGAGCCCCACAACTGCTTCCACCGACTAACGGTAGTGAGAAGACCAACGACCGGGGCAACAAACAATGTTCACGTCACACTCCAAACCAGCCACCAAACGTCTGTATCTACAACTCAATCACATGATTCAAATTATGGCATATCACAGGCTATGCATAAGTGCTGACAATCGATCAATCAAAGCTAGTCATTCCAGGGGCGAAGAATCGATACGGTGTCTCAGGAACGAGCGAAACGTACAGATTAGGGGAAAAGGCATTAAGCATAAGATTCAGCGTCAACCCAAGCTAGTCACAAATGTGAGGTAACAGAAAACGTATGGGAGGAACCGTAAAAGAGGATTGGGTGAATAGGGTGAGTAGAATATAACTCACAAAGCAACGGGCAGTGGTGGAGTATTCTTACCTCCGCTATAACACCTGCAAATTATCCTGAAGAGAGGTTTTAAATCAACTTGGTGCCCACTGTCGATAGTATGGGCCGAAACGGCGCCACTACTGGCCACAGTTCCTCCTTGCCGCAACCAGCGTGGGTAGTGCTCCTTCACGCGCTTGGACAAGTGACTATCCGTTTGGCGCACTTGAATTGATAACTAACTATAGACGAGGTCATAATTGGCAGTATATCCTTATAACTAACTAAATAACTAAATAAACGGTGTATTTCTCGACATTGCGCGACACACACCGTTTACGTCGTCTAATCATGTTGTCCAACAGAATCACATAGTGAAAAATGGTCAACGTGTACCATGTTTCCCGTTAATTGCTGGGTTTGTTATTAATCAAAGTAGTACAAGAGAGAGCTGACGGTAAAAATTAATTGTAAGAATCGTCATCAGTTCAAGCAAAGTAAGTAATGCGGCCATCCATGGAAACGTCCCCTGGGGACCTGCTTCCAAGTGGGGTAGTCCTCCTGAGGTTCCATCCGCACTTCCACTTCTCATCTGGCTTTGTGCTGTTGGGCTTCAGAGCAGATAAACCCCACCATTTTGACTCGTTTACTTTTTTGTGTGAACAAACAAGTGATTCAGTAAATTAGGTACAATTTATCATGATCGAACTGCTAGCCACTTGTCCAAATGCGGGAAGGAGTACTTCCCGCACTGGTTGCGGCAAGGAGCAACTGCGGCCATTAGTAGCGCCGTTTCGGCCCATACTATCGACACTGGGCAGGTTGATTTAAAGCTTGCCTTCAAGATAATTTACAGGGTTCCCCAGCATCAATCCAGAAGTCTGCATCCTAGTATACTCGCAATAGCTGAATCGAGTTGCATCCGGTTATTTCAACCCTCTCTATACTCTCAAAAGAAGTCGATCCATGCCCTGCAGCTTACCTGGCCAGCTAGAACGAATGATGCAGAGATCGACTGCCACAGATTAAGCTCGGTACTATGCGATCGACCTGTCAGGTCAAGGATCAACGGATCAACACTGAACCGTAAATGAACTGTATAATGTGAGCCAATGGGTCGATCTCATTTCTTTGTTTTACCTTTAAATATGCTTGTGGTGGTCTGATGAGAATAAGCGAAAACAATTGTTCACCTACGGACTTGTATGTTTGGATTCAAATGGGAATTTTCGTTACTTATCAATTGATTGAAAGTAACACGTTAGTTTTTGTTCTGTGGTAGGCACCTTCCTTTAGGCGAATTGTAGCTAGCGTACGAATGTGGCCTACATGATTTTCGCTCGTGTAGCACTAAGACTACTTCTCACAGCTCGGTATTCCTTCGGGTCAGCAACAACATCCTTTAGCTTGAAAGACATCGCTCACTTGGAAACCACTCTGACAGACTAATGGTAGCAGCTAAGCCAAAAACGGTCGGCAGCAAGTATCGGAGGTGTCTGTGTGATTGTCCACTGCATTTGACTACCCCATTTGCAGCTGGGAAATGGGAGGGCCAATAATCATGCGGATCCACGAAACCCCAAAACGCTGAGTCATGTATGTGCTGAGCATGTGAAACGAGAAAAACTTAGTAACTTGCGCGCTCTGCAGCGCAATTCTTTTTTCGTGAAGTGCGTGCGTTTGCCTCATTCAGAAAGCTTCACGACTTGTTCTAGTAACTTCCTTTTGGATAACCGTCTACTTGCGAAGCAGCAGATTCATTTGGACGCATCTGGTAAGTTTGTTCACAGGCAAACTCTCCCTCGGAACTGACTTCACGGGGGTTGCTATTCAAGCCACTTCTAATCAGCTCAGATAACTCCTCACAAGGGCGCTAATGCATAAATTATGGTCTTGCAAGAAGCCTGATGCTGATGATCTCAAGTTAGCTTTGTCCAAATGCGATGAAATAGAGACATTCTGGACTTTATCAACCTTTCTTATGATGTAACGGTTAGCTCTGTCCATCTCTTTCCAATAATGAGTCTGTCATGCGCTTAGCCAGATGAACGCTGCTAGTATCGAGTGCTCGTCCCTGAGAGGATTTAAACAACTGGTCCCTCGAAATGCTCCCTCGACAAAATCAAAATAAATTATGTTGTAATACAAATGAAACCTTACTGATCCGTTCAAGCTAGACGGTATTTTTAGTTTCACTCATTTCTTTTGCTAATAAATACAGTGTATGTACGAAGAGCCAAACGGTTTAACCTTTACTACACTGTGCTTTCGTTAAACCAATGTACCTTTTTGTGTATGCTTGAACCTGTTGACGCTTTTAATACATAACTAATTTGTACTTTATTCGACGATATGTACCGTTCCCTGGAAGGAACAGATGAAAAATCGCAACGTCCTTTTCATCCCATTGCATTAATACGTTTAAAAGTATATGGGCACAAATTTCAAAATTAGATAACACGAGGTAAACAAAATTGTTTTGATGGTTTTTTCCACCTATCAAGGAAACAGAGTGCTTCGCGAACAAATGAAAATTTTCGGTCCGGGGAAAAATTGTAGTGAAATCAAAGGGACAGTGGTCCGAGAATTTATAGGCATGTGTTGTTCATAATTTAGTCAGGCGACATCAATACCGTTCTAGAAAGCGGTATCCAGCGATTATTATGTCCCAAGCCTAATACTCGCTATTCGGACGGTTAACTGCCTCCTATTCGCAAACATACCATTATGCAGTGCACAGCACATTCTGATATTTCTTGAAAGTTTGTTCCAACTCTTTGAGTAGTGGACTAGAAATAAATGCTTTCTGATTCTCGTAATAACTTTTGCAGTCGCGATATGTACCTCTTTTTGTGGATCGAATATTGGTGTTTACAAAAATTTGCATCTTTCAATAGAACTTTTTCCATTTTCCGTCATTTGTTTTGCAATTGTTTTGACACATTCCAAATAGACACTTCTCCAATTTTCGTTTGTCTACTGGATTCGGTGATTCTGTGCCGATTTAGATTGTTGTGTATGTGTTTCTCATCGTTCGTCAGATCTCCGTTTACGGATCAGCGTTTGATTTCTACGTTCGTCCCGTCAGACACGTAGGCAAGAACCATGTGTTCGTCAATTTCTCCCAGTTGTTACCTGCCTGTAAGTAGTCGTACCGAGATCCTATTCGCCTAAACCTTCAGAGGTCTGTATCTCTGTCCACTCTATATATTTGCTGTTTAAATACATGTGAATGCTGTCCTTAGAATTGTAAATTGGATGATTTATGATTCTGTAAAAACAAGCATAGATTCATCCTCATTCACCGAAGCCAGACTGTATGAAATCCGAGCTTATCACAACGGTCTCTCTATGTCCTCCAATGTCCTCTTTGAAGAATATCCGCAGTTTTGTCGTGAAGGGTGGCTAGACACTCAAAAGAATACTAGCCATCTTTCCGCAGATTTAATTGGACCAATGAGCAGGATTCCATACAATACAATAAAGAAGTTTTATACATCCGGTTGCGAAATTTCTTGAGATAAAAATGTTGGCATACGTATCCGATGGTCTTCATAGCTTTGGGAACTTGAAAATTACAATGTCCCGAAAAGTTGAAGGTAATCGGACGTCGCAACCATTTGTCGTGCAGCTGAATACATACGTTTCCGTCCCAATCGTTCCTTATGGTTTTCCGTTCATCAGACCATCGTCGTGGTGTATAGTTCTGGTATCGCAACAGTTGATGTGAATAAAATTCCATCGTTCATCTTCGCGTACTATTCGTTTACATTCCGGCTGCTTTGTCCGTACCTAGAACCTGCCCTACCGATTCCATTCCAAAACGTTCGGAAAATCTACGTTCATTGCCTTAAAGTTAATGGTAGGCCATCACAAGCATTGACAACGTGCATTAAAACTGGGGCTGATGTCCATCTTGTCATGTACGATTTACATTGTCCGGATTTCGTGCATGGCACGTATTAAGTCTTTGACGTGGGTGCTTAGAATCCTTCAAAAATTACCGAACGAAAGTGACCGATATGTAGTTAAAAAGAATTCTTTGGGATGATACACGTTGACTCTGTGGTTCAAAGGCCATCGCAATGAGGGTGGACCTTACCGCGGTGCGATAGTTTGTGTGCCTCAACGATCAGTTGAGTCATGCCTTGTGGTGCTTTTTCCACTTTCAGAGCCACTCATACCAGATTGGTCAATGGATAGAGGCCAGACAAACTCAGCCTGCTGGTCCTATAGGTTGGGGGTTGGTATGAGACTCCTTGTAGCCCAACGCCAAACACGCTGCCTTGCGGTCAGGTTTTGGAACCGAAGGCTTTGGTTGAGAGCGCTAATCGTTCTCCTGTCTAGGTCTGGGAAACCTGACAGTATCCAGCCCACGCAATACTATGAATCATTCGTCAAACAAATTCCTGATGCTCTGGCCACGGCAGAGGATAATCAACGGTGCTCTATCTGTTGATTCGAGCAGGTTGGATAGGGGTTTGGATGCTACGGCTCAAGCCTACCCATCTTCTTATTCCCCCCCTACGCTTTTCCTATTTTACCGCCCCGGTCCAGCTTCACTTTTATCCCCCTTTTTTCAACCCCTAATTCTTGGTCCTCCCCCAACTTGTTTTGCTAGGCTTTTACCTTCTATGCCATTTTACACGCATGTTTGCGCATTGACACCAAGCATTTAGCGTGGCATACGTTCGAAATCGCGTGCAGTGCTTCCAAGTTAGCGAGGCTAAAAACGATATTTTGACGTCGTTGAAACTCTCATTCCTCATGGGACGTTACCCAATGGGAAATCGATTGGAAGCCCACAGCATAAGCGACAGACAGTCCAATGAAAGTGGTCGAGCACCACTTTCTGTTCTATTTTGACGCTTATCTGAAGGAAACCTCGCTAACTTGAAAGCACTGCACGCGATTTCGAAAATGTACCACGCTAAAAGCTTGGTACAATGCGCTAACATGCGTGTAAAATGGTGTAGTCTCAACTCACAGACAAACGCGGAGCGTCATTCCTGTCCTGTCGACAAGCCCATATCCAACCAAGCGGTCCACTCCAGTTCATCGACTTCCATTTGGAGCCCTCGATCATCCTTCAGATTGGCATGCCTCAATGTACGCACATTGCTACAGATCGGTCAACAGGCAGCACTTACCCGAACTTTAAAGACCCTCTGGATCCATATCTGCTGCTTATCGGAGACCCGCCTGCAAGACTCGAGCTCAATGCTCACTGTGCGATCCCCTTCAGGTGACACCATCAGCGCTTTCTCATTACGCCTATCTGGTGACGATGCAGCATCAAGCACCAGTCAAGCCGGTGTTGGTATTGTCCTGAGTCCTCGGGATGAAGCTGCTCTGGTTGACTGGATTGCAATCAGTAGCCGGTTGTGTGTTGTCCGATTGGCTGGCTCGTTTAAAGCTTCGAAGCCGCGCCGCACTAACAGTTGTCTATTCATCATCGCTGCCTACGCGCCCACAAACTCTATCGATGAATCTGTAAAAAACGACGAGTTCATTCACCACAGTAGAAGCATGGACACTGTTAAGCCGGTGGGGATCGGAACGTTCAAGTTGGAAAATTATCCACTGATGAACTGGATCTAGGCGGCCAACATGGTGTAGGCTTCCGTAATGAAAACAGTGAGCGGTTACTTCAATTTTGTGAAGATGCTCGCTTATTTCTTGCAAGCACTAATTTCCGACACAGCACCTGCAGGAGGGTGACTTGGCGCCCACCAGCCTCGAACCAGCAATGGACGCAAATCGATCACATTGCGATAAGTTACCGATGGAGAGGCTGCGTCCAAAACTGTCGCTCGATTTGGAGCACATGTGTGGACACCGATCATGCACTTGTATGTGCTGACCTGCAGATGCGTTTTGCCGGATGCCTACGACGACGATGTGATCGCACTGACACCAGCCAACTGACAAAGCCAGCTATTCTGAATGCTTATCAAAGTACGCTTACATGTCAGTTGAGTAAGCGCTCACTGGAGACAGTTGAAGCTCACTGGTCGCATATTCACCAGTCCTTACTAGCAGCAGGAAAATCCTCATGTGGTAAGTCTAATCGCCAACATGGACATTGGGTCTCTTCGCGGTCTCTGGAACTTATCGATGCTCGCCGGCATATTCCGGCTGGAAGCGAACACCATGAAACTAACAAAGAGATCTGGAAATAACTGCGTGCTAGCCTGAAGAGAGACCGCGAATCCTGGTGGTCTCTTCGTGCGTCAGAGATGGAAGTAGCCGCTGCCCTTGGTAACCACCGAAAGTTATTCCGTCTGATACGGGAATCGGGCAGCATGAGACCTGGTGTTAGTGAAACACTTTGTGATGAGAGTGGACAGCCTATCCACAACTTGTCAAAACGCTTGGAGCTTTAGGCTGAGCACTTTGAAAAGTAATTTACTCGGTCATAATTGTTGGATTTCTCGTCGGTCACTGATGGCCCGCTCCTTGGGATGTCCCTTTAGATCAGCCCTCTCGCTCAGAAGTCGAACATTAAATCGCACTGTTGAATTTACATAAATCCGCGCGACCAGATGATCTTACTCCAGCCCTCTTTAAATTCGAGGGACGTGCTATTGTGGATGGTTTATACGAGTTACTAGTGAAACTGTGGGAGCATGAGACTGTCCCAACCGACTGGAGCCGCTCCGACATAGTCCCAACTTTCAAGGGAGGCTCAAGATCGGAATGCGGCAACCATAGAGGAATCAGTCTGATCTCCATCGCCTCCAAAGTGCTTTCCTCTGTCTTCCTTCACAGACTGACTATTGCTCGTGAAAGCCATATTCGTGAAGAGAAAGCCGGGCTTCGTAGAGGTCGTGGCTGCATTGACCACATATTTACTGCGCGTCAGTTGTTGTAACAACGTCACATATATTGGCGGCTCACCGTTGTCGTGTTCCTTGATATCAAAGGTGCATTCGACTCGGTGGATAGACGTGCACTTTGGGACTGTCTACTCTGGAAAGGTGTGCCCTAGATATATGTAAATATTATCCGAGCACTGTACGCGCGTAGCTCAAGTCGAGTGAGGGCATACGGCAAGCTGTCGTGGCCCTTTAATATTCCCAGCGGTGTGCGATTATGATGCCCGCTGTCGCCTTTCCTCTTCAACTTCGCTATTGACGAAGTCATGTAAATCGAGTTTTCAGGACGGGACTTAGAAGGTGTGGATCTGCTCCCAGGAGAACGATTTATAGACTTTGAATATGCTGACGATATAAGCGTATTTGTATGCAGACGACATTGCCTTCATCTGTGACAGCTCCCAGACGTACCAAACGACACTGGGCAGATTAGCGCTGGCTGTCATCTGCTTCGGGCTTTGCTTTGCAACACCGAAGAGTGAAGCGTTCCTTCAAGATTGGCCTGGACCGTCTCCTTCGCTGACCCTTGGTGGGGATCAGCTAGAAATCGTTCAAAAATTCAACAACCTGGAGGGTTGTATCAGCGCCCGTGGGATTGCAGATGAGATCACGAATCGTATAGCAAAAGCTCGAAGTGCTTTTGCTAGTCTCCGCCGCCTATGGCGGCGGCGCGGCATCACTCTCACCCTGAAGGGTAGAGTGTACAATACAGCGGTAGCTTTGACCCTACTGTACAGTTGTGAGACCTCGCTCCTTAGATCATCAAATATAAAGAGGCTAGTTACGTGCGACCATCGATGCCTTTAGAATTTATCTCACATCTGGTGGGAACACCGAGTAAGCAACGAGCGTGGTTCGACGCCTTGTTTACAGCACAGGAAAGGGAAATGAACCGCTCAGCACCGTTATTTCACGCATCAGGCTCCGATGGCTCGGCCACGTGTTACACATGCCAGCCCACCGACTCCCGCGACGTGCGTTGTTTGCGCGCCGGGGGTGTGGTGGCCAAGCGGTGATTTGGTTGAGCGGAATGAAGGCCCTCACTTTGAAGCTTGCCTCAGTTGGAGCGTCTCGACTCCCTGGTTGGGATCCGAAAGACCATGAACACGCTTAGCTGTATACAATTGTTGATATGGTTAGGAGCCGACCTCAATGGCGTTCGTGAGGTGAGTTTCTTAGTCCCCCTTATCCCCCTTAGCCTCCCCTCAAACCACGGTCTCATTATTTAGCATTTTATAATTTTGCATAGTAAATTATTTTTTTCTGCTGCGTAGTATCCGGCTGGTAGATTACCGGAACGACGCCCATCCGTTTCCGGTAGCGCACCTGGCTTGCACCTGTTGCATCTTATTCCTTTTTTCTTTTAGGTTTTGCGGCACAGTAGCTGAGGTGTTTCCAACCTCTAGCTAACCTGTATATTGTGTGTTTAGGTAGAACTTCGTCACATCTAGGCTCACTCAGACAGCCGCCACAAGCCCGGAAAAGCACTGTAGGCGCGTTTCATCCTTTCAGGAATCATCAGCAGTGCGCATTCCATCGGACCCTTGGTAGAGCTCGAAACCGTGTGTTTGTGTATGGGCGGTTCAAAGATCCATTTGTGCACAGACATGGATGCAGCAGACCGAGAAAATGCAAATTTGCTTTGAATGAACTAAGGCGGCGCACTGCAGGCGACCAGTTACCCGAGTTCTTTCCCGAATCCGAATGAATAGGTCGCTAATGTTTCACGCGCGCCTGACCGTTCCTACCGCGGCCTACGTTAGCCTGTACGAACGCTTTTAGTCTAACGAACAAACGTGACGGCGTTTTCCACTTCGTTGCTGTTGTGCATTCGTCCAGCATGCTTGACGGCTAGTCTAGACAGGCACGTGCACACAACTCCAGTCATAGACATAAGTGCATATTTCTCTGCTTCCCTATTGCTTCATCCTTCTCCTTGTGGCACCTTAATGTACTCAAGTAGTTAAACACTTCTCAGATTACAGTAGTTGGTTTATCGGAGCGATCTTCCTACTTCGGCTCGTGCAGTTGACTTCGTACACAACACTGACATCGCTGCTTACGAACCTACACCATGGAATTACATCCTACTACAGTTTATTGGTCTAATCCAACCTCACGTCCCACCGAAAGTGCATGGGCCCAGTGGAAAACATCGTTTACAAACGATCTTGTCCTACTATTTGCGACTTCTAACTACCCAGAAAACCAGAAACTGAAACTTCTCAGACACCCACTCGGTGGTGAAGGACAACCTCAATTTGATGCTTTGGAGCTTCAGTCTCGAGATACCTTAACGAAAACACTAGATGTGCTGGAAAAGTCATGGAGCCAAAGTACAAACTTCTTCATAGCTCCCGTCAACTTCGGCCGACTTGCACAGGAACCATCGGAAACTCTAGACAGTTTTGTCGATCGCCTCATTCGCGGTGTATGACCCTGCAAGTATCTAACCATACCGAAAAATAGAAACGAGGGCATCATACTAGTGCAGTAGTTGATTATCAGAATCACCATTAACGGAATTCGGGATTGCCTGCTTTCCGAAGACGTTTCCAAAATGACTTGGGACAAGACTGTGGAATTAGCTCGTCTCAAAAGATGTACGGCCGAACATTTGTGATGTTTCGCTACCCGCACAGACATGCAGGTGATTGCCAAGATCCATCGCTCGCCAACCGAATCCCAATCCCCACAGAAATGCTTCCGCTGCGGTAGCCTACAGCACAAATCCAATTTTAACAAGTTCCCTGACTTAGAGATGGATTGCAAAAAGTGCGGTAAGCGTGGACATTTTGTCCGCTATTGTCGTTCAGTATGCATTTCCCAGCTGCATCCTACAGCTTCGGTTTCTAGTAAACAATTACAGTCATGTGAAAATGTGTTTTCTATTGATAACCGAGGTACTGTGTCCAACTATCGTTCACTTCGTCCAGAGCTTAAACTCCTTATGCTTGACATTCGTACTGTTACAGTTAGTACACGCAACAGAACAACACATTTTGACATGGGACTTGATTCAACCTCTCCTATCACTATGGTAACGAGTAGCTTTCATGACTGTCAGCCACATGACATGCCTATACATCCTTCAGCCTATCGATTTGACAGTTATACAAAGGCCCCGGTAGAAATACGAGGATTTGTGGTGCTTTTTTGCAACTTGGGGCCGTAAAAGCATCAGTAGCTGTGTACGTTACCCGCGGAAATAACCGTCCCCTACTCGGGAGCAACGCTACGTTTACACTGGGAGTCATGCCAGCCCTCTGTCGTATGCGGATCTTGGCGGTTAACCTATCAGACCTACAGATACAGTACCCGAAACTGCTTGAACAAACAATAGGTCGCGTTCTCTCCTCCGTTCACCGCATATGTCTGAAGCAGGATGATAAACCGGTAGCTTTTGCTAATCCACGTCCAATTTCTTTGGTCAAAAGAGAAGCTGTTTCGTCAGCATTATGACAAAGGATTTCAGCTGATCTCATTGAACCCATTAATTGTTATGAATGGATTCACCCTATTGTTACAGTCCTCAAAAAGGACGGTACAGTGAGAAGATGCGATGACCTGTAGGCCCGAAATGGTCAAATCGTGGTACAAAAGTCTGTGCTTCAAACCGCGGATGAACTATTAGTCAGCCTAGCCGACACCGGATATTTTTTCAAAACTGGATCTTAGGAAGGCTTTCATTCACATGTCTCTAATTCAGGAGTCAAGACCGCTGACAGTATTTCTTACTATGGACGAACTCTTTCGGTAAAAGGTCTTGCCAATGGGCTTGAGTTCAGCCCCCCAGCAGCTTGGCAAAAGTTTGTTTCACTCATTTGTCAACTTACCTGGTCAAATAGTATACGTGGATGACAGCTGTGTACTCCATAGGACTCCAGAAGAACATGATTCACGACTGTATGCTGTGTTACGTCGACTGTATGATCTTAACCTCCGGTTAAACCTCGAGAAGTGCAAATCAAATTCTAGTGAAATCCAGTTCCTGGGTCACAAGATAACAACTGAAGGTATGAATTTGAGTTCTGACTACGTGCGAGCCATCACCAAGGCCCCCTCCCGTACAGAACTCCACCGAAATAAAGCATTTTCTAGGTATATTTTCTTACAACCTATGTTGCCTGATGTATTTCACGAACATTGCTGAACCACTGCGTGTACAGAAGAAGGAAAGAGTGTGTTTGGGGTCACTGCCAACAAAAGGCATTTGACGAGATAAAACACCGCATTGCTTCCACACCCGTCGTGGCGATTTTAAATGAGATGTGCCCAACAATTGCGTCTACTGATGCATCCAACATTGAGTAGGGTGTTGTACTATCCCAAATTCAGAATGGGCATAAAAGATGATTGCAAACGCTTCTAGAAAATTGTCGGCGGCATAGCTTGTTTACTCTGTCAGGGAAAAAGAGACCCTTGCCTGCGTTTGAGCCTATGCGAAGTGGAATTTGTTCTTGTTCGGAAGACCCTTCACTCTTCGTACAGACCAAGCAGCGCTAACTAGCTTACTTACGCGAGGAACAAATGGCATCAGGCCACTTTGGAGGCATCGCTGGTATTCACGCCTGTTAACATAGGATTTTCAAATTAGATTCCGTCCCGGACATGAAAATCAGGCAGCGGATGAGCTCTCTCGACTGCCAGTCAACAAAACTGAAAATAATGAGGTTGATACTGAGTTACTGGTGTCTTCCTTGAGTACCGAACCAATCTCAGCTCTATCTAAGGATGAACTCCAGAAGGCGACTCAGAAGGACGATACACTCTGCCGCTTTCAGGGTTTCTGTTAAACAGCTGGTCACAAAATGACAAGATCACAGGCACTTTTCATCCGTAGTACGGGTTGCGGCACGAAGTTTCATTTATAGATGGATTTTTACTGCGCGGTGCAAAATTTGTGGCTCCTCGGTGCGTGATGCCAAAGAACATACTCTGTGCTCACGAAAGCCACCCTGGTATCCTTCGTACGAAACACAAGGTTGACGCATGCTTCTGATTGCCCAGAATGTACACAAAACTTGTGCAGGACTGCTCTTCATGTAAAATGGCAGGCAAGAGTTCAAGGTCGGTTTCATCCCCTATACAACCCAGTGACTCTCCTAGGCGACCGTGGGCCAAGATAGCTCTTAACATCATGGGTCCAGTTAGCTCAGCGCCTCAGTATCAAAGGAATTATTTGGCGGTGACAAGCTTTTACAGTAAATGGCTGGAAGTCCACGTGTGTGGAGAGGTGACTACGGCCTGCATTATTTGATGGCTGAAATACATCTACTCCAGTTTCGGACTACCAGAGAAGGCAGTGACGGACAACGACCCGCAGTTTATAAGCCGAGTTACTTTCGTTTAACTTTACGCCATCCGACACTCATGTACAACTCCGTATAATCCAACGGCAAACCGCATGGTAGAGAGTGTCAATCGATGCTTGAAAGACAGTATCCAAACTATTCGATTATTTGATACAGGTTGGGAGGATGCAGTTCTACCAAACACTATTTTCTTACCGAACCGCACACCACCGAGACAAAAACAAAACGCCAGCTAAACTCATGCCTAGGCGTGCCTTTCCGACAAAGTTGAATGCCGCACTTCCGATTCCTGCAACTAATAATTCTGACGAGCTAGATCGTCGTCATCGATATCAGACCACTTAGCGGAAGGTTAATACTCCGCTCCAGCCAGGGACATTCGTGCACGTGAAGGCAAACACTGCATCAAAAGGACAGCTCACGTTATCAGATCCGATAAGAATAACGCGCGCGTGTGGGCCAGGCACTTACCGGCTAAAAGATGGCAGCACAGTCAACACACGGAGCTTATTTAAAAGTAGCAGACGAACAGAGCATGTGCCACCAACTTTCACTGACGAAACTACGTCAAGCACACAGCTCCGCAGGACGGGCCGAAAACCAAGACCACCGATTCGATATGGTTTCGACGCATTACATGATTAAGCGGAGAGGTGATGTTGTGTGTTCGACCAGCATGCTTGACGTGCACACAAAACCAGGCATACACACATAAGTGCTTAATTTTCTGCTTCCCTATTGGTTCATCTTTCGCCTTACGATACCTTATTGTGCTCACGTAGTCAGACACTTCTCAGATTACTGTAATTTATTTACCGGAGATACCTTCTTTCTTCGGCTCGTTCAATTGACTTTTCGTACACAATACTGCCTCACAGCAACCAGACGTATTGGGATTAGATGAAATTTGGTTAAATTCAGAGATAACCGCCCAATAATTCGAAATCAGCGGCTATTCTTGCTTCCACTGTGATAGGCCATCAAATGAGTGCCGTGGCATTCCGCTATACACACTCTCTTCCTTGTGCGTGAGAATCGTGAGCGCCCACAGCAGCGGTGATGGCGTGTGTGAGCAGCTATAGTGTTCCATCCACCTGAGACGAAGCGAAACCCCCGTGGGTGTTGCATGTCGCAGTTCACTGAGCCGCAGCTTAGACTGGTTGCCACATGTCCACAACCACATGAGTCGTCCACAATTCCTGCTCCCGGGCTACTCCAAGCTCCCTCGAATACGGCAGCCCAAGGTCAAGCTTCTCCCCGGCCATTGCGAAGAGGACTCGAAGTTTGCCGAGAGGATGTTTGAAACCGGGATCACATCGCACATCAGTCGGCCGACACTTAGTATCACACGCTCGACTCCATCGTAATTGGACCTGTTGCTGACCAGCTGCGATCAATACGTGCGTGAGGTTCAGATCCTAAAGCCCGTGGCAGCTAGTGACGACTCGGTGGTCATGGCGAGCTTAGAGCTGCCACTGCCTTTTACTCCTCTGACGGAGTCAGCCTTTAACTACTGAAAAGCGGACTTTAATGGTCTCACTCTCGCCCTGAGCTTGATGGACTGGTCGCTACCACAGGACTAATCAGTGGAAGCCTGTTAGTCTATTTTAAAAAGGAGTAAAATCACTGTGCGCCCGATTTGTGTCCCTCAAATATTGGAAAGCTGGACCAGTCAAGCCACATTGGTTTGACAAGGAATATAGCACATGGCTGGACAGCGACGACGGTCATGGAATAAATTCGTGCACACTGGCTCTGTTGAAAATTGGTCAGACAAGTAGGGTGCAGGTGGACAACCACCTGACCGAGTGGTATTCTTCGATCAGTGGCGTCTCGCAGAGCACAGTCCGTGAGCCCATTTTGTTCCTGATCCACATCAACGATTTGCTCAGCTTCTCAGTTTACCTTGTGCGTTGTTGCTGAGGACCGTAATGTACGGATGCTAATTGAGGCGCCCGACTACTGCTACCTGCTTCAGCACGACTTTGACCAATTCTCCATGTGATTATCAAAGATCAACATTCCGATCAACTCGGTCAAGTCAGTTTTCATTAGCCTTGGCAAGGGTGGTAACGGCCGAGTCTACAATCTGGCCCGGCCAAGAGTTACACCCATCGCGATTCATGAAAAATCTCGGTGTACTCTCACGCTGCAATGTGAAATCCGTTGAAAACACGAACAGGTTTTAACAAAACGGACTGAGCATGCTCTGGATGCAAACGCAGCTTTTTCGCTTTGTCGGAAGAGGTTGCCACCCGCTTTTTCTCATCTATCATCGGACCAATGCTAGTGTACAGTACAACGCCTACTGGCTGCTTAGCCGGAACGAGGTGAAATGGATTCAGCGGGTACAGCATGTGGCCACAAGGTTCATCCCCGGTTTACGAGGTGTACCATATGAACACCGGTGCAAGAGACTAGGGTTGTGCACCCAGTCTTATCGTCAAATGCGGATTGACCTCCTCATGACGCACCGGATATTACATCTGGGTGATTACCCCATGTTGAGGCCGCGGCTTCATCTGCGCACACCAAGCGCCACACGAGGACACCGGCACAAGATTGTCGTACCAGATTTGAAGCGGGTCGCTCACCAGGTGTGCCTCGAGCAGAGGGTGGTGAATAATTGGAATAACCTGCTAGCAGACATAGTCGAAGCAAAGTCGGTGTCGGAGTTTAAGCAACTACTGGACTGGCACTTTGCCGAGTTGAGCTTTTGTGAGTAATCACCAGCATAGTAGGTGGAAAATGCTCTCGGTGTGACCATGAGAGAAGTTGCGTGCAAATCGTTCACTTGTGCACTCGGGGTTTTTTAACTGTGGTTCAGCGACATTTTGTCGCACACCTTTGGATCCATACTCATTCGTCCTGCTTTTACAAGCTCTACTTAGTGGTACCAGTTTCCCGACTATACTCCAGTATAGCCTACATTTACTCTGATTTCTAAAATCCGGGCAGTGTTTCGCAGATTTCCAAGCGCCAAAAGTTGCCTAACTCCAACCATCGGAGACATTGTTTAGTCTCACTCGATAGACCATTTCAACGGCTTTCGAACGAACTGTCACTCGTTCAAATCCAATATTGCTTGGTACAGCTACAGGTCTAAAAGCAAATTCACCCGGCGCGATCCATAGGCCTAACCACGAGAATTCTCAATCACACCTTCATGTATTCTGCCCCCTGTTGAAGCCGACACATTCGACTGGCACGCCAGAGAGGACAGTCTACAAGCACACAACTGCAACGTGAACATTGTGACCTTACCGACAACGCCAATAACAGAACGACATTTTACCATAGAGGGTGAGTCAATCAAATGGATCGTAACATTTGCTCAGCAAGCGTGATGCCCAGTGCGCCACCGACTAAAGATCTATGTGGATCATGTTCCCAACTTGTTAAGGGGGCATCTTGTGCCGTAACTGTTGCAAGTTCTTCCATGCGAGATGCCTCCGAGTTAAACCTAGTCAGGCCAAGTTATTAAACAAACCAGACTCGCTATGGTTCTGTGTGGAATGCAAATCGATCCCACTGATAAAAAGCGTGCTCCTATTATCTCAGAAGTATGACCAGCTACTAGCCAAGTTTGAGGAAATGGTGACCACCAAAATCACTGTGGTTGGGGTAAGCATAGCAGACTGTGCAACCCAATCCTCCCCCTTGGTTGCTGATCCTAACCCGCGAAGAACTGTTAATAACACCGTAAGCAACACGACACCTAGAGTCCAGAACATCAACAGCTGTCCCAATACCACACATTTGACTAAAGCGGTTCTCAGTTCGATCGGAGTAACTACACGTAAGGCTACTTCCAAACTCCCGACGGAGTGTGTAGAAAAAGAGCAAGCCGATACGAGCGAAAGTTGGGTTACGGTTGCCTCCAAGAAGAGCCGTCATTTAAAATTAACATCACCCCCAACTGGATCTGAAACTGAGGAGCGTAGCGGAGTTTGCCGAGTGCAAGCACCACCGGTTTCCTGCGGTACATCTCCGAGTACTTCAATCACTAACCGCGGCATGTCAAAAGGTGTAAAGAAACAACTATCTGTACTGAGCGTACTGTGCTCCAGTGTCGTAGAATCAAAGTCGACATCGATAAGAGGCAGGTAGTTGGCTAACCTCAACCATTGGGACATTATTAGTAATCTAATCGGAGTTGCACTGAAACCTGTACATGTAATGCGTATTACACGATACCCCAACTCCAAACATTTCGGTGAGCCACGACTTCTGCGCGTTGTGCTGAACTCCATCACTGAAGTAGAATCAGTACTACTATCGACAGGTAGTCTCAGAAATGAACGCTGCTCCATCCGTATATTTCCAGACATCCCATGGGGCGAGCGTTATCGAGTTAACCGCAACTTAGAGGACTACCGGAAGGAAACTTCAACCAGAACCATACTTCTCCACGGGGTTCCTGAAACTGAAGCATTTGATGAGCATAAAGTAACAACCCATGATAAAGAACAGTGGTGTTATATTCATAAAACACTGCTTGGATGATGTGTTAGCGTAATCCGTGTCACGACTGCGTACCTCACCGAACTACAAAGAAAGTTTCCCGAGAGTGTTGAAGGTGGTCCTTCAGTCAAAACATATGGTAGCACGAATGTTAAAAAGCTGGTCCATGTTCCGTTGCAGGCTACCATCTGAGATCCGGCTGAAGACCATCAGCGATATGCATCCTGGAGATGATATGTCACACAAAGAACCAAGCGCGTTAGGATCTATGAAACAACAATGCACCAGTAGTGTGCCGAATGAGCCCATACAACCTGTAGAAGATAATATTGACCAGACACCTTACACGGTACGTCGAAGATTAGACACGGCACCAGCAACACGGACGATGAATATGACGTTAAACCCCTCACCAAGTGCACATCGAAAAAACGATTAGTCGCCGGCCACTCACTGGTCGGCGAAACTTCACATATGAGTTGTAGAACCTCCGAAACATTGCTTAAATCTGAGAAACTTTCATGTATGTACACTAAAGCCCAAGGGCTCCTCACTAAAATTACCGAACTTCGACTACGTCAGGTTGCAAATGCTTGGGACCTAATTCCTATTACCGAAACTTGGTTACACCAAGAGGTGACTGATGCTGAGGTTGAGATAGCCGGAATGTCACTCATCCGGAACGACCGCCCCAGCAGAGCAGGTGGGGTCCTACTCTACTACCACAACGATCTACAATGTACAATAGTAGATGATCTGGAAACACACGTTACCGACTCACTCTGGTGCCGTCTCCGACTGAGACACAACGACGTATGTCTCATAGCTATCGTTTACCGCCCCCCAACGTCCACTCCGGAAAAGGAATCTCGCTTAATCCGTAGCCTGAACAGAGTAACACCCACTAGGTACAGCCACATTCTCACCTCCGGGGACTTCAATCTACACAATCTGGAGGTTTCGGCATCGCCCAGTGAGCAGTTCAAAGCAGACTTGCAGGAACTGCTCGCTAATATTCCTTTGTACAATCATGTCACCACGCCCACTAGATTCAGGACAGCAAACAAACCGTCCATATTGGACCTTGTGCTCACAAATGAAGAGCTCATGATTGACAAGTTTTTGATGGATAGTCCATTAGGTCTCAGTGACCATGTAGTAATAACTTTTGAATATGTGTGTTATGCAGAGTATCCATCTAAAGACTCGGAACCAACTCAAACAATCACACGCTACCACGTATTGAAAGAACTCGCCGACGCAGCTGCTTGGGAATTCTCGAACAAAAGTCCCCTTGACAACGTTTGGGCAGAGTTCGTTAATAGATTCAGCGACATCGTCAACAGAGCATCAGTGAGCAGGCCCCTCCGTCCCGCAAAAATGCCTTCAATTCTAAGGAGCAGGACTCGAAAATGCCTGGCGATAAGGGATGCAGCATGGCGTAGTTACAAGATTAACCCCGACTCAGAGACTTGGGGCAATTTCCTGACCCATCGCAACCATTGCACTGTACTTGTCCGTGAGGACAAAGTAACTTATCAACAGTGCCTAGCCACAAAGTTCATGGCAAACAACAAACTGCTGTATAAGCGCGTCAATAAGCTTCGTAAAGTGAAGCATGGAATCCCTCCACTTTTCACGACAGGCGGTAGAGTACAAAGTGCCGAAGAAGCAGCTAATGCCCTGCGGCTTCAATACGCCCCAATTTTCGAACCCGCAACCTCTATTTGTCCCATAACGTCATGCACATTACCGACACCTTTGTTTACAAATGTAATTTTCAACCCATCAATAGTGTTAAGGAAGTTACTCTCACTGCGTGAGCATAGTTCTGCAGGAGCAGACAATCTCCGCCCGAAGGCACTGAAGCCTGTGGCCAACAAGCTAGCTGAACCAATGTCACAGTTCTTTCAAAGGTGCTTTGATGAGCAACAAGTCCCCACTATGTGGAAGTGTGGCATTATGACCCCTATTTTTAAAGGCGGTAGCCGTGCAAATCCTGCAAACTATCGTCCAGTGACTCTCCTCCCTGTGCTCGCGAAGGTGATGGAAGCAGTCGCCGCTGAGGCTTTAATGGACTACCTGGAAAAAGGCAACATTTTGGTACCGGAACAGCATGGCTTCCGTCAACACCGTTCATGCACCACCAACCTACTGATTGCACGAGGTAGTTGGAAGGAAGTGGTCGATGATGGGGTCGGAGTCGACGTCATCTATCTGGACTTCTCCAAAGCTTTCGACCGCCTTGATCACCGCATCCTACTTCAACGTGCTACAGAGATACGGAATTGGAGATCCTGTACTTGGTTGGATTGGCAACTTCCTTTACCAACGAAAGCTTCAAGTACGTGTTAGGGGATCACTTTCTAACCCAATTGAGGTGGAATATGGTGTCCCACAAGGCTCAGTGCTGGGACCGTGCTTATTCTTGGTGTTTATCAACGACCTGGCAAGAGTCATCTCCTCAAATTTCCTGCTTTTCGCCGATGACGTCAAGATATGGCGGGTGCTTAGTGACAAGCCAGATCACGATCTGCTCCAATATGACTTAGATTGCATTCACGAATGGTCAAAGAGGAACATGCTTCAAATGAACATTGCTAAGAGCAAAGTAATACATCTGCGTCACCAGCTAGTGAGCGCTTACAAGCTTGGAGACCACACCTTGGCGAAGGTTTCTCAGGAGCGTGACCTGGGTGTATTGGTACAGGAAGATCTCGGGTGTTCAAAATAAGCAGAGAAGGCGACGAGTACCGGAAATTAACACTTCGGTGTTCTTCGCTGAGCCTTCGGTCCGTTTGAACCCTCAATATTTCCCCAAATGCTTAACGCCTACGTGCGACCTCACGTGGAATTTGCTATTCAGGCGTGGCAGCCGTGGCAGAAAAAGGATCTCGTTGCTCTCGTGACTCCTCAACGAAGAGAAACCAAAAAACGTCAGGGGTCTCTTTCATCTGCCCTATCAGCTTAGACTGAAATCTCTAAGAATGTACAGCAGTCGATATTGGCTTTTGCGGGGGGATCTCATAATGGTTTACCAGATTCTGAAGAACCCAAACCACATTTGCCGTCCGCTGCTGGAATTGAACCACAACACTAACCTAAGAGGTCACCCTCTGAAACTGACCATTCATTATAGCCGGCTTGAATGCCGTAGAAATTTCTTTTCCATCCGCGTGTGCCAGCCTTGGAACGCCCTCCCTAATTATGTCGTCTCTGCTCCGAAATTTGGTGCTATTTAAAAAACGAGTTGACGATGCATTGTCTCACTTACATTTCATTTTATGACTTGTTAGCCAGGGGCTACAAAATGCAATCAAACGGTGTCTTGCCAAACGCCTAACCAATGTATTGATGGATTTATACGTTTAATACGCGAACATCTCCGCTATATTACATAAGTCTATGGTGAGTCCACCACAACGCTTTTCACTATATCATGCAATTGATTTTCGCAATAACTTCCATCCTACCGGAAGTGTTAAGCAATGCTTTTTTACCCGTAATAAACCATTGTTTCATTGTTCCATTTGCTTAGAAGCTGTAGCTACACAAAGGCAGCTATTCTCGTTACATTTTCTCGATATTTTGTATTTACTATCATGTCTAACCATCAAGTATATTTCTCTCGCTCTTTGGTCACGAATAAGGGGTTTTCATAACATAAAACTATTCAACTTCACTTAAATTCGAAATTTTCAAAACTTGCAAATTCTCAGTCGGTTGCAGGTATATTTCTCACTTAGAAACAAATCGGGGTTGTTCTCGCAGCAATTCGCACTCGTTCCTCTGAAAGGCGGGAAGGTTTGCTTGAGTGACATCTTTACACTCCATCATCATTTTGTTTTTCTATCCTAAAAAGTGTTCCTTTTGGATGATAGCATTTTAGTCAATCTACAGTTGATTATGCTAAGTGCTTAAAATGTATACATGCTTGGCAGCATCCCGTTCCGGATTTACCTGTCACTGTGGTCTCCATAGGACAACCACAGGACGTCGGCGCCTACAGAGGGACCATGGGTGGCATGAGCTGCACCACCCACAGTTCCATCCACACACCCATATCTAGTGTAGACCCGAAGGATTAAGACCAAGAGGCATGTGAATGGGAGCCACATTACATCGACGGCGCTTGCTCACACTCCTTCATACACAGCAGCAGCATTCATGACTATACACGTAGGGGATCATGTGTACCAGACATACACAAGGCGGTGCCTGGGCCGTAGTCCGCTCCACGCCGGATGGAAGCACCCTTTGAGTCTAGCACGGCCATGAGGACCGTGCAACCCGTCCTCCCAGCAACGATTCAGTCTCCAGGAACCAATGATCGGGGTGGAGGGCACTAGACAGGTAAGCGTCTTGTCAAAATTCACATCAAGCGCAGTCACACCGGGGATATCAAACAACCAACATAGAATTTGAGTGAAAGCAGACACGCACAACTGACACAAAATATGTGACATAATAACAGAATTGAACAAAACAAATAAAGAGGAATGACTTTTATCCAAATTGAAAAGACCTAGATTAACTGTAAGTTGGTTTAGCCCAACTGCGGTGAAGAAGCATCATGAATGTAACATTGTCCTCAGAATGAGGCACAAAGTGCATACAGCCGGGTACCTAAAGCAGCTATTGACCGAATTCGAATATCTGTATCCCGGTAAAACAAGAAGTCTACTTCTACTTCAGATCTGGACTAGTTTAGGTCCCATTACCACCAAGAATTTGTCATGCAAGAAATCTGTGTTGTATTCCACGTGTAGCGCTCCATCACACTTTTTCACTATTTACTTGAGAGCTATCAGAAAAACAACAGTACCGACCAGCGATTAACCGAAGGTCAGCGTAGTTCACAAACTATTCACTTTGAGATTCTTGAAGAAGCAGTTTGGACAAAATGTTGGCTCAAACACGTGCAGTTTCAACGCCGCAAATAGAACCCACATTGGACGCAACGGCTTAATCTTAGCAAAACAAATAAACAAAAAATAATAGGTATATTTCTCGACCCTGCGTGGCGCAATCCAAATGAGTGGTCTGATCAATTTGTACAACGACATCGCATAAAACGGGTGCTTGTTCACCCTTTATGCAATGGATCTTAAACGGATATTCGTGGTGCTTGGCCGTCTGAAGGTAATAGAAAGATTATGAAACTGGGAACCATTACAACTGCAGATTTAACCAAAAGTTCCAATAATACGGCCATCCATGGAACCGGCCCTAGGCTACCTGCATCCATGCATGGTATTCCATCGTAAGATTTCACTCTTCCATGCGTCATCTGATCATGTGCCGGTGCGGCAAAATAGCAAGTAAGGCATTCCCTGATTAACATATTTTAGGACTGATATTTTTATGTAAACGTCACCGGCGAACAGACCAACCCACCCGTTCCATCATTCATCTATTTTGAGCATGACACAGTTTTTTTATGTCAGAGGTTAGTGCATGGTAATTCGTAATCAATAATCAATCAATAATAATAACAATAACAACATAATAATAACAATAACAATAATAACAACAATAGTAATAATAATGATAATCAGTAATTCAGGTAGTGGCAATACGCCTTACATAGGTATGACTTTCAGCTTGAAAGCTGCAATCCATCACCTAAAAAGAACAGTTAATTCGTTTTAGCTTCATCCATCTTGGCCAGTCGTAACACAATATCCTCCAAATATTAATCATTTATGCATGATTCTGTGGTAGCTCACCAAGATAAATATGGACATGTCGTCCGGTTAAACCCACTTTTTGATTAGTCAAAAATCATCGGTTGGAAAATTTTTTAGAAAATCCAACATGCTTGCTTGAACTTCTACTGTGCATTTTCGCGATCCACGTCGGGCTTGTTCATGGGCCACGTTAAACAAAATGAGCAAG
Source organism: Dicrocoelium dendriticum (assembly GCA_944474145.2). Classification (NCBI taxonomy): domain Eukaryota; kingdom Metazoa; phylum Platyhelminthes; class Trematoda; order Plagiorchiida; family Dicrocoeliidae; genus Dicrocoelium; species Dicrocoelium dendriticum. Next base: position 28,086,566 of record OX104060.1, on the reverse strand, counting down.
CCTTAGGTTCAGTGATAAAGCATCCATGAAAATCTGAGCTCCAGCCATCTAACTGATTGGTGCAAACGAGTACCACACCAGCCATAAGTGTTAGGATGGGAACGATGACCGTAAACAAAAAACTCGTCACACCTATGAAATATTGGTATACCGTTCCTGTAGGGCGTTACCCCCACTCCCGATAAACTTGATACTTTCTCCTAACGTATTGCTGGTGGATATTTGATCGATTTATTTGTATGTGTACGTCTTGAACAAGACGAAGCAGGCGTATCAAGCAAATCTCAGGAACAAGTACATTTTATTTATATTAATTGAGCGGATTTGGAGTGATGGACATTGATGCACACCAAAAGCAGTGCGATCATGGCCTTTGCTAATTTTGCAGCTGTTCATTGGTTCTTTTCTTGCCTGTACTCTAGAGTTTTAAACTGTTAGACACCTCGTGCTCACCGGTTCACCAAATTGTCTCCTCATTGCATTTGTTCGAAGTTCTGTCATGACGGTTTGAACAGTATACGTTTGATTGTAGACAACACTGAAATATTCGAACTAGAATGATGTGTAGCTTATTGAGATCATTTGCAATTTCATCGAAGCTGGTGACGTCGGTTTGCTGTCACTTCACTCTCATTCACCCGGTCTTCTTAGGCTCTACCCACCAAATCTGCCCCGGATTCTGTGATTGGACCGGATAGTCAATTGATCGTTACGATTATCCACCGTGGAGGGCAAACTAGGGAGCTGCAGCGGAAACCGGGGCATCTTGCTGCTTGTTCGTTCAACTCACAACTCACATACCCACACACTGAGTGAAGCGTCGCACCCTCAGTTCGATTTAATCTAGCTGGCCACGCCACAGTGCTGTCGATCAGACGTGTAGACTAATCGGTTCATTTGGTCAACTATCAAATTCCCACACCAGCTACCAGTTTTATTAGAACAGGATTGCGCAAAAATCAGCTAGCCACGAACGACAGACAGGCAACTACCAACGGGCCTGTGTGGTTCGTATACACAGACGGTAAGTAGTATTGCTTGAAACTTAATACGTTACTGGTTTTAATTGCTAATAGTTTGCTACAAAAGTTGCTAGCACTCTCAATGCCTCATTGCGCTGGTTCCGCTAAAACTCAATTGTAACATATAACATGGATTACTCGCTGCCATTTGACTGAGACACTCAATCTGCGAAACACTTTGAACTGAACTTTTAGTATTGATAACACCGAGACCGCTCTTTATAAGCTTGACGTTTTTCATAGCTACTGGCTCCAAAAACTACACTATACCATTGGTTAGCTTATCAGTCGACTCATCAGATGGAGCTGGAAATGCTGGGACTCGAAGCCGGAATTTACAGATTCCCGACTGACGACTTTATCACTACACCGTCCATCTGCGCGTACGAAGATAGCCCCAGCGCTTAGGGACGCATTGGCAGTTGCTTGAAGGGCTTGCGACACGCAGTCTCCATTCGAAGTGACTCTCACTCATTTCAGCCCGGGTGATTGTGTCTGGAGAGGGGGTCCTCTCACTAAGGTCCTTAGATTAACGAATGCCAATTTTCTTTAAAAAAAGTATTTGCGCCAATCTTTTGGGCAGTGGGACAATAGACCGGCCGAATGGATATTTTCCGTACGTTTCGTTCGCTTAGTTCAAAGCGAATGGTAGCTGGGCCAATGTATTTGAACTGCTGAATAGTGAAAAATTTCCCGTACATTAGTTTTGCTTTGCTGAGACAAAGTTAATCAGAGAATGCTTGAACTATCCGATGCTCCACAGGTTGCTTGCATCACACCTGTCATGGCTGCATCTTCTAGTCCAACAGCTAGTGTGATTCCGTGATAACATGACGAACAAAATGAATGCGTTAGCCAACTTGCTATTAAAAAGTTCAAGCAATTCTTCAGACATGTAAATAAGTATATTTCACAACAAGTGAGGTGTTTCTCTAAGTAAGAGGATATTACGCTTATACTATTGTAATAATAAAATATTGTATATATCTCTTTAAATCGAGACGTAGACTTCTGGAAGAGGGCCGATCACTATATGCATGCTTGGGCCAGGGATTGTTCAGGACCAATAAGCAAACGTTCGGAAGAGTTAAAACGGGCAGTGCGCGTCTGTCGCAGAAGGTAAGACGCAAGTAACAGGTTCGTTTCTCGGATCTTTCGACGAGGTACAAAAAGGGCAACTGTTGGTCTCCACTATTTTGATACACACAAAATCAACCGAATCCGCGTCGGTTCTTCATATTTTGGCCTATGCTGGCAGAGGTTTCCAGAAGAATTAGTCCTCAGAAATGGTATCAAACCATGAGAGAAATCAGGAAGTTTGTTAATAAATTTTTAGCTTATATTGCAATATATAGTGAAATCGTCTACAGTCGAATAAGAATATAAACAGTGACTACCAAAATGCTGCAGTTTATCGAAAATATACCTTCACAATATAATCTATAACAACATAGGAGGGATACATGTATTGCAATTTAAAGATTCACGTGTTTAAATGACAGAAATCTGGGACCAACATTCTGAACCACAGTTGTCAAGCCGTTCATATTTTGTGCATAGGTTATTGGTTTGGATACAGTTAAGGAAGATTAAAAGTTGCAAGAACTGAAATCCAAATTGACGTGACTATGTGAAAAAGTTGCAAATGAAAGACGGAGAGGAACGAAAATTTTTGACAGTAAAATAGAAGCAACTGAATAAGAATATGGTACCAATTCCAGACTAATTATGCATAGACGGCCATGAAGGTAGCATATACAGATACGATGGAAGATATGATCAGCACACAACAAGAGGCAGACAGAGCGAGGAAACTTAAAAGCGATGCGTTGGTGTTGAGGCCATACTGCCAATTCCATGCTTACTCTGCACGCGACAGTTTGTCTGGAATTTGACGTGGCCAGTCAACCAGCAGAATTGCGTCAGTCAAAGCTAGGAGAACGAATGAGTTAAAATATAACAGGAGAAGATGTGTTAGATCATTCAAAAAGATGTTATTCAGATATGTGTTCTCAAATCGTCTTAATGTTTTTGTTTTTAAACATTTCCACCGATCCTAAGGTAGCCACAGTTGAAAATCTCTGGGAACAAATATGGATTAGTCATTTTCCAAAACACAATACAGCAATTTGAATGTTTACAATGTGTTCCAAGCTTCCAATTGACTTACAACTCGTAAGCATTTTCTTAAACCTTTACAAATGTTTATTACATCCTGTCTTTTTAGGCAGCTCATTTCTTGTGGTGCCATATCCAAGGAGGTAATTAACTTGCTTCCGCCTTGTCCTGAATTTAGGCAATATGGCTGCGTATTCGGTGTCTCGTCTTTCCTAAATAGCTTTTACTCAACATTACAATACCACTTCTCACTGTGCACTTCGCTACAGAAAGTTATGGAGGAAGCATAAACTTAAATGCAGCCATCTTAATCATAAAGGCCGAAAGTGTAGCTCTATGCACCCATCTCTTAATGAAAGTATGATTGGAGAGCCGATGATACGCTTTGTGATGCAATCCTAAACCTCAACTGCCTCTAATTCATAGTTACGCTGGTTGCGAAATGTAACAGAGCATTACTGGAGTAGAGGTCTTACACTAATTTCAAATGCAGGTAGTCTGGTTTCTTCCAAGTTAGCAATTCACATATGAACCCAAAACTTTTCTTACTTTTTATGTTGGCTTAAGTTTAGGGAACTGGAATAATTCAAACCTAAGTCACGGACAGAGAAGTCAACGGAACAACTGCCACATGAAATCTGAATAATCGACTGCTATGCGGTATCGGATATGAATTTTCATATATATGTTGGCCACTAAATGTTGGAATCTCAATAGTTTACAGGTCATATATATATATATATATGCCGACTTTGCCAGATATAGTCCAACTACGAGGTCTGGTCATTTGGTGTAACAGGATCTCAAAGGGCAGATGTTATTTCAGTTTATTTGGAGGAGTACGAAGATAGGTTTTCGGGGAGTTCGGTCAGTAAAAATGGTGGAAACCAGTGGTTATTGAATAAAGTTCGCATAGTAATAAGTCTGTCCATGGAACCGTCTCCTGCGAACCTGCTTCCATGTGGGGTAGTTCCTCGAAAGGCTTCTTCCGCAATTCCACGCCCCAATTTGCTTTGTTCCGGCGTGGCATAATATTAAGGGAACCATCACCAGTATCATCTCACCTTCACGGGCATTGCTATTTATAATGAAATACAGGTTTACTTTCCATTTTTATATATTTTAAGTCATTCAGCGTCTTCCAACTTCTGACTAATTCAAGTCTGACACTTTCTTTTACTCTCCGAGTGTGTAACAATTTGTCTTGAGTGGGTATACTTTTTCTCGTCAGTAGGTCTGTGACTGTTCGCCTAACGTGGGTGTATTGATTAATTAGCAGCGTTCATTTCGTCACCTCAGGAGATCGGCTCAGTTATGGTCAACAATGGAAAATGGAAGTATAGAATATGGTAATTAAAAATATTAACAAAATAGTAAAGTCTATCGAGAGGATTTCATCTCAATTTATACGTAGGTAGTACACAGAATCATAAAATGCAGTTCTCTAAACGATTTGAGTTAGATCTAACGAATTAAGGCAATCGATTTGTAGCGTAATTGATATGAAAAATGGACTTCACAGCCCGCTAAAAGCTGCCACGTTTCGTCATGTTGCCCTGTCCAGAACATTAGTGATGACGGCTGTTTGTTACGAAAGCAAAGAGAGAAGGAAACCGTCAGGATTGCATGGCGGAACGAGTGAAAACGTGACGTTATGATGTGCAAAAGCTTAATAGTTTAGCGAGACGAAGAGGACATTTTTCATCCAGTTTGTACACATCATCATGCGAAGTTGTCCCTGTGCACCTATACTTCAGCCCTTTACTAATAAATTGTTTCCATTCTGCAGTCAAGTTTCATGGCAGCTTTGACTTACTACAAATTACAGTAACTTTTCAACGATTGTCGTAAGCCACTACCTCGTCATTCAGTAGATAGCCTGTTTCAGGTATCGGAGTACCTTGTCAAGTAAAATCCTCTGCATATGTTTACTTTAGTTCTACTCTTAGTAGCGAATTCCTCTAATTCCTGATACCCCACCTTCCATTCTGAATGAACTATATACCACTGTGCGTGGCAAATACATGTTTGTTAACCAAGTCGAACAGAAACTTCATGCCCAGTTTTAATCTCTGTAGCCACAACGGCTCCAATTTAATCAGTATGCGGCGCTACGAATAGCTCCGCGTTGAAGATTCAGTAAATAAGACCTTGCTGAACCGACGCTGCACATTCTCCTGTTATCACGTCTTTTATCGCGTCTTTTATGACTGGTAAATGTCATCTAAAAGAGTGCATACAGATCTGAAACATATGCAGATAGGAATCAAGCAATGCCAGTGATTTGCAGCCTAGCCCCGCTGTTTGGCGGGCTAAGGCTGTTATGAACTCGATCTGCTCCCCGAAAATGAGGGTGCAGGAATAATGTATACCCAAGTCTCTTATTATGTTGCGGAATGAAATTGGCTTTCCACAGAGATACAAGGTGTCTATAAAAATTTTGCATCGATACGCTATTATCCCGCATTTATCCGCAGCGAAGGACATTTGCCAGTTGTCTCACCATCTTATCCAATACGTCAGCCAGATTTCTGGGAATAAAAGTGTGCCGTACCTTAATACCGTCAAAAAGTGCAGTATACAATATTTCATAGTGTCTGTTATGTCACTGATGTACATCAATCCGAGCAGAGGACCAAGGACACTCCCTTGGGTCACACCAATAGTAACGGTCAACGATGATGACCTGTGGATACCTGTTTGCAATTGTTAATGGCGATCAGTAAGATATGATTTAAATCAAGCATGCAAGGGGTCTATGGTACAAAAGTGTGACAATTTCCCTTTCAGATGACCACGCGGAACTCTATCGAACGCTTTTGCATGTGGGTGGAAAATGTGCTAGCTGCATGGCCGTTATCCACAGAGCATATCAAACAATTCGGGAATTTCAGCTGACATGTTTGACATGATCACTTTTCTCGAAAAGCATGCTTAGTCTGGTTAAGCAGCTTTTGTCAGGGTAGATGGTGTACTGTTTTCCTTTGACTATTTGCTCCATTACTATCGCAGCAATAGACGGTAGTTTTTGATGTCTGCTTTTGGTCCGCTTTTATGCTTAGGCTTCACTAGCACGTTTCCATTGAATTGGTAACATTCTCGACTCCATGAGTATGGTAAACGTGTTTAAGAGTAAAAGTGACATATCACGGCCACCATAAGTTAGCAAGGAATTTACTGGACCGTCCGGGCCAGGATAAGAGGATGGTCGTCGTCGGCCTTTGTTGTGCTTCATATCTCTGCAGTTAAAAATCATTGTGTTCAGTTTTGCGATGTTAGTGAGCGTATTCGAAAAGCTACAGCATATGGAACAGTGAATGATAAACTAAATTGATCATTCAGAGCATTTGTTATCGTGCCAAATCAAAGGTCAGAGCTTTGTCTGGTAGAGCTATGGCGGAAGCTGTATCGGGCTGGATTTTATTTCGTGTCCGCATCCTTTTGACTAAGTCTCTGGATTTATTGTTAGACTGCAACATTGTTTCCTCTTTAGCTAGTAATCTGCGTATGCGTGTTAAATCATGCTGAACAAGGAGCTTGTTCCGCCTAAATAACAAGAAGAAATCGAACATCCGTTTAATCCGAGTACGTACTTTCTTTAATTGCTTTTATAAGTGCGGCCTTCTTAATGAGATTTTTACTCGATTGTTGTTTGATCGGCGCAAGGATGTCTGGAATTTGTTAGAAAATTTGCGTACATTTCGTCAACCGCATTCAGTGTATTTCTGCAAGAAAGAATAGATCCCAGCTCGTTGTAGTCAGAAGAAACGAAAATGGATCCCAATCGAATTTGTGGCGCTGCCCTAGGCTGGGAGTTTACTTTCGAGAGTATTATTGTTAACGCGAAAGTAAGCACTACATGAAAGGGAAGACAGTACGTTCGCAGTGGTGCTAAAAATGTCGTGTGTAAATAGTAAGTTCAATATATTGTTACCTCGCGTTGGTTTTTGCATGGTTTGGGTCCATCCCAGTACCTTGATTTCTTTGATGCGATTCCATAAAATAGGTGGTGAATAGCACTTTTCCCAGGAGACGTTTGCTATGCTGAAATCACCCACAATTATTTTATGAGTGGAAGTTAGATCATAGGCGTGTTCAAAAACAGAAGACAGATGATTTAAAATGATAGTTTCACACTGCGAAGGGATATATACACAACCTACTAAAATGTGGGTATTGTTCAACTCCACAGAAACCCAAACTGATTCATTAATGCTGTCTAGCTGTGGGTCGGCTACTGAATGGGTGAATAGCTTTTCCTGAGCATAAATAGCGCACCAACTACCACTGCCCGTGGGGCGGTTACTCACGTAAGTGTAACCCACAAAATGTTAATATGCACCAAGCATATAGGGGGAGAACCATGATTCAGTAGCTAGTATTAACTGGAGAAATGACAGAGCACTAACATGGCGCAAGCCGTGCATTTTATTATTCAGAGAGCGTGCGCTAATAAGAAGAATTACATTATTTCCTCGCTCAGAAGGCAAGTTCAATAACTCATGAAAAATAGAGGGTATGATTGCGGTAGTATTTGTCCAGTTGGCCATGGTGATTTTAGTTGAGAAACACTATGACCATTGTAGATGTGTTGTGAAACTGCTGATAAAGCGATGGCTATCTGGGTATTCCAGACTGTGTGGTAAGGGATGTAGAGGTCAATTCCAGCGTTGGTGAAAATAATTCGGTGGTGGGACTGTTGCCGAAGTCTGCACTTGTGGGTTGTGCACGGGACTCCATGTAGTGACAGTGGTTCGACAGTTTGCTAATATTTGCGGGCTAGACCTTGAGCAATTTTTAGTGCCCTAAAGGCTAGTTCGCTGAATGGAAAACTGTCGCTGCTGTCTGAAATGGGACTACAGCATCTTAACAACGGATGCATCTGAAAGGTTAACGATCACGATATCAGAGTAATCTATAGAAGATGGTTTAAGCCTTTTCACTGAGACTGACTACCCTCTTTTAGACAGGTGACTTTTTAGTGTGCTACTAATATTCTCCATTTCGTAAGACGGAGGTATATTTGTAGCCACGACTCTTTCAGACCGAGGATTAATCCGAAGAAGATGTGTTTCTATCTTTTGGGTTAGTTCAATACAATTTGGCGGCGGAGAAATGATATTTACTCTTGCGTATGAAATTTCGTGCTTCGGTCAATTGTCTTTAGAGTATGCCTAAGTGCTTTTCTGATTACGGTTATACCCACACATGGGACATGTGCGGTCTCTTGCAGATTCGACGAAGTCGTCAAGATCAACATCAAGGGCACAGAGGTAGCTTGAAACATATGTGGTCAAAGGTGATTTTCCAGACTTTGTGGCTGCACTGGCTAGTGAAGAACCGTCTTTAGCTAGCATTTCTCTGTTTAATGGGGTCCGATCAGCTATAATCACGGTGTGTAAACTTAGCTGTCATTGTACTAATTGACCGACTGTTAACGAACGATCTTGCTACATCCAATGGGGCTTACTGGAGTACCGGGTAACCGTGTTTTTGTGACTATTTACGAAAGCACATGGCAGCACATTCTCCACCGCTGGTGAAAGTAGCCGAGAATTATATTTCCTTGTACATTTCGGTTACACTATCAATTACTTATATTTCAGAGGCATTCAGCATTTTTGTTATTATTGGGTTAGAATAGGTATTCATTTCAGTTCTCTTCCTCAATCGGGTTGTCTTTATAGATTCAGGAGCCTATGAAGTCAGTTCAGACACTGCAATCAACACAAAATGTGTGGTCTACTTGTCGGGTTTATAACCCATACGATAAGAACAGAGAGAGGCAAAAAATTATTCCACCAGGGACTAATCAGCCGAAGCGTCTGGTTAATAGATTATTGGAAAGAACACTAATAATCATATCCGAAACAACCAAAAACGCTAAGTGCAGCTCGATTTCTCAACTCAGCCGATTCCGGCGTCACCAATTCCGTCCGCTGGCGCAACCACTTAAGAATGTTTGCAGAAAGGTTTTAAAAGAACATGTTGATATAATTTGTTGGCAACTTTTCGCTTTTTCAAGATGTTGAGCACTTAGGAATGTTTTCATTGATCTTAACACCTAAACATCGGTCAATGCGAATCGGTGACGCCGGAATCAGCTGAGTTGGGAAATCGGTAATCAATTACACTTGCTGAACATTGGCCACCGAGTCCAAACCGATGAGGCCCTTACCGTCTTGATACGCAATCGGCAGCTCACACCCTCTGGCTATTGGAAGCTATCATCATTGATCGAAAACGGCCACTGCTTTGTATGAAGAAACAGCTGACTCTGAGTTTTGACCTACCTGAAGCATGAGGGTCAGTTGACGATTGGCTAGCTATTGATCGCATATGACCGCGTTTGGTATAGCTAGGCTTTTTGCATGATTTTTGACTGATGAGCAAGCACGTAGTGACCCACTCATCTCACATTTTGTCTTCTGTTTTTCTGTTTAGAATTATAAAGGGAAATTCTTGTTTCGCAATTCTCATTGATAATCTATCCTAGTGTTTACAACGATATGGTAGGTAGCTGGAAGAGGCATGCGTGGCAGCTGGTACAAGATGAATTCGCTTTGTTGGCCGGATAGGCGACTTGCTCGTTCAACGTTACCTGAATGTGAGGGTTCGCAGCACACTATCCTAATTAGTGGAAGTCCAGTGCTGCACACCGCAGAGCTCGGCACTCGGGCTCTGTTGCTTTCCGATCTTTCTAAATGATCTCGCATGGGCATCATCTTCTAACTTCCTACTATTCAGCGATGATCTAAAGATATGGACTGCTATCAACACAAGTAGAGGATCATACAGCTCTACAAGATGATCTGGATAAAGTGCAAACATGGTCCACTTAGAACATGCTCCAGTTCAAACCACCAAGTGCAAATTCTCAGCATGTGCCATCAGTTTATCAACAATTACCGGCTAAGGCAATAAATTCTATAGCGGGCTACTCAAGAACGCGATCTCGGCGTGTTCGTGCACGAAGACCTCGGTTGTTTGCGGCAGACTGAAAAGACATCAAAGAAAGCAAATAAACACTTCTGCCTCCTTCGCACAGCTTTCAGGAATTTTAACGCCTCAATCATTGTGAAAATGCTTGGCGCGTACTTGAGGCCGCAAGCAGAACACGTTATCCAAGCATGCTAACTCTGGCAGAAGCACCACCGCGCTCGATATTTCACAATGCGGAGCGAAGAAGAAGTTCAGTGGTTCATTCCACCTTCCTCCACACTCATTCTGAAAACTCACAATCTACAGCTTACCTAATCGGCGTCTACGGGGTGGTTTCGTAATGGTTTAGCAAATCTTAAATTACCCCAACCACACATGTCACTATCTAGTGAAACTCCGCCAAAACAAGTATTTGAGGGGCGAACAGTTTAATTTGGCCAGGCAGTAGAAGCCACTGGAATGTCGACGACACATTTTCTCCCTCCGTGTGTCACAGCCATAGAACGTCCTCCTGGCACATGTGGTAAGTGCCCCACCTAATCCCTATTCAAAAAATGCCTGTCACATTTTCAATAGTGATATAGCCAATGCCCATCGGATGCTGACATTAGTGCGGAGCAAACAGCGTACGTTATTAAAACTCTCCTAAAATCCAGGCAAGAATACTTACACATGTGCTAATACAAACCCCTTGTTGAGTCAGGTATCGCGCGCGTTCGATTGCCGACATTATTTTTAGCTTGCAATTTTTGCCCTAACCATCCTACGGAATTTGCCACACATATGCTTTTATACCTGTGGTAAGCCATCGCTCCACTAGCATCGGTTGAGCCCATTTTCACATAGCGAACCATTGGGCATTCAGATGGGATCTTGTTCTGGTGCCCCAGTGTGATATGACACGGCACTAAGTTTGTGAATGCAAGGTGCACAACATGAACAAATTTGGTTTCTACGCCTATTTGACTTGTGCGGATTCATCACATGCGAAACACCCACCCCCACATCAAATGCAAAGAAACATGTGTCCTTAACGCACCGAAGTGAATATTGCACTATTGTCTGCTGTGTGATGGAGTTACACTTTGATCACACAGCGCCCGTGAGATTGAAGATGAGATCACGAACCGCATAGCAAAAGCTCGAGGCACTTTTGCTAACCATCGCCACTTATGATGCCGGCGCGACATCACTCTCAACCTGAAGAGTAGAGAGTACAATGCAGCGGTACCTTCGACCCTACTGTACAGTGGTGAAACCTGGCTCCTTATGTCAGCGGACATAAAGAGGCTAGTTACGTTCGACCATCGGTGCCTTCGCACTATAACTCACATCCGCTGAGAACACCGTGTGAGCAACGAGCGTGGTGGACGCCTTGTTTACAACACAGGAAAGGAAAATGAACTGCTCAGCACCGTTTTCTCACGCACTAGACTCCGATGGCTCAACCACTTGTTACGCATGCCAGCCGACCGACTCCCGCGATGTGTGTTGTTTGCGCGCCGGGGGTGTGGATGGTAGAAGAGGAGAGGTGGCTCAGCGATGACTTGGTCGAGGGGAATGAAAGCCCTCACTTCGAAACTGGTCTCGGTTGGAGCTTCTTGGCTCCCTGGTTGGGGTCCGAAAGAGGGTGAACAGGTTTAGCTAGATACACTTGCTGATATGGCTAGGAGCCGACCTCAGTGGCGTTCTGGCTGTAAGTTTCTTCGTCCCACCCCATCCCTCTTAACCTCCCCTCCAACCATGATCTCACTATTTAGCCTTATATAATTTTGCATAGTAATATTTTTGCTGCATAGTAGCCGGTAGGTAGCTTACCGGAGCGATGCCCATCCGTTACCGGTAGCTCAGCTGACTTACACCTGTTGCATCTCCCCCTTTTTTCTTTTAACTATTGTGGCACAGTAGCTGAGGTGTTTTCCACCTCTAGCTAATGTGTATGTATTATGTTGTGACCACTTAGTGATCCGGGTGGTGACCTCGAACAGACAGGCATCAAGTCAATTTTCACCTAGGGTGCAGCAGACCTAGCGCATTATTCGGGTTTGCACACGAGACACAACTCGACAGGCAAGGTTACATCCTTGTTTGAATCGATGCGGAACAATATTTGCCTCGACAGTTCCAGCGACGCTGCCCGCACAGCAGCGGTTATCTCTTTATTCAAGCTGTTAATTATGTTAACACCTGAGGGCGGTTAATACTCATATTTTAGTGGTAACCCCTTTTTCAGGCAGATGGCTTTCCCTGACTGGATACGGTATTTGTTAGTATTTGTAGAGGACGAGATTCAGTAAGCTTGAACGGTGAACATGGATTCAATGAACATTGTTTTCTAACAGGTACTAAAGCGATTGCTTGACAAGTGTCGTAGGATAACCGAATTGAGGGTTATAAAATTTAACGTTAAAAAAAATATTAAAAGAGGGGAAATGCTAGCTTTAAGTGACTCGCCAGGCTATTCACATTAACAATGATACAGTTTTCACCATGTTACGGAAACGGCTGGTGAGCATACAGTTTTGTTCGAATTCCTTCCTCACCTAAGTGAAACCGACTATATCACATAATGCAAGTGGGACCGTAAGTCGTCTAGGCACTTTCTGAATAGCCTTAATGTTGAGGCCAAAATCACTTGAGTATAAACGGCGTTCCATGTTTTGGACACCCACAGGGAGTAAATATTCGTCGCCAATTAAACCCACTGCGTACATGGCGAGTTTTAGCCCATGTCCTCTCAGATTTAGCGTTGTAACTGATTTGCAATAAGTCTGACAGTTGTGATTTGGGTTCGTCGGTGTTGAGTAAGCCAAGATGACTGACGACGATATTCACCGCTGTACCATCCCAGGGTTTGCAGTCTGTGTTGCTAAAGAACGTGGAACAAACCTTTAACGAATTTCGTCGTCCTACGTTGTGGAGCTTTAAGCGTACCAATATTGTGTTTGCGCCATGGACGCCAGGCTTGGGTCGAGTATTCCATCTGGGGCCTCACCAAGACGTTCAGGATTTGCGAAAAGCTTGATGGTTCTAAATTCCCGGAGGCTCTCAGTAAGAGTTCAATTTGCTGACTAACTCTTCTCGATGTGTTTCAGCCTACTTCGAGCAGCCAATGTCATAATGCACGAGTACTGTGAGGTTGCTCTTTTGTGTCTTGTTGTGACTGTAGGTCGATATTAATGATCAGGCTGATAGCGTATGCTGATGATTTCGCATCTCGCCAAGTTAAAACGGAGCCGGTTTTTCTATGATTATGTATATATAGGATCTCTCAAGATCTCTTTGCAGTGCCGCGTGATTGTGCACTGTCTTGATGTGATGCTAATTTCTGATCGCGTCTGCACATAGTAACAAGTCCGACTGGAACACACAAGCAAGGTTTGAAGCACTGAGTGCCCTGTACCACCTCAAATAACACAATGATAGTGCAGCAAGCTAGATTGTTGATGAAGGCTAGGAACAAAATTGGACCCAGAACCTATCCTTGGGGCACACCATACTGGACTCCAATTGGTTCGGAATGGAGCTGCTGACACGCACATTCAGCTGATGTCGAATGAGGACGTTGCTTATTGAATCGGGCACAAAGTCATTGATCCCATAGCTCCAAAACCTTTGAAGGAGAATGCGGGGGTCTAGGTGATCGAATGCTTTAGAGAAATTAAGGTATCAGATGCCGACTCCTAGTTTGGCGTCGATTGATTCCGTTTAACTTGCTCTACCTAACAATAAAGTGGTGCAGGACCGATTTCGTGGTTATACATGCAGCTGTGACACCATGATGTTGTTTCTGGCATGGCGCCTCTGCAATAATATATCTCATTGTATTGGTTACCGATGGGAGAAGAGTGACTGGAGGGTTCTGCACGATTCCCACTCGTGTAAACGGAGATGATTATTCTGTTTCTACCTGGTCGGAACCTGCATTTCATCAAGGCATCGTTATAAGAACCGAGATAACAGTTGGGCGATATTCACGACGGCTGTCTTCAATGCCTTCGGTCTGATATAGTCTACTGCAAGACAGCTGTGGCCAACTGTTTACTTATCTCATTTGTTGCGGTGAGCGGTACGTAACTTAAGCGTGGGAATGGTGGGAGTTGTGTCAAAAGCGGCTGAGATGACAATTCACTCTGGAAAGCGCCGAAATATTGTCGAAGTACGTTTCCCGCCTCTTCCGTAGTTAGCGCTGGACTAAATGTTGCAGGTAGAATTGAGAATCCGATCTGCCCTCTGCGTAGCTTGCTGACGTGTCAGTATAGTATTTTGGATTAATACGATTCCGTCGCTAAGTTCTGTTGGTACTAGAGTTTGTCTTCATTGACCAAGTTGGTACAGTGGTTTCGTTGAGTTAGGTAGGAATTCCATGCCTGTACACTTGGACAGACTTCATAAGCACACCAGGCTGAATCCCTTATGGTCATGCATGATCACACCCAGCTCCTCGAGAAGGACTTCGTTTGCTTCGGACAAACTAGTTTGGTTTCCGACGCATTTGCTACTAACCCGATAAACTGGGTGACAAACTCCTTCCAGGCGACATCGGGCGGCTGCTCAACTAGAAAGGACCTGTTGATGTTTTGAACGAGCTCGGACAGAATATCGTAATCGATAACGACCTAGGCAAACTCGTTGTTTTCACAGACGTATTCCGCGTAGCAGAAGTAACGGTAAGGTAGAATCACACGATTGCTACGGCAAAGTGGTGCATATAAAGTTAGGACGTGGATCATTTAGTCCTCGTTGGTGAACGCGAAGTCTAACATAGATATATCATTATCTGTCGTTCAGGACGGAGAGGTGACGTGGTTATGTAATGTTACGGCGTTAAGTACATTACGCGAACCCTTTTGCATTGTGGACTGAGGTAAGGAGTTCTGTTGTGCGCAGACTGAACTCCATCATCATCATCAGAAGACAGCTGCATCACGTTGCCAGTACACGCCTCCTCGCGGAAGGCAGACGGTGATCCATTTCCCGGATGTACCTTGAAGAGTGATCTACTATTACAAGTAAGAACATATCACCACGTATAAGGTGCGGACTTCACCAGAGAGAGTTGACAGCTTGCGTTTCTGGACAGTCAATAATATCAAGATACATATCAGACGGGCAATACAGGATAAAACTGCCTCCTTTCTTGAGTCGATCGTTCTGTAGGGGAATCATACAGGGTAGAGACATCTCAAAATCTGTAATCACATTGTTCAGCCATATTTCGGTTACCATGACTATGTCGCAAGGCATTGAAATTGGACGAGTTCGAAGCTCGGTTAACTTGCTGAAAATGTCTTGTGCGCTGGTATCCAGACGGCTGAGAGCCACAGAGGTTAGAAGCGTGTTTTACAGATTCCGATTTCCGGGCTCGACTGATTCTACATCCACTTAGTCAGAATCGAAGCTAATATGCATTGGTGTGAATCGCCCGATAAGGATTGGTTAACTGGAAGCAGCCGTTGCGTGAACGGCATGCTGCATGTAATCGCAAATGCAACACTCCTTAATTTGAAGCAGACCTGGATACGAGGAACACTTGATATTTGCTCCGGTAGCGATCCATATATCCGAACTGACCGAGATTCACTTCAAAGTAAAACTCCAACCTGACTTCATAGGCTTTGTGCTCAACATGCAAGCCGTCAACCACATTGCACCGGATTCCACTCTCAGCTCACACTATCTCTAAATGAGGAGTCCAAATCAGGATGAGCGGTGACACACAACGTCCAGTTACTTCTGATATGGTCCCAGTGACCTAATTAGCTTGTGTTTACCTCAGAGCTAATCGTGGTCCAGATTCGCGTTCGTTCGTTGCACTTCATCTGCACAATGATGCATCAGATAAATAAAGCAGCAATATGTGT
The DNA here is from genome assembly GCA_944474145.2 of Dicrocoelium dendriticum. NCBI lineage: Eukaryota > Metazoa > Platyhelminthes > Trematoda > Plagiorchiida > Dicrocoeliidae > Dicrocoelium > Dicrocoelium dendriticum. Next base: position 28,070,620 of record OX104060.1, on the reverse strand, counting down.
TGGCGTCACAAAAATAAATAAATAACCGAATAAGCGGTATGTTTCTAGAATTTAGGAAGAGGATCCTACACAAAGCCTTGTCCAGTGCGTTATAGAAGTTTCATGCTCACGCGTCACCACAAATAAATATGCATAAGTGCAGAGGTTAAATGGTTTTGGGCAGGAGTATCCAAAATAATCGGAATAGGTGGGTATTCTTGGATTTTTTCATGATTCCAGAACTAGCTTTCTTTCTTTGAACTACCCACGCTGGTGGAATTTTCAAATGCTCATGTTCCGTCCATTGGGTTTGGAGATGGTATCAGTGGTAGATGTTGTGGAAAAAATGACCGAAGTTAACAGAAAAGGCAAATTATGTATTGTCGGTATACCGAGAGTTCAGCATAGAAATTAAGGAAGTGTTGAGTAAAAATATATAGCAGTTTTGGTTGACTTGTGACATTTATGTGGCTAACATGGACATTAGCTGACATTCAGCGCGCATTAAGAACATGCGGTTTGGCTATAAGAATGTCATACTCTGATATTGTACATGAAGAAAAAAGCGGCTCACACACGTTTTTTGGCGCATATGACAAGTGAAAGAGGAAGGATGAAACTGTAAACTGAGGTCTACCTGTATGATAATTTTACGATACGCAGTGATTACTAAGGAGTGGTTTACTTTGGAAAGGAGTTCTCTCTATCAGCAATCTTCTGTAAATCAAGGCAGAGTACGATGTGATCGTAACAAAAGTAGGAAGATTGGCGAAAGCAGCTCGCTTTTTCCTCTCTTTGGCTTTAAGGTGGACACGAAGGCAGCGAGATGGGCATGGCCGAATAGGCGAAAAAGCTTAACTAAAAAGAAAAGAAAACACCACGATTTGTTTCCCCTTTTGGCTTCCATAGGGACATGAACGCTGCGAGGTGGGCATGGTCGAATATGCAGAGAAGCGAAAAGGAGACCAAAAAGTAGAGATAGGGACCCGGTTTGTTTCACCTCTTAAAATTTCATGTGGACATAGGGGCCGCAAAGAAGACGTGGCCGAGTGAAGGAAGCAAATTGAGCTGAAAGTGAGGTTACCGGCTGCAACACTTTGTTATATGTTACGTACAACGCTTATAAATACATTAACTTCAACCATTACTTGGCATGGTTTTTGCAGTATTCAGTGTACGGCACCTCTGTATTTATCTCTTAAACAATTTAAACGATTTCATCTGACGAATGTTTTCTGGCAGCTTGTTTCACATCTTGGAATACACTAGCAGGAAAAATCGTTGTCTTCACGCGGCATCTCGGCGCAGGAAGCCTCATTTCATTGTTGCTGTATTCGTAACGTTCACTGATATCAATGTACACGCTATCAATGTCAACATGTACAGCATTTTTGACGACTCGCTATAGATAACGGAGGTTGCTTACCAGCCTCCCCAAAAATCAAGAGTCAAGACCGAGTTCTTGATATTGCTTATGGTTAGTCATATTAGTGGACTACTCTGTTAAATTTTTCGTAAAGCGCTTCTGCACATTCTCAAGAGGTAGTTTATCCCACTTCGGCATATTAGTGCAAACATATGAGCAGTATTCCAATGTCCGTAGCACATCTGAGATATATAGCTATGTCAAACGTAACGGAGCGCGAACGATCTGTAACTGTGGTTGATTGTTGGTTTATCACTTGCTATCTTATATTTGCATTGTTTAGAAAAGTCAAACGTTACCGAATATCACACACCAGGATCTCGAATGATAGTGCATTGCGTGAGCTATTCATCATGGGATCTGGGCCTTCTAGATGGAATGTGGCATCCATGAGAAAGAATTCTGTATTTGCTGAAGTCAGTACCATTTCCCACAGATGACACCAGGATACAAGGGACGAAAGATCATGCTGAATGCGTTAAAGTGCCAGGCAAGAATCATTTTTGCTGAAGGGGCAGACGCTTTTTGTCATCAGCAGATAAACAACAGTTCCATGATTGATTTTTTCAAAATCTTATTGATCTAGATAAATAGATGGATGGGACCCAGTACGCTATCTTGGATTACCCCACTAGTGACTGCCGTGGGTTTTGGGAAGTCGGTATCGCTGCCTAAAATTTGTTTTCGATCAGCTAATGATGATAACAGACAGTTTATACTTCCAACAGATTGGATTTTGGCCAATAAATTTGTATGCGGCACCCGGTCAAATCCATTAAAACTATGACAGTTGCTTCCCTAGAGCTAGGTACTGATTTAGCATATGCCACATTCGAAGCTTGACCATATGTGCGACACATATGTCCATGTGTCCATGGTTAAAAGGCGACATTCGCCTATTGGAACAACCCTAAAGAAGACCCACAAAGGCAACAAGTGGACTATCCGGTCTAAGTTACGAACTGCGTCTTCGTGTACTCGGTGTGTTCTCATTAGAATATCGACGGCTTCGCGGAGATCTTACTCTCACATACCGGGTACTAACTGAAAGGGAGCATCCATGTACATCACTGACCCTTACAAAAAAAGGCTAGGCAACCACCTGAAACTAATGACGCAACACTCCCGTCTGAATTGTAGAAAGTATTTTTGCTCACTTAAAATTTGTTCGCACTGGAATGCATTACCAAGATATGTGGTGAACGCACCAGACATGGCGACATTCGAAAAACTCTTAGACTTTCATCTTAGTGATAAAAGCTACACAACAGTTTGATAAAGTGCAATGGTTTAACCACTGATACTTCACGTTGCACGTTGGAACATTTCGATTTTAATGTTCTTTTGCATATCCATCCTGTGGGTATTGTAAAGTCATGCTTTTTGTCCCATCATACACTATTGAACTATTGAACAAGGAATATCCTAAAACATCCACCCGCACTTCATGTTAACGATGCTTTCGTGAATAGTAAAGCGTGTATCTTACACAACTTGTAATTTGTTCTGGAAGCATCTTGCGTTAAAGCATTTTGTTAACAATAGCATTAGCGGTTGACGACAGAAAGGGGGACTCACTGGGGACCAAGCGATACATTTCAAGTAGATGGTTTGATAGTATCGACTGATTCCACCGTAGTAGCGTTGAACAAGTCAGTCTGCCTACAGCAGGAAGCAACTCAGCAATGCTTAAAGTACGCTTTGTTAGGAGCGCTTAATGAGGTTGGTACTTTTCTCTATCAACGCAACTTTTCCACTATGCCATTGTACTCAATGCGAACTGCAACGCTACCGCGAAAAGATAAATGCTGAACCCTATTTTTGGGACGGCTACTTCATCATTTTACTTCTTCGGTTATCTTGCGTTTATTTCAATGACAGTCTGGCTTGTCTCATTCTCCGATTTGGTTAGGAGAGAAGTTGCGATTCATTATGTCCGCTCATTCTTTGCAGGTTTGCTACACACCGATGGACATTTTGTACTAATCTGTATGAGCACTGGCCGCCTGACTGGTGATCAGCCTGCGATTTTGCAATTAATTTGGTCATATCAACTCGCGCTCTTTGACAGGAGATTTCTCCGGTTTGCTTGTGTAAAGTTCTATTTAAATTTATTGTGTTGTTGTACACCTAAGCGACCGGTACTGATTGTTTAACTGCTTGTTGAGTTCGACTGCTCTAGTTGAGAGCCACCTTTACTTGACGCTCGTCTTGGTTGCAACGCACGATCTTTCTGTGTGCGAGTTTTTTCTTTCCGCTTAGATAGTAGCGTCAAAGGTGTTGTTATAGCAAGAAAGCTACTATTGTGTAAAATAAATGCTTCCCTGCAACTCAGTCGGCATTTGGGAAACGCTATCTCCTTTCCCGCTAAACAGGGTGTTACCCCCTTTATTAATAAGGCACGCTGCAAGCGGATTCATCTTTGTCACAACTATTTTATTGTATCATGTCCATTTACAGCAATCTCCTTTGATTTACAAAAGAGGATATTGAAAATTATATTAGGATAGGGATCATCATCACCATCATCACCATCATACACGTTAGCATGGGGTATAAAAAAACACATAGCTGCTGTGCCGCAATACACAAAAATCCAATAAAACAGTTGCATGCCAGATGAGCTACCAGCAACGGATGGCCATCGTTTCGGTAAGCTACCTGCCGGCTACCATGTAGCAAAAAATTACTATGTAAAATTATATAAGGCTATATAATGAGATTGTGCTTGGAGGGGGAAACTAAGACGGATGGGGTAGGACCAAGAAACTCACAGCCAGAACGCCATTGAGATCGGCTTCTAGCCATATCAGCAAATGTATCCAGCTAAACCTATTCATCGTCTTTCGGACCCCAACCAGGGAGCCGAGATGCTCCAACCGAGACCAACTTCGAAGTGAGGGCCTTCATGCCTCTCGACCAAGTCATCGCTGGGTCACTTCTCCTCTTCTACCATCTACACCCCCGGCGCGCATGCAACACACATCGCGGGAGTCGGTCGGCTGGCATGCGTAACGAGTGGTCGAGCCATCGGAGCCTGGTGCGGGAAATAACGGTGCTAAGCGGTTCATTTCCCTTTCCTGTGCTGTAAACAAGGCGTCGAACACGCTCGTTGCTCACGCTGTGTGCCCACCAGACGTGAGCCAAACTGCGAAGGCACCGGTGGTCGAACGCAACTAGCCTCTATATGTCCTTTGATCTAAGGGGCGAGGCTTCGCCCCTATACAATAGGGTCGAAGGTACCGCTGCATTGTATACTCTACCCTTCAGGGTGAGAGAGATGTCGCGTTGCTTCCATAGGTGGCGAGGACTAATGAAAGCACTTCGAGCTTCTTATATATGGTTTGTGATCTCGTTTTCGATCCCAAGGGCGCTGATAAAACTCCTTAGGTAGTTGGATTTCTGAACGACTTCTAGCTGATTCCCACCAAGCGTCAGCGCAGCAGAAGATCATTGCCAATCTTGGAAGAAAGCTTTGCACTTTGATGGTGCAAAGCAAAGCCCGAAGCGACTGACAGCCAATGCTAATCTGTCTAGTTCAGATTGGCACGTTTGGGAGCTTTCACAGATGTGGGCAATGTCGTCCGCATATTCCAAGTCAGGAAGTCGTTCTCTTGGGAGAAGCTCTACACCTTCTAAGTCGTGTTCTGTAAATGCAGTATCCATGACTTCTTCAGTAGCGAAGTAGAAGAGGAAAGGTGACAACGGACATCCTTTTCTCACAGCGCTGGAAATATCGAAGCGCGGAGACCGCTTGCCGTTAGCCCTCAGTCTGCCCGTGCTACGCGCGTAAAATGCTCGGAAAATATGTACATATTTCTCGGACACACCTTTCCTGAATAGACAGTCCCAAAGTGCACGTCTATTCACCGAATCGAATGTACTTTTGATATCGAGGAACACGACAACGGTGGGCCGCCAATATATGTGACGGTGCTCCAACAATTGACGCAAAGTAAAGATGTGGTCGATGGAGCCGCGACCACGACGAAACCCGGCTTGCTCCTCACGAATCTGGCTTTCACGAGTGCCAGTCAGTCTGTGAGGGAGTACATAGGCATGTAAATTGGAGGCGATGGAGATCAGACTGATTCCTCTATGGCTGCTGCATTCAGAGCGCGAGCCTCCTTTGAAGATGGGAACAATAAAGGAGCGGCACCAGTCGGTAGGGATAGCTTCCTGCTCCCACAGTTTCACTAGCACTTCGTGTAAATCATCAACAGGAGCAGGATCTCCGGATTTGAAGAGGGCTGGATGAAGAGCATCTGGTCCTGCGGCTTTGTACAACAGTCCGATCACGCCTATGACTTCTGAGCGAGATGGCGGATCCTAAAGGATAGCCCACAGTGCAAGACGATCAATGGCCGGTAAGGAATCTAACAATTCCAAGCGATTAAATTGTTTTGCAAAGTGCTCAGCCCAATGCTCTATGTCTTTTGACAAATTGTGGATAGGCTCTCCACTGTCGTCATGTATAGTTTCACTAACATCCGGCCTCCTGCTGCTCGTTTCCCGTATCAGACGGAGTAACTTTCGATGGTTACCAACGGCAGCGGCTACTTCCATCTCTGACGCACGAAGAGACCACCAGGATTTGAGGTCTCTCTTCAGGCTAACATGCAGTTTTGTCCGGATCTCTTTGTGAGTTTCATTGTGTTCGCTTCGAGCCGGAATATGCCGGTGAGTATCGACAAGTTCCAGAGACCGCGAAGAGACCAAATGTCCATGTTGGCGATTAGACTTACCACATGAGGATTTTCCTGCTGCTCTAAGGTCTGGTGAACATGTCACCAGTGACCATCAATTGTCTCCAGTGAGCGCTTACTCAACTCACATGACAGCGTACTTTGATAAGCATTCAGAATAGCTGGCTTTGTTAGTTGGCTGGTGTCAATGCGCTCACATCGTCGTCGTGGGCGTCCGCCAAAACGCATCCGCATGTTAACATATACGAGTGCATGATCAGTGTCCACAAGTGCTCCAAATCGAGTGACAGTTCTGGATGCAGCCTCCAGCGGTAAGTAATTGCGTCCAAAGCTGGTTCGAGACTGGTGGGCGCTGTCACCATCCGGCGGGTACTGTGTCGTAAGTTAGTGCTTGCAAGAAATAGCCGGGCAACCTCACACAAATGAAGTAACCACTCACCGTTATCATTACGCGAGCCTACACCGTGATGACCGACCAGATGCATTTCATCAGTGGACAACTTTCCAACTTGTTCGTTCAGATCCCCAACCAGCATAACAGTGTCCATGCTTCTTCTGTGGCGAAAGAGCTCGATAAGTTGGCGGTAGAAGTCGTCTTTTACCGAATCATCGCTACAGTTTGTGGGCGCGTAAGCAGCGATGATGAATAGACACCTGCTAGTCACACGCGACTTCGAAGCTTTGCACGAGCCAACCAATCGGACCGCACACATCTGGCTACTGACTGGGATACAATCAACCGGAGTTGTTTAAGCCCGGGGACTCAGGGCAATGCCAACACCAGCTTGGCCGGTTCTCGAAGCTGCATCGTCACTGTATAGGCGCAGTGAGAAAGTGCTGCTGGTGCCACCTGATGGGGATCGCAGAGTGAGCACTGAGCTCGAGTCTTTCAGGCTGGTCACCGATAACAGCAGATATCAATGGACAGGATCTCTAAAGTTCGGGTAAGTGCTGCCTGTTGACCGATCTGTAGTAATGTGCGTACATTGAGGCATACCAATCGGAAAAAGGATCGAGGGCTCCAACTGGAAGCCGATGAACTAGAGTGGACTGCTTGGTTAGACATAGGCTTGTCGACAAGGCAGGAGTGACGCTCTGCGTTTGCATATGAGTTGAAACTGAAAGGTAAACGCCTATCAAAGCATGTTGTGGGAGGGCCAATAATTGGGGGTTGAAAACTGGATGGATAAACTTGAAGTTTGAACTGGACGGTAAGTGTTAAAAATCGTAAGAGGAAGAATAAGAAGACGGGACGGCCTAAGCAGTAGCATCCAAACCCCTATCCAACCTGCTCGATGCAGCAGATAGGGCACGGTTGATTATCCTTTGCGGTGGCCAGAACATCAGGAATTTGTTTGACGAAAGGTTCATAGTATTGCGTGGGCAGGATACCGTCAGGTTGCCCAGGCGTAGACAGGAAAACGATTAGGGTTCTCAACCAAAGCCTTTGGTTCGGAAACCTTACGGCAAGTCAGCGGTTTTAACGTTAGGCTACAAGGAGTCTGTCTTAAGGAATAAGGGACCATCCTCATTCCAACCCCCAACTTATAGCACCAGGAGGCTGAGTTTGTCTGGCCTCTAACCATTGACCAATCTGGTATGAGTGGCTCTGAAGGCGCAAAAGCACCACCCAGCATAGCTCAATGGATCACTGAGGCGCACAAACCACCGCACCACGATAAGGTCTAGCCTCACTGCGATGATTAGGATATGGAAGTGTTACCTCATGTAGCTCTTTGGAAAGCTACGCCGTTAGACTGCTTGTACATAGTCAGAAATCTACAATACTCATCGACACGCCTTGTCTAACACTACTGATCCCTGGTGGGGGTATAGAGTGGATGATCGGCATGTCGTTTTGGTTAGCGGAGTCTCCAGGGTCACACCACACCTATTAAATATGAGTTGTTTGAACTGTCCATCCTACGTAAGAATGTGAAGGCATTTTGTTCAGGCGTACAACGTTGTTTGCGGGCCCAATTAAACAAATTTAGGAAACTGATCTGAGACTGACTACCTCTGTGAGACTGCCTACTTCACACTACATTTCCCATACCTGGGTTGTTCATTGTGTAATAGGATAAAACCCACGACCAGTGGTCGACTGAGTGGACTCGGTACCATGTAATGGTATGCTTGTTAGACCTATTGAGATTTTCTTGCAATTCCCTGAAACGACAGACACGCCAAACTGCATTATGAGTTCGCCCTGTTACGTTCTGTCTTTGACGTTCAGCTGTTAGCTCTTCCCATTGAGAAAGCCTATTTGTCTCAATCTTCCGCTGTTTACTCACCCGTTTTGTATCTCCAAGTTTTCATCACCTTTATTTTCCGTTCTCGTGGCCAAGAGTGAATGCAACTTTGTTAGCTAAGAGTACTGTTACTCAATTAAGTCGAATTGAATTAAACAGACTTCCTACGTGTTTGTCAATGACTGAGCCAAATGTATAGGCGTTGATCAGCATTTAGTCGCATTTGTGATGCACTATCGAGTCCGCTGAAATTTCATTAGCATATCTAAACTGGAGTGTGGGATACTGTGTCCACTTCGCACGCAAAGCGCCGTTAACTACTGAATACTGACTTTCCTCTCAGAAGTATGGAGTCCCCAAACAGAATTTGGTGGCAATCAACGTCATTGTATTTTGACTCGGCCGAGTAGACACCATCGTCCAGAAAACACAAGACGACAGCTTCGTTCCGTCAGAGCTAGTAGGTAACGCGTTGTATTCAAGGCAGCATAGAACAGAAACCGTAACCGAACAAGTGTGTTAACCTAGTAAGAATAACGGAACAAAGCTTTCAACAGTTGCAGGGATGCAGCACAGACATGCAAGCAAGGAAGCTAATAGGAAGCTAGAGCACGAATATTCCAATAAAGGATAGTAGACGATAAATGTAGAGTAACAACTGGGTGGCACGAATGCGTCAACTTCGTCATCTGAAACGTAGGTGAAGGGACACAACACCCTAGGTTACTCTAAGGTCCTAGATCGTGATCACACAATATGTGGTGAGCAGATCGTGTTACTGGGATTTACTGCCAGCGGTGTTCCACCTGCATAAGCTACAAAATTTGAGCTAATCTGTAGCGGTTGTGATTATAACAAATATATTTTTTTACCACTTCCGCTACTGACCTTTTCTTGTTATTTGTTTAAATTAACGAATTTTCCATGCACAACTTTGAACGCACTGGTGTTCCGTTTGGTGCTGCTGCTTAGTCTTTCAAGCGGTCAGATACATACTTTCAAATCACCAGTCGGCTTCTGAGAGACGGTTAATGCCAGAAGGCTTATAACACAAGCGTGCTTAATCGTTCTTCGACTGTGTATTTGCACAAGGCTGTATGTCTTCTAGTGACACGAACATTTTACCTAACGGTCCAATACCAACCCGTCTCATGATTGAAAATCCAAGGATGCAAAGCCCTCTGGGGCGGAGCAAACACGTAACCATAACTGAGGACTTCGTGTGTTATGCGGAGTATCCACAAGAACATAATAACTTGTTTCGAAAAACATCCACTACGAGCTACTGGCGGAACTTGTGGGAGATGTCAGAACAGGACAGGACAGGATAGAATCCAGAGATGAAACGAGCTTCCGCTTAACGCGCTTCCCGTTTCGTGTGCCAACTTGGAGTTTTCGGACGACTGTTCCATTGACAGTGCTTGGGTAGAGTTTACCGGCAAGTTCAGTGATCCGATTAAATCTGCGTCGGTCAACAAGCCCCTTCGTTCCGCAAGATCACAATCATTCTTTCGGAGCAGAACCCGAAAACACATGACAGTAGGAGACGCAGCGTGGTATGTGTATAGAGCGAACCATAGCCTTGAAAGCTGGAGTAACTAAATTGTTTATTAATGAAGTTCTCCGCTGTGAAAGCCCATGTACTTGGGTACAGATGCCGCATCCCAGAAGGCTCTATCACACTTGCCGGAAACGTTATCGGGACTGAGGAATTAGGTACTCCAACTCTTTCAATTTCTTCGAACATGTGCTTTATCAGGTTGCGAAAATAAGGAAGATATACGATTATTTCATTAGAACTTTCTCCCTACCTGAAGCAGGACTTGAGTCATTCAAGACAATAGTATGACCGACTCTGGAAGACTGTACTATCGTACACAGCCAATTGAGAAAGAAACACAGAACGGCTCTGGAAAACGTCCAACAATCATTTACCAAGCTGGTCACTGGGCACTGCTCAAACCTGACTTATTATGATCGCTGTCGAAAACTCCAACGGGATCCTCTTTTGCTGAGACGCTTAAAGAACAACCTCGTTCTCTTCTACAACATCATAAACCAACAAATTTACGCAGACGGCACCGCACTTGAACTACGGAAGACTGCAGTTTACCCCACACGTAGTGGCGGCTACTTGTTGCGCACAAAGCTTGCAAATCATAGCACTCGATCGAATTTCTTTTTAGTGAGATAAGCTGATCTGTGGAACAAACTACCCCTACAGATACGCATGAGTGTAAGCTATGTTACACTTTGAAGTTCCCTACAGACGTTCCTCACTATATCAAATGTGTTGAAGATCAGTGGTTCACAGCAAAATCTATAAATATTGATAGAAGCTGGTATAAGAAACGTATGAGTAGATATTTGGTTACAACTGGCTCACCTACTACATGTCATTACCTACAATACCAAATCCTGTGTCTGTGCAGCCTAGTATCTCCTTTCATTTATTACCTACTCCTGAGTCCCACAAACTATAAAGTGATGATACAAATATCAGTGCTCGGATGTAGGACCCGAGGAAAAAAATCATGATCCGGAATTCAATTATTTAACTTTCCTTTAATATTATGATTTACGCCGCACAATACATGAAACTTATTCACTATACCAATGACCGCTCCCGCTTATGGGGCAGTGTACCGTTTGCCGGTAAATCTACAACTTTATTTATTTCCTTTATCACGCTTGTGCGTGAGAACAAATTAGTACGCCAGCAGAGTCTAGAGTAAAACTTTTGTGCTAACAAAATGCCTCTGTACAGACATGTAAGCAGCCTTCGGAATGCGAAACGTGGTGTTCCCCCCACTAATATCAGTGGATGGATGTGCTCAAACCGCCGTGCATACAGCTAACGTTCTACGACTCCAATAGGCTCCAATTTTCCGACGTGCAACAAGCATTCGTAACATAAGTGCTCCATTCTCCCAGACGCCAGTATTTACACACGTCACGTTTAGTTCGGCGACTGTTTTGAGGAAGTTGTTATCGTTGCGAACACATAGTTCCCCCGGTATTGATAACATTCCCCCGAAACTACTGCACGGGGCAACTACGAGAATAGCTGTACCATTAAGGAGATCTATCCAAAGATACCTGGACGAACAGCAGGTCCCCAACATGTGGAAGCAGGGCATCACTACCCCGATATTCAAGTGTGGTAGCCCTCCAGATCCTGTCAACCATCCCCCAGTTATTCTTCTCCGGCTGCTCTCAAAGAGGATGGAATCGATCGTAGCTGAGGCTGTAATTCGAAAGTAGTGAAATAATAACACCAGCGCAACACGGATTCCGATAGAATCGGTCTTGTATCTCCAATCTATTACTTGCTCGTGGCCGTTGGACCGAGATAACGGACAGTGGGGTCGGCACTGATGTCAGATACATAGAGCTTTCTAAATTCTTCGACCGCATAGATCACCGCATCCTTCTCCAAAAGTAGTAAGCGTACAGAGTTTGGAACCCTGTCCTTGCATGGATCAGAAACTTCCTCCTTCAGCGGCGCCTTCAGGTTCGAGTTCAGCGCTCATGTATCGATCCAGTTATTTGGACCGCAGCGTCCCACAAGGGTTAGCGTTGGAGTCGCGGTTATTCTTGTTGTTTAGTAACGACCTTTCGAATGTCACCAAGTCAAATATCCTGCTTTTTGCCGATGACATCAGGATATGGCGGGCAATCGGCTGTTTTGAAAATCACGATATGCTGCAAAGAAACGTAGACTACGATTTCGAATGGTCAAAGGCAAATCTAGTTCCGTTTAACATGGACAACTGCAAAACTGTACATGTCCGTCACAACCTCACGTACGCAAATAAGCTTGGAGACGAGCATCTGAACACGGCTTCACAAGAGCGAGACCTTGGGGTGGTGATGCAAGATGATCTCGGCTGTTAGACGCAGACCTTGAAGGCGTCCAAAACCGCGAACCAACATGTTGATCAGTTACGGAGGGCGTTCGGGCGGTTCGATTCCTCCATCTTCCCCCAGATGCTCAATGCATATGTGAGGCCCCGTGTAGAGTATGCGATCCAGGCTTGGCAACCTTTGTTAGGATGCGATCTGGCTGCGCTGGAGACCGCCTAGCGAATGGCAACGAAATATGTGAAGGGTTTTTCCACATGCAATTCCATAGGCGACTGAGAGCCCTGGGAGTGTACAGTGGAGGATATCGCCGTCTACGGTGGGACAACATCGTGCCGTTCCAGGTTTTGAAAAACCCTGTCAGGCTTGCCGATACCTCCTGAAACTTAGTCGCAACACGGAATTGTAGGGCCATAATTTGAAACTGGCCACCCAATACAGTCGGCTGGATTTGCCACCAACACTACTTGAGCTGTTTTCTATTCATTGAATGACGATATGGCTCAGGCAAACATTGTGATCGCATGGATATGCCTTCGTGCTATTGTGGATAACACGGCGAGTCCACTTATACGTTTTTGCACTTTCGTGCAATTTTCTTGAACTAACGTTAACCCCACCAAACATCCTAAAGGAATTGTCAAGCCTTGGATATTTTACCCGTTGTTCCATTGTCTCAGCCTACACTACTAGGCTAGTTATCGCTGCACAGAAGACGGGTTAGCCCCGCAAGCAAGTGCCACCTCCAGGTTGTCAAATATCTCATGACATTAGACTCGACTTTTGCAATAATACTGATGTAAAGCTACACGCGGATCAACTACATGTGTAGCCCGCCTTACTAGGGAGAGATTGATTTTATAATCTTCAGAATGTCTTGTCCATGTACCTTTGTCTAGTTCATCTATACTAGGATGACTCGTATCATGTGGAAGGGTATTCGAAGCTAGCACATTGCAGCTACATTTTCAGTGCATGAACTGACATGGTACGACATCGATATGTTGATGTATTTTTTGATCTATTCTTGAGTAGGGGACACTTGGTGTGAACGGTCGGGGATTTCTTCTCCGTAATTGTTGACAATTGAGATCTCCGCACACTTAATAAGGCACTAGACGGGCTTTCGAACTGTTTGGTCTCGTCCGTTATAAGCATCTATAAGATCCAGTAGAATTTGAACGAATGACCACTAGCATTAACGGACCACTAAGGACGAGGAAAAACTCCCAACTACGCAACTTGCACAACATGTACAAGGACAAAATCGAAAATCATAATTCCAAAGTGCCTAGTTAGCTAGAATGAATCCAGAATATCCGTGTAAGTGACAAAGTGTAGGGCTTTCAGTTCGATATCCAATCGTTTTTTGAAAACACCTAGTATGGGGGCACCGGCAATTGAGTTTGGAAGGGCATTCCAGGGTTGGTTGCCTCGGAGGGAGAAATAATTTCGTACACAATCGAGGCGACTGTGTTGTTGGCTCAGTTTCAGGTCATTGCCTCTAAGGTTGGTGCTTAGGCTGAATGTCAGCAGGTGGTGGTATACGTGCGTGGGGTCGCTCAGTATGTGGTAGACGATTATAACGTCTCCACATAGCCTCCGGTAGCGTCCATTGAACACTCGGCGTGTTTTCCGTCGTGGTGGTACAGAAGCTGCGCAATCCCATGGCAAATTTTTTGCTCGACGTTGGGGAGTTTCGAGCACTGCAAGGTCAAACTTTAGCCAATTATGTCAAGCCTGGATTGCGTATTCGACGTGAGAACGTACTTAGGCATTGAACATCAGAAAGATAAACCCAAGTTCCCGAATGCCCTCCCCAAGAGACCAACATGCTGGTTACCTCTTTTGAAGCGGATTCTGACTGTCTGAAACAACCGAGGTCGTCCTGTACCAGTACACCGAAGTCACCTTCCTGAGTGCATGTCTTCAGATCTTGCGCCCCAAGTTTGTGGAGATAGGCGTGTCTATGGCGGATGTGGACAGCGTGGCACTTATCCACATTTAATGGCAATGCATTTCTCACCGTTCAATTCCAGGCCTAATCGAGGTCGCATTGGAGGATCTCGTGGTCATCCATTCCCTTGATGGCTCGCCAAATTTTAACGTCATCAGCGAAAAGAGGAGATAGCTCTCTCCAGCTCGTTGATGAAAACAAGGTTATCAGCAGTCTTTATAATCTTAGTCATGCACATACTTCAACATTGCCTACACCAGTGCGCACTAAAGTCAGTGCCGTTTTGCCGACAATCCTCGGAAGCATTAGTCGGACCACTGCGTTGTAGCTCATGGCCGGTAACACAATGCACAATTATTTAAAATGGACAAAAAGTAGTTTATTGACGAGTCCTGTAGGATGACCGGAGTGATGATTATAAAATGATAGTTTAAATGACAGAACATGGGAAAATTCCGGTTTAAGGTGACTAACCGAGTTATTCATATGAACACATATGCTGGTCTACTCACCACTGCGTAACGGAGAGGGCTAGTGAGTACACTGTCTACCACCGTGAGAGTGAACAACTGCGTCGTCTCCTATGTTTTCAGAGGTACTTAAGTTGTTCCGTCCATTGCGAGGCATACCGCCTCTGTTCGATGCGGCGCAGTAGGGCTCGGAGCCTCTGTCCTTTCACCACCGGTCACTAGGCATCACTTAAGCGCAACCCATTCTATCTCATGGTATGGTATTTCAAGCTGTGCGAAAAGGCTGATCAATGAGATGACAATCGTCAATCAACCTGCTCTGTCCAGGCACTATTGTCTATCCCGAATGTTGCTTATTCTTGTGTTGCACATGTATCTGTGATCACTGAGAGTGCATCTTGTAGTTATCCGGTGGAGTGGTCCATGAATGATCCCTGTCTCTCCTAATTGGCCAGTTCGAGCCATAAGGCTTAACCCTGGGGCGTCACAAATATACCGAATGAATTCAGACAGGAAGCGGAATTCTATAACTCGTAGCTTGGCATGCTTACAAATACGAAGCACCCCACGCCCACAATGTTAACACTAGCTAATGAAGACAGTCGTTTCCTATGGATGGATCAAGCGTAGTTAAAACGTGTTAAATAAACAGCAAGTGCCTGTAACAGCTACATATTTGCTAAGGTAATTTATCTACTTTTTCCAAGGTATCTCTGAAGTGAACACCTGGGATGTCAGATAAGAATTTAAATAACACAGTGAGAAGACTGGTATTGCAAGATGGAAGCATTTCATGTTATCTGATCACCCGCAAACTAACAATCTAACTATGAATCACGTGACCGAAAAAATCAAACGTTTGAAACTGGTCACAAAGGGGAATTTGAAGGAACGCAATCGAAAGCCACCTGGGTGTATTGCTCCTAAGCAAGAGCTTTTCATACATATACCCCTTAAGGGCGATTCTGCAGCTGATTTGTTATCCAGACGCCTGAAAGACGCTGTCGAGAAAATTTATTACGCGGCCCGCCTGAGAATCATTTTTCACAATAAGCCGTTGCTTACGAAACCCTTGAAGGATAGATTACCGTCGTTGACCCGTTCGTTGATCGTTTATCAGTACTCGTACTCCTGTGGTACACGATACGTGGGTCGCACGACGAGGCGCCTATCTCAGAGGATTCGTGAACACATTCCGGCATGGTTTTACAAAGACGAAATGGGGTCTTCAGACAGCTCAATCATGTCGCACCTCCTTGAATGTGGCCATACAGCTTCAGAGAATGACTTCAAGTAATTTATTCACTACCTGAACATTACACCCAAGGATTCCGCAAACAGGTCTTATCCATCGCCGAGGCTATCTACATTCACCATCTGAAGCCGGAATTGTGTTTACAAAAACGATTCATACGGCCGATACGACTACCTTGGCCAACGGACACTGTCACTTAGTTATTTGGCTGTTATCTTACCTATATAATTACTTTGGACTACTGAGCTTTGAGTACGCATGTGTATTTAGTTTACTTGGTTTACCATCTCTATTGTCTCAAGTTATCGATTTTGATCATTCAAACAGTCCAAAAGTAAATCCCAGCCCGAGTTGACGATTACCCCACACTATCAGTGTTTTGTAAACGTTTGGGTCCGATGAGAGTTTACCGAAAAGAATTCTTCACTCTGAACTGATTTCTGATATTGATTCATATTAATGAAATTACGTGAACGCAAGGACAACAGACCGAACTTCAGCTTACGATAATGAGCAACCAGCGAGCTCTAGGGAGAGTGTTAATTGTTTCTGTACACAAAGGATTGGGTGATGCCGGTTAAGCGCCACCGCCTGTTGATTCTGGGTCAACATTTACAATTGTCTGGCGAAATGAAAACCCCAACATTTTGAGGTTTGCTGAAGCTGTGGCGGTTAACCGGCATTACCCTATGCTTTGTATCCAGAAACAATTAGCAGTCTTCTTAAAGCTCCTTGGGGCTGATGACCATAAGGTAAAGCTCGTTGATTTGTTGTACCTGCGTCCACGTAATTTTCCTTTGTGACTAGTTTCAAAGCGATTTTTGCTGTCACGTGTTTAATAATTAGGTTGTTAGTTTGTGGGTGATCTGATAGCACGAAATGGTTCCAATTCGCAATGCCAGTCTTCTCATCGTCTTGTTTAAATTTACACAGGAAACTAAGTGATTTAGCTTAGAATTTGTTGCTTGGCATAGTGAACCGTGTATGCGATAGAATTAATGATCAGATTAATAACTAATGAGTGACTCAGACCAGTTACCATTGCTTGGCTTTTTTGGGACCAGAATTCCTCTACGCATTTGCGTTCCCAGATCCATTAGACCCTAAGACACAAAAGGTATCATCAGGCTTATGATAATGAAACTACATAAAAGAAGGGTGATTCCAGACTGGCTTCCGTTCAACACCGATGTACCTATATTTCATGTTTTAAAGGGTATAATAAGGTAAATAAAGCTGTCGGCAAACAGCACGTTATCCGAGATTAATTGTAGTATGAGATTAGACGAACTTCTGATATCTGAGGTTGGTTGTTCAGTTGTTACAGTGTCCACTGGACTGGGCAATTTGGTTCGGTAAGGATTGCTATTAATTCGGACCCAGTCCACCTGCTTTCAACACTCACATACTTGACGCTAAACCGTAGGATATAAACGCGATAGATAGTGTGTATGAAGTGTATGTATGGAGTGATGGTAAGTGATGGAAGTACACTCCGAATCAGACATTCTCCCGATAGCTATACACCATGTCTATCTAGCCAACATCTTCATTCATTTGGATTTTGTAATCGAGGTGTTGGCATCACACAAGTAGATGAATTACCAACACTCGCATCGATAGCCTTATTTCTTTACTTTTTCCCGTCGAGACTTGCTGGACATTTGCTTTTTAATCGTGATAAGTCTATTGTCCCATTTAAAGCAGTTAATTCATTTGGTAACTTGAAACGTTTAAATAGAAAACGAAATTCGGTGGATGTATGCATTTCAATCGTCTCACCAGTGCCGATAACGATAAGCGGTAATTTTATACAACTGTTTGTGGGTACAGACATACATACAAACAAACGCGAGAAATAGCGGGCGTCTTTCTTCTACAACCAGAGCAGCCTGGGTCTGACCGAAAATTGTTTTTACCCACAAAGCACTGAGTTAATCCCTACTAATGGCGATTGCCTCGGCAAACCGGAGGAGCCGGGAGTTGGTATGGCAAAGCAGGATCCTAAACTCTTAGTTGACCTCAATTCGGTGACTCGATGTCAAAAAGCGTCTACAGATGGAAGATGCTGGCGGCCTGCATACACACGTAGTCTGATTTGGGCTTGCTTATGAATTATATCGCATTGAACCCATTTTGGCACAAGCTACTTTGAAAGGCACGGTAAGAAAACGAAAACTGGTAGATGCATGCATTTCGTATTGTCTCCTCAGTACCATTAACAATAACCGGTATGCAACTACATACTTAAATATGCGTGTGACCGAATAAGCATGAGGTGTAAAGTGAATGACGGAAGTTCCACACCTATGTCCACGGCAGTCTTAAGCTGATAACTAATTGCTATTAAACACACAGCGCGGGCTTCATCCGGCTTATCGCAACGGCCTCGGCGAAACGCAGGAAGAGGGAAATAGGGTGACATAATACAAATGTGAACGCTGATCCGAGCTCTATCCGGTGACGCGTAGTCAGTAGATGTTTACCTATTGAGGAAGCTGGCGGTTTGCGCAAGCACGGAAGTTCTCTGCTACGCACAGAAGTTACATTGCTGCTCAGTTTATGTTCTCCAATAGAACCTGTAACTTGCCGGTGCGTCCCATTTAGGAAGCTCAACCGGTAGGGGCCAACTCACACTGCATATACAAATTCGTATGCGACTGCGGAGAAAGTTACATAGGCAGAAGCAATCGGTCTTTGACTTCCCGAAAAAAGGAACACGTGCCAAGGTGGGTTCAACGTGAAACTGACAAGCATCCCTATCCTACTGAAGTTCCGTGCTTGCGCAAACCGCCAGCTTCCTCAATAGGTAAACATCTAGTGACTACGCGTCACCGGATAGAGCTCGGATCAGCGTTCACATTTGTATTACTTCACCCTTATCCCCTCTTCCTCCGTTTCGCCGAGGCCGTTGCGATAAGCCGGATGAAGCCCGCGCTGTGTGTTCAATAGCAATTAGTTATCAGCTTAAGACTGCCGTGAAGATAGGGGTGGAACTTCCGTCATTCATTTTGCACCTCATGCTTACTCAGTCGCATGCATACCGGTTATTGTTAATGGTACTGAGGAGGCAATACAAAATGCATGAATCTACTGGCTTTCGTCTTCTTACCATGCTTTTCAAATTTCTGAAGGCTGAGTTTCCTTTAGTGGAGGCAACGGTAGCTTATGAGTTCGGTCGATGATTATAACTTCGACAGCACAGAAAGTGCTCTGTGTGACAGAGATCAGACGCCTTCTGGTCCTCAAAGAAGCAATGTCACCCTTTGAGGGAAGCTCTAAGAACACCTTTTTCTTAGGTTCAGTAGGTACAGCAACTTTTATTTCATGGATTTCGCTGTGCTTCAGGATAAATTTTGTAGCCAAGATCAAGTAAATACTGTACATACACCTTTTAGATCCAAACGCAGCGACTGAGCATACCAGTTGCTTATCAGGTTTAGCACCACTGTGTTTACCATACTTCATAACCTTGCGAGCAGTATGATAAGATTGGATTGCGGAATGCCGAGACCTAGGGCAGTTCTTTTGTCCACTAGCAGTTTAATGGCCTTGTAACAACAACGAGCCTTTGTAATAGATTCTGAAAGCAAACAGTAATATTTAGCGAATGCTCTAGCGCTTTGTGGCTTAACGGTCAATCAAATGCTTAAGTGTTCTACCAGTCGATGCGCATTTTCGTTGTCTTTGGACGTATGTCCACTAGCTATCGATTTTTTGAAGAAACCATAAGGAGAAGCAAGGATGGAAGCCATTTGGAGTAAAACAGCCACGTTTTAATCAATGAACTTATGTGTGCTTGACCGGATAAACGGAGCAACTTACATAAGCTTTTTTCGAAATATGCATTAAGTAAAAGAAACAGACGGAAGTATGAGGACCGAATTCTGACGGAATAAGGTAGTACAGATGATTGTGTACTAATTTCGTGGTAGTCGTGGCTGTCATATTTAACCAAAAACGTATCCCACTTCGTGAATAACATCGGGCAGTCAGTTCACTTTATTGGGGGTCATCAATATCTTTTATGATAAAGGGAACACTTTCGACACATAGTAGCGTGATACAAAAATGATGAGGCATCGCTCGCGAGCGCTAACAGACGATGCAAAAGTAGCCATGGGCAAACCAAGTACGACGAGTTGTGCTTGAAGCGAAAGATAGTATGTATAGCTGTGGCATAAATTGTGACACCTTATAGTATATTAAATAGGTTTTTTTCTGGTCCAAGCTGACCGGAAACAATTGTAGATGAATTGAAACAGACAAGCTTTAAACACGAAACGGCAGTTAGAGTGCCATATGGGCGGGTCAATTTGTCCAGAAAACTGGTGGGAACAGGAAGCAACACCAAACTCCCCCGATAAACGACGGATCGCACAAGAGCCGAACAGCGGGATACACGCTTTTAAAGCACATCGATTGGCCTCAAGTAAAGCTTCTCGGTATTAAGTACGCATAGTAATTGGTCAAATGGAACGATGCAAAACTATGACAGATATGTTTTGAGGGCGGAACCGCTTTTAGTGGAGTGCGCACGAGGAATAGCTGAGCAGATGGCATATTCCCTTGTTGACAAATAACCGATCTAAGAGGATCCACAACATCGGAATTGAGAAATTTGTCACGAGTAATGAAGTACTGTGGATAGGTGGTCTGATTGAGTCGGAGAAAATGCTAAACGGTGCACCTCATGAAATGATAGACAAACGTGGCAACAATATAAATGGTACAGGGTACGCATGAGGAGGGAGAAAACAAACGCTAACAAAGTCTGCATTCACATCAAAAGAGCTACACTGACCATAAGGTACACCAAAAGAACGTGGATAGATCATTGGGAACACAAGCGGTGATCGACAAAATGGGAAAGGACATCTGGATGGAAAGTGTTAGGGGATATACATTTGCCATAGCTAAACCGTGTGTTAGCAGTGCAACGAGGAATTGAGGAACGCGATTCTGCCTGCGGTTGACAGGTAGAAGACAGTCGCTGGACCAACAAGAAAGACACACAAGAATCTATGGCTAATAAAAGTGGGCGCGAAGCCACAGTGAAGAATGGAGCCAGGAGATGAAACGCGCACGTCGGGTGCCAACCGGTAGGTGTGAGTTGGTGTGAGTGTGACAATTCGTTTAGTGAAACATGTACGCCTATGACGATCCGCACGCAGTGGTCATTTTGGCCAGTTTCACAGAGGCCAGCGCCTCACTCTGCCGTTAATTCCGAGAATGCTCCTCTAATGTCGGGACGTTACGGTCCTCGCCTTTTCGTAAGATCAATCACATTTGGCCCACTTAAATCAGTCTTGGCGAATTCATCAAAGTTGCTGGTATTGTCAGTGAGTTGAGTATCTACCGGGATCGTAGCAGGTCACTCGCGTATGTGATCCCAGTCAACACCGTTGAGGAAGGGATGATGCTATTTTGCTTAGGCTGGACAGTCGGGTATCTGGACCGCAGCAAAACGATGGGATCAGGTGCCGAGCGTTTGCACGGATGGGCCTTTCATGCGGAGAGTCTCCATCCCGTTTATGTGGTTGTAAGTTTCTTGAGGCGTCGACAAACGACAGATGATTCCACCGAGCGACCATCAGTCACAAGAACCTGTGTAACCCTTGTGCTGGAACACTTCTGGGGAGACGTGGTCTAGGGTTCCGACAGTTGAATAACCAATCTTCGTCGCTTTTTGTTCTAACATTCTGCACGTCAACGAGTCATTTTGGTCAAACGCGAAATCTCTGGAATTCCATTGTGATAGGTCCTTGTAAATGTTGATGCTGTGAGCTTTTTAAAAATCAGTACACAGTCCGCTTTTGGGCAACTTACCAAAGTCATTGGCATCTATCGGCAAGCTCTCTGACTTGATATCCCGATGAATAAAGCCTGTGTTATAAATCAAATTAGTAGCAAAGAGGGCCTCAGCGATGTCGAACTGCGAGTGTTACTCAGTAAGAGTCATACTGCACTAGCAGTCATCGCGTCACCTCCGGGAGGAAACTGCATACTTAGACAGAGATTGGTCGAGTCTTGGAATGAAAAAAACATTTTTACAACCCAAGGATTGTTAGCTTCCACAAAGATGTCTTGCTCATTACACGCATGTGCAACCTGAGCATTTTGCATGTCTAGCTTGTAAAGGGATTTCATAGCAAATATGTAACCGTTGGCTAGCTTTTGAACCAAGCGAACCTCGCTAGAAGCACTCTTGCTAATAATTTTAAGAGGGATTAATTTATTCCCAGTAATGCTTGTGCGCTTCATGCTCAAGTATTCACGTACTTTAAATGAATGCAGCGTGTGTTTGGCACGTTTCAGTTCTTCCGTGAGTTTTTCAGTTTCCATCATTAATTCAAGAATTTGATATCTGCTTGGACGACCTTTGTACTAAATAATCAAGTTTGTAGTGAACGATTATTTAAAAATTACGAGCCCTGAGACAAAATACGACCTTAGGCGAAAACGCACAGTTGAAGAACATTTGAAAAGCACGGTAAGAAGACGAAAACTGGTAGATGCATGCATTTCGTATTGTCTCCTCAGTACCACTAACAATAACCGGTATGCAACTTATATTTAAATATGTGTGTGACCGAATAAGCATGAGGTGAAAAATGAATGACGGAAGTTCCACACCTATGTCCACGGCAGTCTTAAGCTGATAAATAATTGTTTTTGAACACACAGGGCCGGCTTCATCCGGCTTATGGCAACGGCCTCGGCGAAACGGAGGAAGCGGGGATTAGGGTGACGTAATACAAGTGTGAACGCTGATCCGAGCTCTATCCGGTGACGCGTAGTCACTAGATGTTTACCTATTGAGGAAGCTGGCGGCTTGCGCATGCACGGAACTTCAGTAGGATAGGGATGCTGGTCAATTTCACGTTGAACCCACCTTGGCACGTGTTCCTTTTTTCGGGAAGTCAAAGACCGATTGCTTCTGCCTATGTAACTTTCTCCGCAGTCGCATACGAATTTGTATATGCAGTGTGAGTTGGCCCCTATCGGTTGAGCTTCCTTCATTGGAGGCACTGGCAAGGTACAGGTTCTATTGATGACCACAACCTGAGCAGCAATGTAACTTCTCTGCGTAGCAGAGATTAAACGTTTCGTGGTTTTAAACACAGTAAAGTCACCCTTGAATGGCAACTCGATATAGATCTTTTTCTTGGCTGCCGTATGCACCAAGTCTTTCGGGCCTCGCTGTTGGCTATGTCTCTCTATAAATCTACGTGGATAACCATTTGCAACGAGTGTTGTTGTAATTAACTCTAGCTCATCGGCTAGACAATCAGCGGAGCAAATGCGTCTAGCACGACTAACTAAAGTTTTCACAAGGGTCCGCTTGTACCGCACTGGTGTGAAGCTGGTGAAGTGCAGGTATTGGCCGGACTAGTTTGCTTTTCTGTAGATAGATCTTCTAATGAGCCCGTCATCTCTGCGACTGATAAGGATGTAGAAGAACAAGCAGGCGCACTTACGCTATAGTTCTTCTTTCAGTTACCTTTAGTCCGATGCCGACTGGTGATTTCTAGCTTTATATTCGACTGATGAAAAACATGGCGACAGCGCAAGCTTAGGCAGCACGAAGCAAACCAGCACGACGCGGGCGCGTTGAATGTGTGTATTCAAAACTCGTTAAGTTAAACAAACGATACAAAAATAGTCCATAGCGGAACTGATAAAAAGAAAGATAAACTATGATGTATCCACAACCGCTAAACAAATCTCCTCCTAAAGCGTGCGCTGGTAAGCAACACTCGATAATGCCTTTATGGAACCTTTGTCCTAGTTTTGAGAGGAAGGAGACAGTACGACTTGAACATGTGTGTATAGGATCGTTTGTAGGGGGACACAGCGATTCCAAGATTTGGGAATCGGTCAAGCCTTGGTCCGTGGGCAACAGCGCAGGAACAGGAGTGCTTCGGGTGCTTGTCGTTTCTGAACTAGCTACCAAAGGCTTGACGTATGCCTCCGCACCCTTTGGATCCATTCTTGTCCAAAACGAAGTGCTTCAGTTTTCGCGATAAGACCTTGTGCGGGCGGCGGATAAATACGAATGGTCAAATGCGTAAGTCTGGATGTATACGCTACCCGCTTAATTGATGATGTATCGGTCTAATGGATCGAAAGTAGTGCTGTAGACGCTCAGCATAGGATGTAGGGTTCTGATCCTGCCAACTACACTACTTCCCGTACTATCCAAATTGATGAAATCAATCATCGCAGATGCGCTGATGCATTACCTGGAAAGCCACAAATTAATTGCCCAAGAGCAACATGGCTTTTGTCAACAGCATTCGTGTAATACTAACCTATTAATTGCACGTAATAGCTGGACTGAAGCTGTTGATGATGGAGTAGGAGTCGATGTCATCTACCTAGACTTTTCAAAAGCGTTTGATCGCTTAAACCGTCGCATTCTCCTTCAGAATCTTCGGAATTACGGCGTTGGCGACCCAACTCTGAGTTGGATTGACAATTTTCTACAAGAACGACGGCTAGTGGTGAGAGTTTGAGAATCATTTTCTCATGCAATCGATGTGGCGTGTGATGTACCACAAGACTCGGTTCTTGGACCTCTTCTATTCTTGGTGTTCAGTAACGCTATGGCGGGAGCAATTGCTTCCGATTTCCTATTTTTCGCTGTTGATATCAAGATATGGCAGAAGATCAGAACACTAATGACCACGAACGGCTCCAGTGCGATCTTACCACTGTGTCGAACTGGTCAGTTGAAAACGCCTTACCGTTCAACGTCGACAAATATCGCATTGTACAATTACGCCAAAGACATAAGTACACCTATTCACTTGGGACAAACGATTGCAGAAAAGCTCCCAGGAACGTGACATTGGTGTGATGGTACAGCCTGTTCAAAACAGGCTGAGGTAGCGGTGAAAAGAGGCAACTAGCACGTCGGCATGCTGCGAAGGGCATTCGGGAGATTTGACCCATTAATCTTCCCAATCATGCACAATTCCTACGTGCGCCCGCATGTTGAATACGCCGCCCAAGCTTGGCAACCTTGCTTGAAGCGCGACCTAGAAGCCATAGAGGCACCACAACGAAGAGCATCAAAGAATGTAAAGGGCCTGCGCTATCCCTCTTACCACCGAAGGCTGAAGTTGCTGGGAATTTTCAGCGGGCGCTATCGAAGACTGCGCGGCGATCTCAAATTAGCGTATCAGATACTGAGTGACCCCAACCACGTATGCCGCCATTTGCTGAAATTTAGCCACAACACGCAGCTCAGGGGTAAATGCTTAAAGTTGAAGGAACAATACAGCCGTCTAGAGTGTCGACGGAATTACTTTTCCCTTCGGGTCTGCAAACCCTAGAAAGCACTCCCAGACTCAGTTGTATCCTCTCCTACCTTGGATGTTTTCGAAAAACGATTAGATGTTGCTCCAAGCTCCCAACATTTTGTTACCTAAACTCCTCTGTTGTGGATTACTCCAAGGATGCATTTCAACAGGATTTATGTATCAAATGGACCTAAGTGAGCGACCATATTTTACTTTTCTCACTCCTTACCTCAAGGATCACTGCACCCCAGTGTCTTTCTGAACGTTTACGCTCGACAATTTATTTTAATTTTACACTGATACTAAGTATCAAACTATTCATCTCGGCAGACATTCGATAGATGACCCAGACATATCTTGATTAAATTGTATTCACCGCAACCATCCTACGGGACGTGTCAAGCTCTTGCTTTTATCCCGTGATAAATCGTTGTTCATTGTTCATTGTTCAAATCGCCGGTGACTCGTCAGCCAAGTATAATCTCGCCTGGAAGCCTGAGGGGTGTTCTAAAGACAAGTTCGGCTGGGTAGCATCCGCTATCTTCTTTGCGGTATTGCGAATACCAAGGAGAATAGCTGAAAGGCGTTCAGATCAACGGGCATCAGGCGAACTGGTTGTAAGTGAGGCTTTCAGTTATCAATGAAATTGTTCGACAAGACAATTGGCAGAAATGGAACAATGGAAGAATGACAATATGGATAAAAAGCCAAGGCTTGAAAAGTCCCTTTGAGATGGTTTGTGGGAATCATGTTAGTTCAAAGAAGTTACACAAAAGTGAATAAAACATCTGTGGACTCACCATATTATCCACGTTAGCACATAGGTATATCCGCTTAACCTACCTTCGTGAGGTTAATGAGCACAATGTTTTTCTGCGTCTTGTCGTCACTCAATGCACAGAAATCAGATCAAGTAATGTAAAGGATGTAACGCATCGTTAAGTCGTTTTTTTAAAATGGGTGGCGTGGGAGTTGAAATGACAAAGTCGATTGTTCCATGGTTGAAAAACTCGAAGGGAAAAGTAATTCCGGCGGCACTCCAGCCGACTGTATTGGGATGCAAATTTCAATTCATAACCCCTCCATTCTGTGTTGCAGCTAAGCGGCAGGCGTAAACGGGGATTTTCAAGATCTGGAATGTCACGACGTGCTCACACCGTAGACGACGATATCTTCCACTGTACACTCCCAGGGCTCTCAGTCGCCTACGGTATTGCATGTGGGAAAACCCTTCACATTTTTCTTTGCTATTCGCTGGGCGGTCTCCAGCGCAGCCAGATGGCATCCTAACAAAGGTTGCCAAGCCTGGATCGTATACTCTACACCGGGCCTCACATATGCATTGAGCATCTGGGGGAAGATGGAGGAATCGAGCCGCCCGAACGCCCTCCGTAACAGATCCACATGTTGGTTAGCGGTTTTGGACGCCTTCAAGAACTGCGTCCAGCAGCCGAGATCATCTTACATCACCACCCCAAGGTCCCGCTTTTGTGAAGCCGTGTTCAGATGCTCGTCTCCAATCTTGTATGCGTACGTGAGGTTGTGACGGACATGCACAGTTTTACAGTTGTCCGTGTTAAACGGAAGTAGATTTGCCTTTGACCATTTGAAAGCGTAGTCTTAGTCCCGTTGCAACATTTCGTGACAGTCCGTTCACTGCCATATCTTGATGTCATCGGCAGAAAGCAGGATATTTGACTTAGTGACACTCGAAAGGTCGTTAATGAAGAATAAGAACGATCTTGTGTAAAACCGCAGTCTACACCAATTGGATCAGAAAATGAACTTCGAACTCGTACTTGAAGGCGCCGCTGAGGTGAAATTTATCTGATCCATCCAAGGACTGGGTTCCAAACCGTATGCTTGCAACTTTTGGAGAAGGATGCGGTGATCTATGCTGTCGAAGAATTTAAAAAGCTTTAGGTAACTGATATCGATGCCGGTCCCACTGTCCATTATCTCGCTCTAACGGCCACGAGCAATTAGTATATTGGTAGTATATAACCGATGCTGTCGGAATCCGTGTTGCGCTGGTATTATTATTTCACTACTTTCGAAATAACCAATTACAGCCTCAGCTACGATTGATTCCATCCTCTTTGAGAGCAGCGGGGGAAGAATAACTGGGGGATAGTTGACAGAATCTGGAGGGCTACCACTCTTGAAAATCGGCTTAGCGATGCTGGGGACCTGCTGTTCGTCCAGGCATCTTTGGATAAATCTCGTTAATGGTACAGTTATCCTCGTAGTTGCCCCGTGCAGTGCTTTCGAGGGGATGTTATCAGGACCGGGGCAACTATGAGTTCGCAACCATAGCAATTTCCTCAAAATGGTCGCAGAACTAAAGGTGATGTGGGTAAATTCTGGCGTCTGGGAGAATGGAGCACTTATGTTACAAATGGTTGGAGCACGTCAGAAAATTGGAGCATATTGGAGTCGTAGAACGTTAACTATATGCACGGCGGTTTGAGCACATCCATCCAGTTATATCAGTGGGGAACACAACGCTTCACATCTCGGAGGCTGTCCACATATCCGTACAGCCGTTTATGTGCAGCCCGTTTGACGACATCAGCTAAGGTGGGTACAGGAAGTAATACAAAACTCTTTTTTGGGATTTCCGTTAATGCTCCCTCCGTTTGCAGTTCCGATGCTGACAAGGACAAATTTTATTACGAACTGAACGCCCTTCTATCCAGTTCTACTCGTTCAGATATTATAGTACTTGCAGTGGATACGAACGCGCAAGTAGGGCGCTTGAGCTCTTCAGAAACTCAGCTGGGTGATAATTATGGGCTTAAATCTGAACGGACTGACAACGGTGAGCGTCTGCTGCAACTGTGTGCAGAGCACGTTGTTTCTTAGTAGCATTGCTTTTAGACACAGTGGGCGCCGAAGTGTCACTTGGCGTCCACCTGTAGCTGGCCAGCGATGGACCCAAATTGACCACATAGTCATAAGTTACAGATGGCGTGGTTCCATCCTGGATTGCCGCTCGTACTGGAGTACCTGTGCCGACTCTGGTCATGCCTTGGTACGGTGTCGTTTCTCCATGAACTTTACCGGGAGGCGCACCAAGCGTCCTCCACGATTGACAACGGAGAAATTGTCTCAGCCCTCGGTCAGGCAAGCCAATCAAAACGTACTGCGTACCGAACTTACGCTGTCTTGTTCTAATGACGCTGAGCTTCAGTGAAATAGGGTCTCGGCCGCCATGCATGAAGCAGGAGCATCTGCTTGTGGCGCTATCCATCGTCACCGCATCAGTCATTGCATGTTCGAGAGGTCGGCGAACCTGTTGGAATCTAGGAGAAACCTCCCGGCTAGCTCTGAACAAAATATGACCAGACGAGCTATTAGGCGTGAACTATAGCAGAGCCTACGTGCTGACAAGAAAGCGTGTTGGACCAGTATGACTCAAGTAATGGAGGTGACAGGAGCAGTAGACAATTACCGGAAGCTCTTCCAGCTAATCCGCACCACTGGTCCTAGAAAACCAGGCGTCAGTGAGACAATCAGAGACAGCGCGTGTGCACTAATACACAATAAGGAGCGCCGTATGGCTCGTTCTGCGGAACACTTTCAAAATCAGTGCAGCTGGCCCCCTGCTCCCGGACCTCTTCCTACTCAGGTGATGCGGGACTAGCCATGGACGGTTAATTTAAGAGACTCCGTCGGAGGCCGAGGTCCGGAACGTGATCACAGCCCTCAATCGTTTTCATGCCGCTGGTTCGGATTCCCTCTTACCTGCACTATTTAAGGATGGAGGTGAGGTCCTCTGCAAAGCACTGACCTTGCTATTTGAAGATAGTTGGAATGAAGTGAGTGTCCCGGCTGATTAGAGTGAATCGCTTATGGTGGCAATATACAAGAAGGGCAGTCGCGCAGTCTGTTCTAACCACAGGTATATTAGCCTAACACCAGTTGTGACAAAATTATTGGCCTCGATGCTCGCTCATCGCCTCAATGCGCAACAGGAATCTCTGATTAGAGAAGAACAGTTAGGTTTCCGTCCAGGACGTGGCTTGTTAGACCATGTGTTCACTTTGCGGCAGGTGCTAGAGCAGCGCCACGCATACCGCAGACCGACAGTAGCTGTGTTCCTCGATTTCAAGAGTGGGTTCGAATCAATTGATCGATCGATTCTGTTCCAAATACTTGCGCGGAAAGGTGTTCCCATGAAATATGTGAACAACCTTCGTCCTCTATACTTGAACACTAGAGGCCGCGTCAGGGTCTACGGTGTCCTATCGGGTGGCTGTCCCACCACAAGTGGCGTTCGTCAGGGTTGTCCGATTTCCCCGTTTTTGTTCAATTTCTTCGTGGATTCTATCGTGGATTGTTCCTTTACGGAATCTCAGGATGTAGGCGTTGAGGTGTCGCCTGGTGAAAGGTTAGTTGACCTAGATTATGCGGACGATATCGTCTTGCTTTTCGACGATGTTGCGGTGGCACAATCAACCATGTATAGCCTGTCCAGACTAGTCCCATTATTTGGTATGCGCATTACACCTTCCAAGTGCAAAGTGTTGCTGCAGGACCACTAGCCATTTGATGATCCCTTGACGCTTGCTAACGAGAAACTCGAGATGGTTGATCAAATCACTTATCTTGGCAGCTGCGTCAGCAATGATGGGCGCATAGAAACTGACGTCAGCTCACACATTGCAAAAGCCAGAGCTACCTTCTTGAACCTGCGGTATCTTTGGCGACAGAAAGGAGCTTCCCTTCGTCTGAAAGGCCGGGTATACAAGGCCACAGTGAGGGCCGTTCTGCACTGTGGTAGCGAGGCTTGGCCCCTTCGGTCTGAAGATCTGACGCGCCTTCAAGTCCTTGAGCATCGTTGTCTGCGAAGCACTGCTGGTGTCGGATGGCACCAGGGTGTCCGCAACGATGATGTGGGTAGGCGAGTACTAGGTAGTGATAATCATGCTAGCTCTCTATAACAACAGATAGCACTGAATAAGTTGCGTTAGCTCGGGCACGTGCTACGTATGCCTGGTCACCTCTTACCTAGGAGGGCCTTGTTCAGTCTACCAGGAGTAGGATGGCGCATGGCTCGAGGTGGACAAAAGTTGACTTGGCAGCGGGAAATGAAGACACTGACGACCAAACTGGGTACCATCGCCTTCCGGGCTGGAGTCCACGTGACTCGCCTTGTGCTTGGCTCTAGACTTTACAGGACATGACCCGCAGTAGACACCAGTGGCGCGTCTGCTGCCGTCTCCTAATCGGATTGTCTGTTTAAGGTGTGTCTGGTGCTGAGTTATCTGCGGGGTAACGGCTGATTATGACGTGTGATAGTGAAAGCCGCAAGGAAGCTGTCTCGCCGATGCCGCCTTATCTTTGCAGGATAGCCAGCTGTTTGTGACGGTATGTTGTCCACACAAGGTGTAGGCGCCTTGACCCTGAAGGTTTGCTTGGGGCATTAAGGTTTTCCGGAAGTCTCTCTTCTCTCCCTCTGATTATTCCTTGATTCATAGGTCATCATTGTTGTATGGCAGCGAAGCATTAGTTCAAATGGTTTGATGTACTACGGTTGTTGATGATAATGATGATGACAGACGCTATTTGTCAGCACAAAACCTTACCACTGGACTCCGTTGGTTTATTAATTTGTTCTCACTCGCAAGTGTGGTACAGTGAATACGATGCATAACATACTTACTCCAGTTGTCAGGGCTAGGGTTCGCTCTATACACTTGCCACGCTGCATCTTCTACTGTCATGTGTTTTCGGGTTCTGCTCCGAAAGTATGTGGTCGTGCGGGACGAAGGAGCTTGTTGATCGACGCAGATTTAATCAGGTCACTGAACTTGCCAGCAAACTCCATCCAAGCACTGTCAATGGAACGGTCGTTTGAAAACTCCAAGATGGCACACGAGACGGGAAGCTTGTTAAGCGGAAGCTTGTTTCGTCCCTGGATTTTGTCTTGTCCTGTCCTGGCATCTCCCAAAAGTTCCACCAGTAGTTAGTAGTGGATGATTTTTCGAAACAAGTTATTATGTTCTTGTGGATATTCCGCATAACACACGAAGTCTTAAATTATGGTTACGTGGTCACCTCGCCCCAGAGGGCTCTCCAGTCTTGGTTTCTTAACCATCAGCCCTTTGTTCGTGAGCATGAAATCAAGCGCAGATGGTTTACTTCCAGCTCTGAATCGGTTGAGTAAACTGACATGACTGAAGAGTGGAATGCTTGCAAACAACTTTTGCAGGTCTGCCTT
This sequence comes from Dicrocoelium dendriticum, assembly GCA_944474145.2. NCBI lineage: Eukaryota > Metazoa > Platyhelminthes > Trematoda > Plagiorchiida > Dicrocoeliidae > Dicrocoelium > Dicrocoelium dendriticum. The sequence goes on along the minus strand of OX104060.1, from coordinate 28,039,177 downwards.
AAACTGCTCGTTGGGGGATGTCGGAACATCCAAATCATGAAGATTGAAGTTTCTTGAGATAAGAACATGACTGTATCGTCTTCGTTGGACTCTTCCCAAACATAATGCTAGGCGGGAGTCCATCTCTGGGGTGGACATTGGGAGACGATAAACAACAGCCAAAATGCACGTGTCGCTGCGTCTCGGTCGCAGACTGCAGCAGAGTGAGTCAATGATCAGCATTTCCGGATCGGCCCCCAGTTCGCACTACAACTGGTTGCGGTAGTATAACAGTCCCCTTCCGCCATTGCTAGACGGCTCGTTTGGAGAATGGACATGCCATTTATCGCGGCCGAGTTCTGTAATTTCTGAGTGCAACCAGGTCTCCGTAAGGCGCATGAGCTCCCATGCAGGTGACTCGCGAAGTACCTGCAGTTCGGCAAGCATGTTCAGTAGACCTTTTGCATTGGCGTACATGCAACAAAGTTTCTCTGTTTTAGCATTAGATCGTGGAAAGGGGGTTTTGAATAAAATGTTGTGCCGACCGGTAAATGGACCGCAAATAATCATTTTTTGGGTTGGGCGATAACGAACTCATCTGTGTCCGATTCGGTGATCCCACCATTACCTATTTACTTCCTTATTTTACATAATGTTGGGGTGTGTTTGCCAGTTTCGTTGTCTACTTGATTGAGGTTATCCGAACTTTTGTTGGCAAGTAGTCTGACAAATTGGCTGCTCTCGTGTGTTTGCTTAGCAGATGCTGCTTTTATCTGGGACTCGGAAGGAAGGCTGCTGCGGCCCGCATACTATCCCTCCATTACCATTGCTGACATATGTCTAGATTAAGGGACTACTTTCACAATACTCAGATCATATCCTTTGTAGTTTGGCGATCGGCGCAACCTCGAGATTAGTCGCGCTATGACCTTTTCAGGGAGAGGGTATCGCGGATGTACCACCACTGCTCCTGGTCGTAAGTGGCCGCTTCGCGCTCCCCATGACTTCCAGCCTCTGGAACGCCGTGTACGAGGATGGTCCTGGCTACGAATTCCTTCCAGTTTTCATCCAGTTAGCGGTTCGCCTGTCTGCGCTCGCTCCACGGAATATCCGGGAATAGACGGATGGAACATGACCCATTTCGGAGGCGAGCTGTTGATAATACGCCAGTTTCTGCTTCATTGGCAGAAGTCAGCACAACTCGAAAAAGTCTTGGTTCACTGTAGTGCTGTGGGTTTGCGTGACGGGTAACGCGTGTCAAATTTACGGGCTTAGTTACAACACATATCATGTCAGATATGGAGTTCCACTGATTTATGTCCTCGAGTTCTTTTCCTTTTAATGAATTTGACGTCGATTCTGAAATGTTATTGCAGATTACCGCTGGGATATTACGTGCAACTCTGGTTGTAGTCAAGCCATCAGCTGGTCTGTGTACTGTCCATGGGGGCTGTTTGGGCACAGCTTCGTCTTCTTCATTTACTATGGGTCGAGTGGGAGTGGCCGAAGATCTAGGTTTCCGGTCACCTTTGGCAGCAAACAAGTCCTAACCCCCACTGGTGTCGAAGCTTTTCTGAATTTTTGGAACGGGGTGGTGAATGGACGAGGCTCTGACCGTGCTCATTGCAATCGGACTGGCTATGCTTGTTTTGGGCATATATGTGTAACTAGTAGTACTGGTGTTTAATGTCACAGCTGGGGCACTTTTAACGGACTGCCTAGCCTTCTTCCTCAGTTTTAATGCGGTTCTGGATGGGAGTGACCGGGATTTACTCACTGGCACGCTTTCTGCAAATGAATCGCTTTTGGTTCTTCTCATTTGTTCAGCCCTTGCCAGTAGTCTTTCCTAATCTTGTGATAGTTCTTATGCAATCTTCACCAATAAGATGACCATACATACTGAACAGAATCACAGTGAATCTTGTTTAGCATTGTGTAGCTTAGACTGGTTCACTGCGAGCTTGGAGCGTTTGCGATGGAACTTGCCTTCTCTACTGCTACACCGGATTCCAATCCGTACATTTTATGGTACGAAGGAAGGCCACAAACTACTGTCGACCTGGATGCGGTAACACGGGCTTTTGATTGGTCGCCACGATCCATTGCGTCGGTCGGTGGTAACCGCAGGGAGGTCCGAGCGCTTAAGATTTCCTGCCGGTCGCGTGTGCGCTGAATTGTCTGCATGTTCAAGGTCATCACATTCTGTACCCAGGCGGAGCAGATTTAAGCGGCTGGATCGTTCACGCGCACACACAGCGACTGAGCGATACTGACACAACGTGTACGATTGCTACTCTGATGGACGGTCCACAGCTGTGGTTGTTGATTCGTCAGATTAGACGTTTAGTTGGTTTTCGTTTATGACCACAAACATTAGTGTGGTTCGGGCTTTGGAAAATTCCTTGATTATGTTTTGCGGGAATAGCGCACAAAACCGTAACGCCGAGATAAAAGACGATCCACACAAGCTAGATGCAAAAGATGGTATGCTCTAGATAACGCAGATGCATCTGGATCGAATGAGTGGGAACACACGTCTGTATGACAAAATGCAACTGATATGCGGTCGTCTGGAAGTGAGTACAACCGAGCAATCGACTCAAGTGACGGAAAAGGGTGGAACCGTACTGAGATCCTCTACTAGTATTGATCGTGGCTGGTACACCGAACAGTGAAATCCACGATTCAACAGAACCACGCACAACGGTTTCGGCGGAGATATCGAGTAAGGGGTTCGCATGGGGCCAACGAGTAAAACCGTCAGCACAAGACAACAGATAATCGAAACCGTTTTGAAGCGGGTAAAGGTTCGACTACATCAAGGTGCATCTGATTGAATCGTGTTTCAAGATGTGGAAATGTACCAGGAATTGTGACAGTGTGTCTATGAACCTTGCTGCTTTGATAACGGAGAGAGTTTTTGGCCCGTTGTCAGATGTCTTTGCACATATTGGGCCAAATATAACGGTCGGTACTTAGTTGCGCAGTAAATCAACTACTGGGATGTGATGAGCTATGAAAATGGTCATAAACCACTCGGAAGGACTGTGAAACAAGAGATCTCGATTTACTGATGGAAATAGCGCAATGTATTCTGGCGTCAGATTTTCGCAAGGGCAACTCCAAGAATTTCCAGGTAGCATTTGATCGAATCTATATAACTTCTGGATCACTTGCTTGCACAGCTAACATCTATACAAGCACAACAAGTGAGCAATAAAACTGATGGATATGAACCCGGGATATTGCTTCGGCAACAAGGGTTTTAGGACCATCAATATAAAGAATGTCAACAGAAATATGGGAAGGCTAATCTAGGTGACGAGTCTCTCTAGAGAGAACTTACATGAAAAGTATACACGAGGGGCTTGTGATCTGTTAACATAACAGAACGTCGACCCTCAAGGATGTAAGGCAAATGCTTTACAGACAGGTGTATGGCAAGGAGCTCGCAACCGAACGAACTGTACCTCAACTGGGCCGGTTGGCGCTTCTGTGAGAAGAAAAACCAGGGTTGAAGTTCGTTACGGTACCAACGGCGGATTGTGGCGCGTCTGTCTTGAAAATGAGGGCGAAGTTGTCGTCCGTTCTCAACTAGGCCAGCGAAGTGGCTTGACTCAGCTTTCCTTGACCGCGTTAAACGCTGTTACGGCTGCTGGAGTAAACATAAACTACTTGGTATTGACTTTGAGCAAATCAGTTAAGGGCTGAAGGTTTGCGGAGCAGCCATGTATAAACCATCCGTAGTAGTTAAAAATGCCGAGAAAATGGTGAGGCCCTTAACAGCCTGAGACGATGGATATTGCTGGATGGCTTGCGTTTTCTCAGTCGGGGGACTGATGCTGCTGCTGTCCATTCTGTGGCCTAAAAGTCGATGAAAGTTTGGTCGAATACACATTTGTCACGGTTAATGGTAACATCATGATTTTCGAAACGTTCGAAAACTTTTCCTAGATGAAAGTCGATACTGATGAAAGGATTATTTACGTCGACGATCCTAAAAATGAAAGGAAAGCTACGACGTAGTCCGAGACTGTGTGTGAGAAGTTCCTGGCCATAAGTCGCAATCTTTGTCCGGTTGGCAGCCTGTAGCGTCATTCCAACCGGTTGTCGGAAGCGTTTTCCCGAGGAAGGAAGTATAACGTTTACTTCCGCGCCGATGTCAACCAAAAATTGGAATTTGCTCGTGGGATCGCATAGGTACGAGTGTCGACTGATAATTTGGCCAGCTGCAGTCATTGCCATTACTGGCTGGCTTCTTCGTTTCTCCATTTGGATTTAACGAAAGCCTTTGAGTGAGTACACCCTGGGTGGCAATTTCGTGCAGCACCTCCAAAGCGGTAGTGGATGTAGGATTACGGGCGCGATGATCATCTACAGCAGGTGCTGCGATGTCTGTTTCTGAAAAGGAATCTCTTGTTTCGCATTCGACTGCGTCCGAGGTGCGAAATACTTAATTCCAAATTTGTAAGTCTCTCATTGGTGGAGCCAGTGTGGCATTCGCCGAACTGCTTGTAGCGGATGCCTCAGGCACATAATTCACAGTATTTTCAAAGTAATTTCCGTGCACTTTGTCGGCCACTTCAGTGGAAGGTCATCAGCTAAAACAGCTAATATCGTCGTCGTGTTTGTCGGAAGACACTTACTCCAGAGTTGGCGGAGGATGGAATCATCTAAGGTTGATAAACCAACAAGTGATCGCATGTGTCGGATGAACTGAAATGACATGCGCTCACCAAGGTCGATGCCAGAAATTGGCTGTTGTATGCGTGCCTCGTCGGATACAGTAGCGCGTTTTAAGATAGCTGTTTTAAGCTTGTCAAAAGGTGAGTCAGTCAGCATAGGTTCGAGGATATCGATGACTTCTGAAAGCACATGTGTAGGAAAATGCGCAGGAACATTTGGAAGCATCGTACACTACGATGTTATCTTACGTAAACTGAAGGAAAATTCATTTTGAATAAACCAAACGCGTGGATTGGGCATGTGGAACGAAGGTAAAACAAATACAACAAAATTTTCGGGTGAATCTGCACAAAAATCATGATCAAACATGATGAAGAAAAAAATAACGTGTTCAAAAATGCGGGATTACCAATTAATGTATTGGACCATAGCATAAAATGTACGAGCACAGACAAAATATGACCTCAGGCGAAAACCCAGTAGATGAACAAGCAGGCGCATTTACGCTGTAGTTCTTCCTTCAGTTACCGTTAGTCCGATGCCGACTGGTGATTCGTAGCTTTATATCCGACTGATGAAAAACATGGCAACAGAGTAAGTTCAGACAGCAGCAAAGTAAACCACAACGAGGCGAGCGCGTTGTGTGTATTCAAAACTCGTTACTTCAAACAAATGATACAAAATAGTCGATAGCGAACTGATAAAAAGAAAGATAAACTATGGTGTATTCCCAAACGCTACAAGTTCGCAGGAAGCAAAGTAAAGGTTACGGTTAATCAAATGGGGCAAGCAACACAGTATTACTGACAGATGCATATAAATTAATGCAGCGTGAATGTTTAAAATAAAAGTAAGGTAGGGGACTCGCTTTCGAAGCTGGCAGTACATCATTGTTCTCGTACGCAATCAGTGCGTTTTTCAAGGGGAGGAATTTCGAAGATGGATAATCGGTTAAATTGAGTGTGATGTAAAAGGAAAAATACCATATATGACCGAATATAAGCCGAAAGTCTTTGGACAGTTTTTCATTTCCGAAGATGGGTAGATCCGCTTATAAAAAGGTTTTACGCAATTCGAAAGAAGGCACATGAAAAATCCACCCAGGAGTACACTGCACGTTTATGCCCCTAACTTCGTTTGGCACCACCCGTTACTGATGGAAGGTGTTCCAAAGGAGGACTGGAAGTCCCTCATTTTTACGTACGGAGTTTACGCAGCACTGCGGGCAACGTGATTATAAATAGCTGTTATTTTTGTAGCGAAAATGCTCAGTGTATTGCACTTTTGACATTCTAGACGGATGACAGTAAACGCGCCATACTGGAATATACAGAAGCAAACACCATCAGACAAAATAAGATGGGATAAACATGGCAGGAAAGAATTTACAGCAGAAAAACAATTTTTAATTCGTAAATTATAAACATGGAAATGCGAAAAACACAATTTTGCAAACAGTACTCTTTTCGACATATCTCCTCAGGCATTTACGATTATAAAATAAAGGCAGAACACAGGTGGCTGACTAAGCCAAAGAGGTGTGAATAGTGGAACCACGACAAACAGAAACTCAAAAGTCATGATCAATAAAGTCCACTAAAACAAATGTTACAGAGTACGTGTTGGTTGATCGGTGGAATGTCAAGTGCATTATCTGATCACTGTAGGCGCACGGAGTGATAAAATTGGTAAGCTAACTAGGGCCAAGGTAGATGAAGCCCTTGCGGCAAAGCCTTCTGTTCGCAAAATTCCGGTTGAATTACTCTAATCGCAATCGCTTCGGCCGTCCGTGAGATTTACTTCCTAAGACCTTTAATGTACCGTGGCTGTAATACATAAAGTACTTGGAAGGCATCAGCGGTCCCCATCCGCTGTCCGCTTTCCACCAGATGTTCCAGGATGGAACTGTTGGGGCGACTGACGATGCCTTTCCGCAAAGTCGCTGCGCAGTGCTCCGCAGTGCGTTTAGACAGACGCCTGGTTGTGTCCCACGCACCTCGCACCAAAGATGCAGGTAGACAGAGATAAGCAGTAAGATTGGGACTGAACCGGAAGTCTGTCTTTAATGAGTTGCGCTATAAATGGGGCTGTTTCCGCAAGGTCGTGTGGGCATGCGGCCGGGAAGGTTCGAGCCACTGCACTGGAAATTCTTCTGGTTAGCAGATCAAAGCCAACATGACCTTTAAAGGGAACTGTTAGAAACACGTCCTTCTTAGAGACAGTAATAATCACTTCACCGCTATCGCGGATCACTGCATACTTTTTGATGAATCGTGTCGGGTAACCGTTAACTTGCAGCGTTTTGAGAATGCAGATCTTTCCGTCCTCTAGCTTCTCTTGGCTGCAAATTTTCAGAACACGAAAATACAAGGAGCGAACAAACTTACGTTTGTACCTCAGGAGTACAAAGCTCAGAAAATATGCATATTGGCCTGTCCAGATGGTCTACCGGAATACACATTTTTCAGTGAACCATCATTTCTTCAGCTAACAACAGGTCCAAGTAGGCTAGCTTACCATCACTTTCGGTTTCGATAGTAAACTTCAACGATGGATGAACACCGTCTAACTGGTTTAACAGGTTGGAAACGATAGTGTTGGCATCGCAGATTAGAAACATATAATCCAAATAGCGACAATATTTAAAAAACGTGTATATGTAAAAAACATGTTGACGATGCATTGTCTCACTTACATTTCATTTTATGACTTGTTAGCCAGGGAGCTACGAAACGCAAACAAACGGCGTATTGCCAAACGCCTAACCAATGTATTCATAGATTTATACGTCTAATACGCGAACATCTCCGCTATTCCACAAAAGCCTATATTGAGTCCACCAAAACGCTTTTCACTTTATTATGCAATTGATTTTCGCAATAATTTCCGTCCCATGAGACTTGTTAAGCGATGCTGGTTACCCGTAATAAACTACTGTTCCATTGTTCCAATAGAAATCAAACGAAGCGATGATGGGTCGTATAACTTCACGCTCAAGCATAGCGAGGGAAATATCAGCAAGGAGTGGTCCTAGGGGAGACCGCATCGTGACACCGTCAATCTGTCTGTAGTAGACTCAATTAAATAAAAATTGTCTGTTAAAAATATGCTGTAAAATTGATCCCTTCAGTTTCCTCACCGGAACATCCACGTCTATCTTCTTTTCATTCACGCAATCACATAAAAACTTGACAGTTTCCATCAATGGAACATTGGTAACGACTGACTCAACGTCCAGAGAGAGCATCAATTTGTCATTTACTTTCATGCATTCTACTCGTTTCACAAATTCAAATGTGTCCTTCACGGTGTATGTGCAGAACTCCTTGCGTACTGGTTCGAGCAAACCCGCAAGCCATTTTTCAAGGGAGTGAGTAGTCAAGGCTGACTTGTCGATTATCGGACGCAGAGGGACTTGTGGTTTATGTACTTTAAGTAGTCCATAAAGACGTGGAGGATGGGAACCCATTGGCGTTAGCTGTTCCAGTAGCACGCTATCTATTTATTTAATGGAGTCTACTACAGACAGATTGACGGTGTCGCGATGGGTTCCCCCTAGGTCTACTCCTTGCTGATATTTTTGTCGCCATGATTGAGCATGAAGCTATACGACCCAGCATCGCGTCATTTGATTTCTATTGTCTTTAAGTGGATGATATGTTTCTAATCTGCGATGCAAACACCAATGTTTCCAACCTGTTAAATCAGTTGAACGGTGTTAATCCATCGTTAAAGTTCACTATCGAAACCAATGATGCACTTGACATTCCTCCGATCAGCCAACACGTACTCTGTCACATGCGTTTTAGTGGACTTCACTGATCAAGACTTTTGAGTTTCTGTTTGTCGTGATTCCACTATTTCCACCTCTTTGGCTTCATCGGCCATCTGTGTTCTGGCTTTCCATTTTATAATCGTAAATGCCTGAGGAGATTTGTGGAAAAGAGTACTCTTTGCAAAAACAATTTTGTTTCTCTTTTTGTTGATCGTCTTTGGGTGTCGGCTAATATGGGGACTTACGACTTTGGAAATTTGATATTGCAAAGTTATACAGTCGGCTTATACATGGACAGGCTTATGTTCCGTAATATACGGTAAGTTCGAATATACAGGGCTTGGTTTCAAACCACCAATGAACCAGAATGTTGCACCGGTTATAGGTGGTGAGTCAGTTAGCTCGAGTTAGTGGAAAAATGGTTGATTCCTTAGACGAAATTTTTAGTGGTAGAAAACAAATGTTCCATCCTAGGAACTGGTTCATCAAGGGAACCTGGTTGGCACTCCCGGTGTGCCAGTTTTCTGCACTGGTGGTCGATGACATTTTATCTGCATGGAGGCGCGGAGATTGGTGACTTGATCTGACAGCGTTCTTCTTCCTGGGTCCCTGCACACAAAGCTCCTAGGTTGCTTTGTGTCTTTCAAACCGTTTTGCTGAACTCGGTAAACCGTGAAATTTAATTGATTCAGCCTTAATCTGCTCTACGCATCGACTTGTTCTTACTGAGCTTCTAGTTGATTCCATGGTACTGAACAAAGTGCCATGAAAAATTTTGCTGTGGAAAGATGACTTTTCTCCTCGGCTCGTAACTCTAGTTGAAGCCCATATTCTGCATCGGTTTGTATACCAACACTTGGTTCATGTTAATTATTGCTAAACAAGCTGGGCCAATAAGCAGTAATTGGCATATATTATGATAAGTTTATTCTGAATTTGCCATGAACAAACGCTGTAAAAACCATAAATGCGCCACTGACTAGCACCATTATGACGAGATGAACTTTTAGTGTTTTACCGGATGTGTGAGGATGTCTTAAGGAATCTTGCGGCGATGGAGAGACTACCACTACATTCAACTTCGGTTAAATCAATACCGCTATGTAGTCGCCACTTTTATCTCTCAGCGCAAGCCCTAGCTTATGTTTAATAGAGTATAACAATTGACACGTGGAAAAGGAAACGTTTCTTTGGCTGTCTTTGTAGTCCAAATGAAGTCAAATTGTCTGTATAATAAAAGCAACAGTTTGTTGTTGCCTCTACTTACCGATAAATCACTAACGTTCGTTTTAATGGATTATTTTCTCCATGTCTTGTGCCGTAATCTCTAAACCTGGCTTGCGGAAAGCGGCATGTATGCCACTTGTATTGTTTGGTACCATGGGCACATGTATCTTCCAGGTAGGCAGCTATTCATTAATCAGGAACAACAATTTTTACCGTTTAAACTTAATGTAAAGGAGCAAGATATTTCTGCAACACCTACTGTCCTTATTTATAAACATACTGAGCCACACAGCAAATGACAGCCCCATCATACAGAATAAGGTGATTTTTGCGGCAATGTACAAAGTTGGTCATATGATTATATGAAGGGATCTATTTTATTTTAACATAATAATTAAAATTCAACATTGGGTAGTAAATGTTCCTAACCTTACCATCTCTATTTTATGTCTGCCCGATTGTGAAGAAGATGGAAATTCAATGTGGAAGGCTTGACTTTGACGATGGAGGGACTTACATTGGTCAGTGGCACCGAGGCTTCGCACACGGTTTGGGCCTGTCGACAGGTCCACAAGGCACGGGAGAGTATTCTGGTGAATGGGATTCGGGATATGAGAAATGTGGTACTTACATTTGGCCCAACGGAAATGTGTACACGGGCACTTGGTCCAAAGGGAAGCGTCATGGTAGCGGTCAGCAAGTAAAAGGAAACTGTGTTTACCTAGGACAAATGTCAAATGGAGCTTGTGGACCATTAGGAATCAAAACCACATTCAACGGACAGGTTTTGTACAGAGGTGACTGGAAGTTGAACCGGTTCGATGGATTTGGTATGCAAGAATGCTCCGACGGAAGTAAGTAACGATCCAGTAAGCCAATTTAATTCATTGTAAATACTCTATTATTGGGAACAAAATACCTCGTGCCATAATTATCCATCACAAAACTGTTAAATTCATCTACATCTTCACGCCAGTACCTCTGAAAAGGACCGCGTGTGAGTGTCTAACGACCTAATATCCCAACTCGATTTAAGGTACTCTCTACAGTGCTGACTTACTGTCGCCCTTTCGCGATGATCTCTCGGGGATCACACATTCATGTTATCATGGACCGATGTAGTGGGATTGATATCTTCGGACTGACTCACATTTTGTCCGCAACAAGTAATTTTTAGCCTAAAGTCCCATCCATATCCATTCCTTCAAATCGGACAATGTTGTTACTACTCGGAAAATTTTCATTATTGCTAAGATGAGTGATTACGTCCTCTCATGTGTTCAGTACATCGCTCTTGGAAAGCAAACAATTAAGATGAGAGTCTACAAAGTGATAATATACGCCATCCATTTGGCCGTAGCGGCATACATTTTATTCGCTGAGTTGTGGATAAGCTGATCCAAGTGGATCAATACAGTCCGTTGTTTAACTCAATTCAAACACACATTCGCGTGGCTTTGGGAGTGGAAGATTTGGCCTGAGTACTACTCCCAATTAAACCTAGTGCTAATCTAACGATACGCTTGTTCAGTACTGGAGTTATGCCTTGACTGCCAGGGAAAGCGAAAAGTAACAACTTGCAATGTGGTATTCATGAAACCGAACTGTTATGACTTGGGAAGCACTTATTTTAATTCTGTTTGAGTTGACACTAAAAACAACAATAATCGTGTTTTGCTCATTGTGCATCTGAGGTAAAGATGGGATGTCTGGTGCCGAAGGTAATTATAAGATGGTTTAAACGAAATGCACGAGCACTTTATAATTACATACAGCAAATTGTACGCAGTTTGGACTTTCGCCGTTTGCTCCGCTGAGGGCTAGCCGAAGCCTAACCTGTGACGTAGTCAGAGCCAACGCCGCAGGTAAACTTGTTCACTAATACTAATAAGAATAAGGCTAATAACAATACTATGCGCATATATCTCTACAGAACTAAAAACTGCTCCTAACATAACAACAGATCAGTATGTAAATAAAGTATCGAGCTCTTACGTGAGTGCATATCGACAACGGTTGTTAATTTTGCACATTTTTGTTGCATCCTAGAATATTTCATCAGGTTGTTGGTCGGAGCACTACCAAATTCATGAAACTACAGAGTTATGTGTGGAACGATGCAGGGTTTTCACAAATGCTAAATGTGTTTAGCGGGCTGTTCTACAAGACGGTATACCTAATGGGGAAAATATTCGAGCGCATGGTTGTTCTGGCCCTGGTCCACTTAGCGCATATTTTTTGTCGCGGAATCTGTTTTCCCTATATTGAGTTATCTTTACATCAGACAGGTAGGAGTACCCTTTCTGAATCAAAAATGGTGTAGGGTAAATCTTCTACTGAAAGAAACTATGATAAATGATCTCTGTAAAGTTTCCTGAGCTTGCTTATCCATCTTTCGCATGCTAGCATGGGTGGTGCTGCAGAATAGGAGCACGGGTTTTGAATTTCATTAGTTTGACAGGGAATGTGTGAATTTTGTGGTACATGTTAACCACGGATCGTCTGGCTCCAGTTACTTGATATAGGACTTGTTCAGGAAAGCGGAACTAGGTGCCATAGAGGATTCCAAGTTCACGTGTAGACTGCCGTATGAACATACCCTTGTTGTTAGATGGAAATTGGGTATTGCCCACCCGAAAACACTGCACAACCACGACGCGTTTCGATGTAATTTTTCATCTCATCAGGTGGAGACAGCAGGATTTGAACCCAGGACCATTGTTGTCGTTTAATTGGCCTTCCGGGGATCGAGAAACCGTACGACATAATGCTTGATTTGCCGGTCGATATTTTAATCAGCGAAATGCCGTTCCATTCCACAAGGAAGTGAAGTTCATCTTGAAATAGAAGCAGTGTTTTGCAACTTATCCCAACGGTGTTTCTAGATAAGTTTAGTTTCATAAGCAACTGAAAACCGTTGGCTATTTTTAATGGACATGCCGATATCATTGACGTAGAGGAGAAAAAGTAAAGAGCCAATTACAATTCCCTGGATGACAGCGCTGACAATCGGGCATGAGAAAGACTGGATGTCATCCAAATCAACTAACTGAAATCGATTTTTAGGCAGGAGCGAAGCCAGGTTAGGTTACAGCGGCTCCCGGACTCCAAAGCATGCAACCTTTTTCAATAACCGTTTGTGTAGCATACGGTCAAATGCTTTTTCTAAGTCTAAAAATAAAACTGTGATTGCAAAACCGCGGTCTATGGACTCTGACTCGTAATTAAGGTAGTATAACTGGCAGGCCGTGCAGGAACGTCTTCAGAGGAAACCACATTGAGATATGCTAAACAAGGCCAACAATTTGGTGGTTAGCAGGGTGATTAATTATATTTTTGTGAAGATTCATTGCAGCTAGAATCGGCCAGACCGCGACCACACATCCAAGAAAGGGCTAAAGGGCCGTTATGTCCTATTGGATAGGACTCATTAGTAGCGTGTATCGCCTGGACCGCGTTGGATTTGAACCCACAACCTTACTCTTAAAAGTCAGCAACCAATACCACTGACTCATGAGTGACGGCGGCGGACCACCATAAATGATATCTAACTGGTCCCCAGAACTAAGACTACCCTCGCAAGCCGACACCAATCGAGGCGACATGTAAGCAGCTAAGGAGTTTATTAGTTACTGGTGAGTATTAGGGAGATTTATTATGTTGTAAGTAGCTTCGCCGTAGCTAGAATCAACCAGAGGGTCGCTACACATCTAGGGGCACTAGACAGCCGTTTTGTGTTATTAGGACTCGTCAATAGCGCGCAACTGCCGGACCCCACCGGATCTGAGTTAAGGAATTCCAGTAAAGTATTCTAGAGTAACCTTGCGAACAGAATGGCGATAGTGGGAGTATGTTGAATCCGTCAGTACTCGGTAACCTTTTGTTTGTGACAATTTTCTTGGCGTGAGATGGTGAACCATGTTTCTTTTTATCAGGAGAGCAGCTTGTTTGTAGCGATAAAATGAACTTATTCAATAAATATCGGTTGTGGTGCTCAACTCTTAACCACTGTTCTCAGTCCCGGCTTAGCTGCTCTGTTCGGAATTGGAGTTTGATGTTGAACGTTCAGCTCGAGGACCTGATTCCTCTGGGTCCAGTGGGGTAGATTTTTCGGCAGTTGCTCGTTGTACAAGCTTTGCCAGTTCGTCGCACTTCTGCACCAGGATAACTAAGTCTCTGACGAGTGGAATAGCTGTACATTCTGTGCAGAACCAAACGGATCCGGTCCTGTTATTTCCTTTCATTACTTCTCTTAGGCTAAGAAGACAGCTTACGTAATGGAATTTTTAAAACCTTCTGTTCCAGTTCGCATATTCTTAAAACAGCGTCCACTATTGAGGTTCGATTGTAATGCTTTAGGCTCAACTCTTAGTGGGCAGGCAGAGCGTGCCATGGTAACTGTGAATTCGGGGGGGGGGGGGTACAGTCCTCGTTGTCATGCTAGGCTCAGAGTGGTTCCATCCAGTGTGAAGCAGGATACGGGATGTTGTTGCTATGCATGCTGGAGGTGTGTGGGCCGGCTAGTTGTTGAAAAGTCGTTCCCATCTATGTGTCTCCCGGTGATATTTTTTCTGGTTTACACTGCATATGGGCTGTGCGGATGGGGTTGTAGTACAAGCCATTCCTAGTCCCTGAGTAGGCACAGGCGTCCTTTGATTGTCCCCATGGTGTCTACAGTGACAAACAAGTCCGGAATCAGATGCCCTCAACCATATGTGGCAGCTCACTTTCATTCAGTTATTAGGATAAAGGTATAATTTTTTGGGTCCAGACAAATAGCGTTCGGTTAGACTCTGCTCGTATTTGCCCTTTTCTCGCGCTTTTCTCGTGAGCACAAGCTACTGAGCGCCTGGTAGTTTGAGTAACCCTAAACTAGTTGATAGAAGTGAAATCAGTCCCACTGCGTTCTCCTCTGATTCAAGAGAAGCTGCAGTGTTCGATCAGTCCATGGGGACAACTCGCGCTGGGTTTATTTTTGGAGTTTAGGACAATTCACTCACTGTGAAATTTTTATTTTGGAACACAAAATATTCCGTGTACCACCAGCATCTATCTTTTGAGAGATGGTCCAGGCCTGGATGCTATCCGCCGTTGTTAAACAGGACGGATTAGTGCACCAGAAGTTCCGACGGCAGACGCCTCGGTTTTGATTGGCTTAGCGTTCATCCACGTAATGAAAATTGTGCAGGTGTCACTACGGCTAATTGATGGGAGTGTGGTCAGATCGGAGGCATCAGATAGTGTTGGTGTCAGCACAACATCGAGGATGTGCGGTGTCTGACCAGGTAGTATCCTGATGTATATGTAGACACACTGAACTACTTTGGTTTTGACAATTACACCGAGAAGATAGGCGTCAAAGCATTCAGGAAAGAGCTTGTAGTTGATTATATCCCAGTCGACATCAGGTACATTGAATTCTCTCAGAAATAGCTAGCTCCTGTCTCTCCCACAGGTATAGACTGAGTCCAAAACGCTGGCACCGTTACTCAATAGGTGCTTATACTTTACCTTGATAGTGAGGGGTTTGCGTCCGTCATGAACCCGGTACTACAACATTACTGAACCGACGTCTCTGATGGTATCAATAATGAGTACCTTAAGGTGTGGGTTCCAGTAAAATGTTACGCCTCCCCCGATCTTTGTCCCAAGGAGATCAGCCTGTGAAAACTGGTATCCTGGGGCACGGACCTTGCCAGCAGGTTTATCCGGGGCTTGCCAGAACTCAACGAAAGTGAGTAGGTCTGGGTGAATGTCCGAGGTGAGGGTGAGAATCTCGTCCATCATCAGACATTACTGCACTTGCGATCTGGGCAGGACAAGGATCGAGCTCTCGGATTTCTCTTCGCAACACAAAAATCCACAGCGTAGATTTGTTTCACCATGTGCTCATCGCTTTCTAAGCTCTTCGGCTACCACATTATTTACAGCAAGCTCTTCCACGCAGAGATTCCTTAAAACATAAAATGTTTCCTCCTTGAGCCTTGAGATCCGTTTAGGGACAAGGCGGCATCCGGCCTCATCTTGACAGACTTTTTTAAGGGGACCAACTTCGCAAGAGTCGTCCTTTCTTTCTGCCGAAACGAACGACTAAAAAATTTTGATCCCAGGTTCTCCATCATCAAACAGTAGAGAGACTATGCGCTTTAGAAATGAGTGGTGGGGGATTGCACTGATGATTGCACTGATGTTAATCAGACAAGGCTCACGAGGAGATTTGCTTTCGTTGGAACTAGTCGGCTTTCCAGGCTGCTGATGTAATCTTACCAAGTTCTCCAATTGTTTCTTCCTTCCCAGAGCGAGCTTAAATTGGGAGCCTGGTGGAGCGGGTGTAAAATATTTAGGCACTCTGCTTCATCACGGCCCCCAGTGGTGTCGAGACTAGCCGTTCCCGGCGCCGCGCCGCACCTTGACGCACGACGGCAGCATAAATTTTCTTCTGGGACTGAGTGTTGTGTTCACTAGACTTAGCATCTCCGACGACGAAGCGGAGGAGTCGGGAGTTCTACTAAAGTTCGCAGTCACCGAATTGGTTGCAGTTAGTAGGTGGAGGAGGTCGGACATTGTTTACCCTGTACAGGCCACAGGGCTGAGCTGGCTTAAATAAGTATCGAGACCCTTATTATCTCAGCGATTTAGCAGGTGCCACAGATGAAGACAACCGAGAAGGATGTCAGTTGAATGAGTTCATACAAGTCGGCTTCGATACTGCAGCTGCAAATATGCAGTCGACCACCACAGGTCTTGTAATGCATGCTCATGACTTCTATACTACAATCCAAACATTTCGGTGTCATGCATCATCCCTCGTCCACCCGGAATCAGCTATCCAAATTGCCTTGGATCTGAGAAGAGGTTTGACAAATATCAAATTCTGTTGCCCGTATTTATTCAAACACTGCTATCCACGAAATGCAGCTAAAAATGTGGTAGTATGGCACTTCAAAAATCAATTTAACTTGTTGGTGGATAGGAAAAATGTCTCGGATGGAAGATCGGACTAAAGATTGGAGATAGGCTTAATAAAATAATCTGGATGGAATAATGTGGGAGCGGGATCAGTTTGACATTTCTTATGATACTGACCGTAACTAGTAATGTTTTGTGATCTCGAACAGGGAGGCTGTCTAGCAGACCGATGTTCGCGCCGGCGATTCCCAATGTGAATAGTAAATCTGGTACGTTACTAGATCTCTACGTGATTGGTCATAATGGCAATCTGGCCAAGCCAGGTTTCACTTCCCCGCGAGTGAGATAACATCTAAGTCAGTGGTGCTAAGAAGCGGATTGGTTGTTTGTGTTGAGGCTGCAACGCTTGCAGGCTGTTGGAAAAGAAGCGTTGAAGGCTAACGGGTGGACTGTACGGTTGCCTTCCTTGATCACTTGCCTATCCGGCCACACGTGATACGGTATGCATAGTGTAATCGTGCCAGTGCGAACAATCTGGAGCATCGATACATGTGCGCTTCGGCTTAAGAAATGCATGTCATTGTTCAGACAGAGGGACGTAATCAGAAACAATACAGTACTTCGTATGAAGAAGGTAAAGCTGGCACTTGTTCGCAAATGGAAATTTTGAAGCCTTTGTAGCTACAGAGTTCCCATGCTGTGTTGTTTAAGCGGGCCGCGCACTAATGTGAGTAGTGTAGCTACGTACTGCTGACGCAGTCGACGCATTGTATACTAAGGGAAAGTTCCCTGGGTAGGTAAGAGCATCATTGGATCTGTAGCCATTGTTCCAACTAGGATGATTCCTATTGTGACGGTGACACGATATTAGTGAGTGAGTTTGTCTGCACACCCATGCGCGATTTCAGTAATCAGTTTCCGCTTCCGTGTCCATGGTCTGATCGAGTGAGTATTGGAAGAACTGACCGTTACCTTATCAACCCTCCGTTTGCGGTTGTGGGCTGAATTCCACGTTGAACTTAGCATCACTACAGTTTCCAGACACCTTTACGGTCGTCTTATCAAACTAAAGAAGTTGCACACGATCCATGAATCCATGAACACTGGCAAACAAAATGCAAAGGAGGCTGTTTGTGTTGCGACTGCTACAGTTTCAGGCAGAAGGGAGACAGCCCGTTTGAATTGATGAGATCAATTTGAATGTTTTGTGGCCGCACCAGGGGTCGTTCACGGAGGGAACTCGAGCACAGTGCACCGTGGCAATCAGCCGCTAGCAGAATGTACACGTTGTGGGTGCAATGACGAGCGAGGGACTGATAGCCTTTTCCGTTTTACGAGGCAGCTTCAACAAGCGGAGATGCGCACAGTGGGTTCGGTAACTTCTGGATTCCCAGGGATCCGCTTTTATTGATCGGTGTGTTCGTATTAGTGACAACGCACCGTGCCACACAGATGTGCCGGAGGTTTTCAAGGAGGAAGGCTATCGAGTAGGAATGCTACTACTACTAGCGCCGTACTCTCCTTCGCTAAACCCTATCGAAGGAGTGTGAAGTGTTGTTAAGACATATGTGAAGGACACCATCAGGAGGAGGTATGCGGAAATGCTTAAAGGTAATCCAGAATTGGTTCTTTGCATTGGCGAGTGGCGCACAGTTTCTCGAGCGGGTGTTGCTTGAAGGGAGATGTTGCGTTACGCGGCACCACTGCGAGCAGATGGTGAGACATGTTGGGAAGAGTTGCGGAGGGTGATACATTTGGCCGATTTATAGATTACAGCCGTTTATATAAAACACTTGTGTACATAACGTTCCTCTTTTATTGATAAACGGCAGGACATGTGCAGAGTACTTTAGTAGTCGCAGACATTTCGTCACCGTTGTTACTGCTCTTGGTTGCTCAAAGTCCTAAATCATGGGGAAGCGGATGGTTAAGAGCGGGTGAGTGAACGTTATTGCAAACGCCGCATGTCTATTCGTGCGAAATCGCGTAACCCGCAGTACGTCGATGACGGTTGCGTGACAAGTATTTGTGCGACGACCCAGAGGTGAAGTAACTCGGTTTTGTGGATGCGTTCCCCAAGATACAGTGCGGACAAGCGATGCTTAGTCGACAGCCTCATTCCAACAATTGTTAATTGCTGCAAGGAATGGGAAAAATGTTGCCGACGCGGTAAGATAAGCGTAGGACTTGCGTACAAATGTAAATTTTACATCTGTTCAAGTTACATAGCCCGCCTGTTGTGATTTTCCAGTGCGTTGTACGCTGATATTAATCGTGTAGCTATGTATTCCTAATGTAGTGGTTGCGTTGTGTGCTGATTGTAAGCTCCCTGATTGGATAAGAGCCTCATTGGATCTGTAGACATTGTTCAAAGTAAAAGGAATCCAGGTGTGGCGCTGACACTACGTTAGTGAGTGTTCCTTTATTCTACACACCCATGGACGACTTTGTTAATCAGTTATCGCTTCAGTGACAACAGGTATGGCGTTATTTAAAGGTCATAGGGAAGATGCGGAACCTATGTCTTCAAAGGATAATTAGGATTAATTTAAAGATGGTCGCCCATACGTGTCAACACACTTTGACAAGTGGCTCTCCAAATGGCCCCATAAGAAGCATAGTCAATACAGATGCACGGAAACAGAAAACTTTTAGATGAATTTTGTTGCTCGCGTTATGGCAACCCAGTTTTCACACATATGGTCCCCTGTGGCCCCCCTAAAACATCTTTCCTCCAAAGGCCCCCTGGAATTATCTTCGGGTGGGTTAGCCAATCGCAGAGCAGGGCTCGATAAATCAGCCTAGCGCATGCCCTTTCTTGCCTAGGCTGAGTGCCCGCCGTCTATCCTATGGCGTGCGCGATAAGCCAACTGCGTATGCATGCGTTGCTAATTCCGCCACAACTCATGCGCTGTGTAATACGAGCTGGCAAAATGGCTCAGTACGAGACCATCGTACCCATCGCCATGCTGCTGAACCATAGCACGACAAGGAAACGGCTGGTGAACCAGTACTGTCGATCGCTTCAGTTGGTACTTCACATGTACCCGCACTCGTAGCCGAGTAAACTTCCCGTGCGCTTTAGACCACATGCGTCCGCTGCGTATCACGCGGTCCACTTTGGGGTCGAGTCTGCGGCCACACCAAAGGGAAGAGTAACAAGTGTGACGCTGTGCGCGCGTGCAGCCCTATGGATGTTTGCGGTCGTGTCGATTGGACGGTCCGACTTCAGAGAGAACGCCTCGGCTTTCCTTCAGGCGGGCATTGGTGCGGCACAGAATGTGCTAGTAGTTCTAACAAGGGCACATTTTGGAACGATTGTCATCTTGTTTAAAACTACGTGCGGACTGGTAGCAGGCTTGCGCGTTTACTGTACGATTGAATCGGTCGCCTATCTGTTGGTCGCAAGCGGTGTACCAGCACACTTCTATAATGTCGTGGATGATCAAGCAATCGAAGGCTGGTCATGCTGCCAATCTGGCGTAAGCAGATTTCACTTTCACACGAGATGACATCTAAGTGAGTGGTAATAAGAAGCGGATTGGTTGTTTGTGTTGAGGCTGCCACGCTTACGGGCTGCTGGAAGAGAATCTTTGAAGGCTTACGGGTGAACTGTACGCTTGCCTTCTTGCTCGCTTGTCTATCTGGCCACATGTGATACGGTATGCATAGTGTAATCGTGCCATTGCGAGCAATCTGGAGAATCGATGCATGTGCAATCTCGTTTAGGAAATGCATGCGACTGTTAAGTCAGTGTGAGGTAATCAGAAACAATACAATACTTCGTATGAAGGAGGTAAAGCTGGCACTTGTTCTCAAATAGAACTTTTAAGGCCTTTATAGCTACAAAGTTCCCGTGCTGTGTCGTTTCAGTTGTGAATAGTGTAGCTACGTACCGCTAATGTAGCCGGCACATTGTATACTAAGGTCAAGTTCGCTGGGTAGGTAAAAGCAGTATTAGATCTGTAGCCATTGTTCCAACTAGGAGGGTTCCTAGTGTGGCGGTGACACAACCTCAGTGAGTGTTCGTTCGTCTCCACACCTGTGGGCCACTTCGGTAATCATTTACCACTTCAGTACCCATGGACCTGCCGTTATTTAAAGGTCGTAAGATGCATGTCAATCCTGTGTTTCAACATGATATTTACGCTTCACTTCCATGTGATTGATAAGCTTGAAATATCAGGTGACCCTACAGCCCTTACGTGACCCGCCAACAAGCACTGCATACGCATTGTAAGCATAAATTTTGGAGCAATTTTCCTCCTTCAACAATGCCTTCGGAACTACCTACTTTCCAATAACAAAATGTTTCCGAGTAGTTGCCGAGCTGATAACAACGTGTGTCACGACGTGCACACATGACGGCTTCTAAGACTGGCTGAAACAGTGGTCCATAGCAGGGTTAGTGGGCACGGTTGCCTTTGTAGATGATTGAAAACATGCTGTTGGAACGCCGGTGAATGAGACAACAGTGTTTTTCTGTTCCAAGTAGTCACCTGAATTACCCGAGTAGAATGCATGCGCCGCCACTAATTATCGGCCTTTGCATTTTTCCTTGCAGGACGGTAGTCTACCTACGGTGGTCTACCTACTTCAATGGGAATAATGTCCTCCATGGTCTTCGCAAGTAACAATCGCCTAGTAGCCATTGCTGATTCAGCTTAGGGTGTGCAGTGTCCTAGCCATGGTGCATGCTTGACCCACCGCAAATGCAGGCGTGGCTGAGTCCCTCAGACTTCAGGAACTGCGGAATAACAGTTAGAAGAATGTCTGTCTACGCCACCATCGTACCCATGCTTAGGGCGCTGAAACAAGCCACCAGCAGGTAGTGGCTAGACCTCAGTAAGTATATACCTATTCATGTGGTGGTTTTCCTGTCTGTCCGCACTGGTTACGGCGTACGCTTCGGATCATGTGGTAGCTAGGATCTCCTCTTTAGACAGGCATCACAAGTTGTCCCTTGAACGGTTTCAGTTTGGAGAGAAATCATCGGGGTTTCCTTCAGACGCCCTTCAGGGCAGCACAGATGGTGGTGCTCGACCATTATCATTGCACTATCTGTCGCTTATGCTCGGGGCCTTTACCCGGTGTCCCATAGACTAACGTCCCATGACCAATGACAGTGTCACCGATGTCAAAACAGCGTTATTTGGCTAGCGAACTTAAATGCACAGCCCGCGATTTCGAAAATGTGCCACGCTAAAAGTTCGGTTCAATGAGTCGACAGGCTTGTAAAATGGCATAGTGCCTTGGTCGTGTGCGTATCGATGTCTGTTTTCGAGGTCTCAGCGTGTCACCCGAATACGTGCGTGCATGGGGACCGTGTTCAGGTTACACGTACCTTTCGTCTAAGCTAACGTGAGCAGGTCTGCACAAATCCACTACAGTTGCCAATCCAATGGAAACTTGCGCTAATGAGCTCTAGGCACAAAAAAAGCAGACAGCAGTAACTACGGCCTATTGTTTCCAGAGCGATGGAGCTAATGGTCAAAGAGCAAAAATACACCACTTACCCTGACAAAACCTGCTTAACCAGATGCAGCATGATATTCGACAAAAAAGATCATGTCAGTTATGTCAGCTGGAATTCCCGAATTGTTTAACGAGCTCTGTGGATAATGGCCATGTAGCTATCATCACTTTCACCTACATGCAAAATCGTTCGATAGAGTGCCGCATGGTCACCTAAATAGGAAAATGTCCCAAGTTTGCATCATAGATCCCTTGTGTGCCTGGTACAGAACATACCTTACTGACCGAAATCAACAAGTTCACATAGGTATCTGCAGGTCATCATCGTTTCCCGTTACTAGCGGTGTAGTCCACTGCTCTTCTTGTTGTACATCAATGACATAATAGCCACTAGTAAAAATCGAAAACTCTACATTTTCTTTGATGGTATTAAGGTACTGCTCACTTGAGCTTAGAAACATGGAAGTGGTTTTGGATAAGATACAGCGAAACTTATCCTTTCTCGAAACGTGGTGTGACAACTGGGAAATGTTATTCGCTACGGATTAGTGTAGGATGGTAGCTTCTCAATACAAACTTCTATCTCAACTTCTATCTCTGAGGAAAGCCAATTTCATTCCGAGACACAAAAGGAGCCTTAGGTATTCATTATTCAAGCACCCACAATTTCGGTGAGCAGATCGAATTCATAGCAGCCGAAGCTCGCCAAACAGCTAGGCTAATCTGCAAATCAGTGGTATTACTTGATACTAGACTGCATATGTTCAAGGTCTGCATGCACCTTGTGTTGGAATATTGTTTCATGATATTTACCAGTTGTAGGAAACGCGATGGTCTATGCTTGGAGAATAAGCAGCATCGATACACCAAAGCCCTATTTACTGAAATTCCAACGCCGAGCCATTCAGAGCGTTGTATACTGCTTAAATTACAGCTTTTGTGGCTACGGCGATTGAAACTAGGTCTGAAGTTTCTGTTCGACTTAGTGCACTAACGTGTAGTTGCCCCGTACCGTGGTATGTGTATCATTCAGAATTAAAGGGATGACAGCAGGAACAAGAGGGATTTTGTTCTACAATAGATCTAAAACAAACCTACGCAGTAAATTCTGCCTGACAAGCTACTGAGAAATCTGGGACGGGTTAACTGTTGAATTGCCACTACGTGAGTCTAGGCAGTTGTTCTGAATAGGGCTGGATATATGCCTCACTGTGACGCAAGTCAAAGCTTTGATGAAACTGGACTGCATAGTGGAAACAATGAAAAACGTGCTGAGGTGTTGGTACGCAGGGACAAGTTCACCTGATAATTTATGCAGACTTTGAATAATATCCTCTGGATTTCGCTAAACTATTAAGCTTTTACCCATTTTAACAGCACGTTGTCACTCGTTCCGCCATGCAAACCCGACAGTTTCTTTCTCTCTTCACGTTCATAACAAACTACCGCTTCTTTCCCGGAGTAGGAAACTCTACGACATGTGGCAGTTGCTGGACCGCTGGAAAGTCCATTTTTCCATATTAATTACTGTACAACACGATTGCCTGAATTCGTTGCATCTATCTCAAACCGTTTAGAGAACAGTTTTTATTTTTGGATGTAAGCCGACTTTACAATCTGAGATGAAATCCGCTTGCTACATACTACTCATGTGTTAGTATTTTGTAGTTCACCACATGCTATTGATCCATTTTCCAATATTGGCTACAACTGAGCGGATCTTCTGAGGTGACTGAATGAAGGTTTTGAATTTATCAATACACCCACACGTGACGTACAGTCACAGACCTACTGACGAGAAAAGTTATCCCCACTCAATGTAAATTGTTACAGACCCGGCGAGTTAACGAAAGTGCCAGACTCGAATGAGTCTGGGATTGGAATGTGTTGAATAGTTCAAAAAGTATACAAAAGCAAAGCCGGAAGCTTATTTATCTCTGTGAGCTTATTACTTACAATACATGACAACGACGCTGAAGATGAGCTAATATGGTGATGGCTGATTTGATATTATGCCACACATGCACAATGCCCATTGGGGGGTGTAAATGCTGCTAAAGCATTTGGAGAGAATAACATGCATGGAAGCAGATCCACAAGAGACGGTTCCACGAACAAGCGGATTACTTCAATCGACACATTTCAATAACTAATTCATTCTAATTTAAACCTCACCTAACTTCAAACAATTTTACTAATCAAACTTCTCGAAAAACTACTCTGGATGACCTAAAAACACCGACTCTTTGAGAGCCTGTTGTAGCAAATGATCAGGCCAAATCGCTTGACTGTCTCTACCATAGTCGAGAAATGATTATATATATATATATATATATATATATATATATGTTACGCTAATAATATTGATAACTAACGGTAATACCACACATTATGCTACTCATTTTAACAAGAAAAGCGATAGGCGTACCTTATAAGATGACTCAACTTTTAAAACATAGAAAAGTAAAGATGATGGATGTACCAAGACATAGTTACAGAAAATTGGTAGATGGTCAAATGTTTTGCCCTACCATGGTTGGTTACGAGGCTCACTGTTATTTTTGAACAGATTGGCCATTGGATCAATCCTGATGGGTAGTTCATTGTTCTAATACACGGTCAGCAGCTCTAATCGCTCAGGCTACAGGGAGCCACCGTTAGTGACAGAACCCACCGCTATGCTTTCAAATGCAGCTGACCATGCCTCCTAACCTACTTTAGTGAAGCAAGGCGTTTGGTTATCTACCGATCTTACATAACCCGGCATATATATATATATATATATATATATATATAATGTGGTTGTTGATGATGATGCTGATGTTGTTATTGTGGTTGGATGTTTAGCGTGGATAAGAATGTAAGATGCAACAGAGTTCTTGCATAGCTTGTGTCCTTCAGTTTCCCTGTTTGGTACCGTTAAGAGGACTTCTAATTTCAAAATTAACCCCACACGTATCTTATAGTTGTAGTAGAAAAGTTTACTATGAACTATGGGTGTATCGATCCTCGAAAAATCCTTTTTCAGCCTGAATTGGCCAGTGTGATCAGCGTAAAACCAGAAAACAGCGGGCTTTGCTCTATTTGAACAGTGTCGTTTAGAGGCCATTGACGCATTTCTAGTGCAAGATTGTTTTTCTTCTAGGTATCTACTCCGGAGCATGGTCAAGGGGACGAAAGCATGGCTTGGGTGTTCGTATTTCGTTTAACAGTACCACATCTGACGAAGACCTGGGGCGGACATCACAAAATTCACCGAAAGAAAATAACTCTGGCAGAGCAAGCAACAACACAGGGGATGTATCTTTCAATGTAACGAATAGGTATAATCCTATAAATACAAGCGACTCTCCAGCGGCAAAGGAGCGAGCGAAAGTGAGAAGCAACATTAGTTTGAGGCGCTTGCGAAAACAGTCCACAGTGCTGGAGTCTACGTGCTCCTCGCCGGCAAACGTTAGCGAGGAAAGAGGCAAACGCTCATCAGCTCCAAGCAGCCTGTTCCGAAGAACGACATCCGTGGACGGAACTGATAATAACTGCCACGGCATGCGTGCAAGCGCTTATCGCTGTCAACAGGCTATTGCACGGAAACAAGCCATGTGCAAGTGGGACGACGCGATTGGAAAGAGTACGGAAGTATACGCCGGCGAATGGGTGAATGACAAACGAACCGGATGCGGTGTTCTTCAACGTTCTGACGGATATCAGTACATTGGGGAATGGTTGCACAATCAAAAACATGGGCTGGGAATGCTGCGGTATCCAAATGACAAACACGATATGGGCAAATTTGAATTCGACAATTTTGTCCATCGAGTTCCCCACCGGGTGAAAATGAACATTTTGCGACAGAGCAAACTACAAGACTTACTGAATCAAGCCATGCGGAAGGCACAGGAAGCTGCCAGCGCTGCCAAGGCCATTTCGCTTGAATACGCTCAAAAACAGTAAGCTCCGGACATTTTCACCTAACAGGGACACAGCAGTGTTATCATATTTTCAATTTTGTGCTGATATAGTCCATGTCATTACACGAATGAGATCCATAAATTACACGCAATAAACTTGGGCTGCCATGATCGCCTTAAAATGTTCCCAAAAATTCTGAGTAGGATGGTCACTTATGAAACTATGTACTTCTCTGTAGGTCAGGTTATCTGCTTATATATGAATGCATCTGGGTGACCACACATTACCGATGCTATTATCCGTTCGCAAAGTCCAGGCTTTCTGATGGTTAAACTTTTCGGTCGCAAACGAGGTGGGAGACAACAATAGGGTTGAGTTCTTTCTTACACACAAATACCACATGCTGTACAGCTCTCTGGGATATAACCTTTAGGTCAACCAATGTTCAATTCATCCGAGCCTCACGTAGGTGAAATGTTAAAGCGCATCTGTGTAGAGGCATTTACAGGTCAAAGCTGCAGTATTATGGGTTTTAGGCCCATTCACCTCTCACGGTTTGGATCACTAGTCCGCATCACAAGCCCTGAGCGTATGCGATCGCATCTGGTTGAAATGTAGCCGACACACTTGAATAAGGTGATACTTAGCACCCAGTGCTAATGGTGAAGGAATATCAGTCTTATCGGTTCATACATTATAAGGTGGTACATGCGACCAGCAAATTTGTAGGCAGGTAGTCGCACCTGCAATCAGTCATACGCACACATCTACAGAAAGTAGGACGCTTGTGTTTTCCCCTTGGTGTTTTCGAGCAATATGTGATCGCATCGGTCTTCGAAAAATTTGTGCCTTTGATCTGTTCTTCATCTGACAGCGGCCCGCAACAACATGCTATAGAAGACGATGAACCAGCGCAGCCGATAAGTAGCTTGTCACAAAGTTCAGCATATCTATTTCTACCGTCCAAAGAGTTTACACACAGAAGCTGTGGTATGTCAATGGACATTAGGCATCCAAAATAGTTGTTTTCTATGTCAGCGGAACTGGTCATTCCTACCTACAGCCCATATATTTTGTAATCAGCAATATTGTGGCTTCTTGTTGGCAGTGATAGCGCACACCCCAAGAACGGAAATATCAGTTCAGACAAAACCATGTCAACGGTTTTCGTTCTGATTCAGAGATACAGAGTTCACTGTGTGAGCAGCTTAATTCATTACTAAGATAAAAAGAATTTAGCATTTGACGGACGCCCTATTCCTTTTGCACAGAGCTGATCTGGCCCGACAGGCCGCGGAAGAGGCACAGAACACTACACTGGATGCTAAGAAGTTGTCGCAGAAAGCACGCGAACTCGTCAGCCAGATGGAGCCACTATTTTCCCAGCCAGGTGAGGTCCACTTGGGAAAACCCACTATCAAACTTGTTGAGCATCCTGTTCCCAACTGCACTGACAATGCCTTGAATTTTTCGATTATCTTTTTGTAGTGTAAGCAATTGCAATTTCACTATTTGTCTCGGCAAGACTGCTCTGCATCAATAGTAGAGTCACGAAAACTGTGATTCCTTTTAAATGTCTGATTCACCGTGAAAACAAACCCTGTAAAACCTACCTTGATGTAGAACAATTTAGTACTTGACGACTAGGAACGGTGACGTTCACTTACTAGCTGTTTCAGGCATTCAATGGGTCGGAAGAAGTCCCTATGTACACTGTCTTAAACAGCTGTGATTCTTGTCACCGGCTAGTGAAAATAACGAAATCATCAAAAGATGATGGAAGTGTCCCGTGATGGATTTGTTAAAAACACATTATAAAATTTATATTTCACTGCAAATCGCATGCGTTTTTTAAATTTTCATAACTAACCTCTTGCTTGGGTCGCTCCAGTGCTATATCCATCCTGAACCTACGCTTCTCTGTTGTTTTGGTTTTCTCCTCTATGGCTCCACCTGCAATGTTAAATAAATAAACAAAAACTAAATAACCGTTTTATTCCTTGACAGTGCGAGGCACAAACCAATTGATTGGTCATATCGACACGTACAACGTGATCACATAATATAGTTAATTTCAGGTGTCTTGTTCAATGGTTCACATATAGATTTTTTGAAGTGGTTAGCAGTTTGAAAATAGTAGAGAGATAAAGAAACTGGGAACGATAATAAATGTATATTTTACGGAGTTCAACTAATGTAATACGGTCATCCATGGAACTGTCTTCAGGGGACTTGCTTCCATGCAGGGTATTCCCACGATGGGTTTCACCCGCACTTCCATGCTCCATTTGGCTCTGTGCCGGTGTGGCAAAATAGTAAATAAGCCATCAGACTGGGTATCAAATGATTTTAAGCGCTGTTTTATGCATACATTTTGGGCGATAAAGCCTCAGCCCGTTCCGTCATGCGGATCAATCAAGTGTGGCACATTTTAAGCCAGCGAGTCAGTAGCAATATGATTTGCATGGGTATACTTTTTTATTTTGCTAACTATAATCCGGCACCACAAGAGATGAGTCCAGTCATGACCAACAATAAAACAGTAGAAGATAAAGCATGAGGTATTAAAAAACGTAATAATGAATACAAACGCTTGCCGATAGGCCAAACACAATTTGATGAAAAATCTTGGTGAGTGCAGACGATGGTACAGAGACATCAGCTGGAAAGGTGTAGTGCATCTACGAACCAGTGCGTCAAAGGAGAAAACAGAATTGTTTAGCCGGAGTGATAGGAGTAAGGTCCTTTATAAATACATACTCTATGTAGGTAACCTTAAAATATTGAAACGCATAGAGGATACGACGACTTTCATATGTATCCAGGACCTTTCTTATACAAATTATCTAGAGTCACCGTTTGGCTTAGTGTTGACCAGATATTTGAAACTGTCAAGTGAATATTAATCATGCGTGTGAGTTGCGAATAGGTAGTGCAGTTTCTAATACTCGATGGAACTTTGTTCCATATTAACGCATATTTTACGGAGAAACATTTTGAGGGGAGCATTGTGCGAGACTTTTGTATTTTCAATGTGCGCTCGCTGTTTCTTAGTTCACAGTGCCTACGAGTCTAAAACTCGAGTTGTGGCTGAACGGTGAACCTTAATCCGAATAGTAGGCGGTATAGAAGGCGCAGATTAAGTTTGAGTCTGCGTAGCCATAGCGGCTCCTGTTTTAGAGCCTCGCAACGCTCCCGGTATGTCATAGTATTAGGCATGTTCAAAAAGCTTTTTGTGAATGATCGTTGAATGTTTTCTGGTGTTATGATGTCCACTTTTCTCAGATTACTATGCACTATCGTAGAGTACTCAAGCTTCGGCCCAACACATATTTTAATGGTTAGAAGCCTGGAATCCCTCAAGATAAGAGTTCGACTTATGTAGGCGATCACCTTTCTGGCAGAAGCCTGCAAGAATATAACATGTTCTAAAAAATTAAATGAGGCAGAATATTTTAGACCAAGGTCTCGGACTACGCCACACACAGAAATAGGGGCATTGTTTAGTGTAAGGATGTTCAGAGATGTTCAGCCGTGGTACAATAGATTCCTGTTGTCAGTGGCAAAGTGCAACTTCCAGGAGTTACTCTAGTGCTCCAGTGCGGAGAGGCCAGACTGAATATAGGCTAAGTTAGGACTACATTGCCCAGGGGCGGAACAATACACAATTTTAACATCATCAGCCGAAAGGAATGGCTTCCCGTACGAGAATTTATCAAGGAAATCTTTGTAATAGACTAAGAATAAAGGCGAGCCTAGCACGCTACCTTGAAGCACTCCACTAGAGATTGTAGTGGCTTCAGGTGTACAGTTACTGCTTTTGACTACTTGCTTTCTACCCTCGGGGTAGAAAGACAACCAATCTAGAAGCGAATTTGTGACACCATAGGATATAAGTTTCCGCAGCAATAAATTGTGTGGGACGCGGTCAAAAGCCTTTTGGATGTCAAGAAATATTACGATAATGGCACTTCCGGCGTCTCTTGCTCTAGTCACGTAATCAAGGTAACAGATACCGCATGACCTACCTTTCAAAAAACCGTGCTGATTTTTACTGAGAAGGCTCATAGAACTCAAATATTCTATTATGCATTCTTTAACTAACCTCTCCATGATTCTGGAGATAATAGATATGTGGTGGATTGGACTGTAATTTTTCACATGTTGCATAGAGCCGCTGTTGTGTCGCGGTATTATAGTTGATTGTTTCCAGTGTATAGGATACTCCCCATTGAGCATTGAAAGTGTACATACATTAAGCATCAACAAGGGGATGTCCGGACCTCCGTGATTGACTATAATTGGCGGGATGTTGTCAGGGCCTGGTGAACATGATGGACGAACTAATCCTAGTTGGCGATATATGTCACTAAGTATAAATTCAACAGTTTGGTGTGTATTAAGGCCTCTGTGTATCAGCATGAGTTGAAGATCTTCTTTCCCATTAGTGTCATAAGTAGACATAAAGTAGTCATTGAAGATCAATATAAAAGATTGCGTGATCGGTAATGACAGTTCGATCGGAGTTTATAGTCGAGTTTATACAACTTGATTTTCTATTTTGCCTACAGTCCAAAAGTTTTGAGATGCAGCCTACCAGGTTGGCGCACCTCCTCTGGGTCTAGCCAGAGGAGGAGGTTCTCTAACACACTTATCTAAGCATCTCATTGTGACAGGCAGACACTTCTGGGGCTGATCTGGGATGGCTAAATAGCCGCGTTGTTCACCGGTGGTTGGCCAACAGCCCAACACCTCCAATCTCGTCTTATTTGCGGTGGCTAACCAGCTTATTAGGGTCTTCTGAGTATGAATCAACCATCAGGTTGCTTTGATCTGGAACATATACTGTTGGGCTGTCAGCTTCACTGGGCTTACCCGTAATCTGATCACTTTGTCACGTTAGCTTAAGGCCAGTGTGCTACTGTGCCTGACATCTCATCAGGCAGCGACCAGGGAATCTTCTCCAGCAGCAGCTGGAGGAGCACTGAGTGTATCCGTGGAGGATGGCTGACTGAACTGATATTCATTTATAGCTCTATGCGAGTGCAAGTACTTATTAGTTTGATGTACTCATGAGTAGGGGCTTTTTGAAGTAATTATGTGAGGTCCATCGTGAACCTCAAAATACGACTGTAGCCCTAATGTTTTTAGCAAGTTCCCCCGGCTTGTAACATGGTGTGTTGTCTTCCAACTATATTTTTCGTGTTTCCTGCTGCGATAACTTCCGCCCAAATTGTCTAGCATAAACATACTACTTATGGGAGAAATCATTCTGAAGTACTCGCTGTGGTTGGCTTGCGAAGCCTAACTGCAACGTGGACCACGATTCGCATTAACTTTCCGGTCTGTGTGATCGAATCGAACAAGGTTCATTTCATTGTGAGTCACGATCCGCATTGAGAGTGTATGTGGTAATTTATTCACACAATGAGTGCATCCATATGACCGTTCAAACCGCCATTGTCCGTTGTGAGAAGCATTGCCCACCGCAACGCGGTGACTAAGACCATGATGGTTTCGGCTAACATCCCAACGGTCGCAGGTTCGATGCCTTCTTACTCTATCTGGTCTGAGCAGATGAGTTCGAAGTAAGTCGGGTAGGCGGCATCCATATCCGAACAGACTACGTATTAGTCGCTCACTTCGGCGGAACATATATTAAAATTGGAACGGCACAGAGGCGATTGGCATGGCCCCCGCGCAAAGATGACTCGTAAAACCTTGAAACCTCCCTTCTTTATTTCACTCGCCTAAGGCAACGGATATTAGTCCTCAGGCTCGTTATGACCAAGACGTGGATTTTATGCAAAGCCTGATTGATAGGCTTCTCTGCTTGAATGAACAGGGGTTAAGTTGGAAGCAAATCTCCCTTCTTGGACAGAGAGAGAGGAAGGGAAGTCCCAGCCTTAGCAAGTCACGTTTGTTGATGAAGCCAGTCCGAGGCTGATACTATTCCGCCTGGGTAGGCTAAGAGGTCTGAGGATCCATATTCGTCCCTATTTGGGTCCGTCGGACAGAGAGAAACTGAAGTCCGCTATCGTGGAGTTGTGGCGGCGGACTGATAGTGGAGCAAATAATCTCCATATCGTAAAGTTTTGGGTAGTTCTCCGTGTCCGCCGATCCAGGATGGATAGGTAGTTGACGCTCGTCCGTCGGTTCCTAACGTGGCCTGCGCGTAGCCATCAAAAAGGTTTGTGGTTTAATGAACAAATGTGACGATGTATATTACTTTGTTGCCGCTGGTCGTCCGGAGGTACTAGTACTGGCCAAAACCTGGTCAACTCCTGTGGTCACTGCCTAGGAAGTCCAGATCAGTGGATACTCGTGCTTCTGGCGCCACAAACTGACAAAAGATCGAACGGGCGTGCTGTTATACATTCGGTCCACTCTGTGCGGGAGACTGGTACACACCTACCGCAGCGAGGATGGCCTGTGCGAACAGTTATGGTGCTCCATCCGCTTGAACTGTTTGTGGGTGGGAGTTATCGCAGTCCGCTAAGTCGATGCCTAGATTAGTTGCCGCGTGTCAACAACCACATGAGTCGGACCGTTTTCCGCGTATCGGCAATTTCACCTTCCCTCAATTAGTTGCTTTGAGGTTCAACTTCTGCCGTGCGCTGTGAAATCGAGGCGCAGTTTGCAGAGACGGTTTTTGAAACCGGAGCAGCACAACATGTCTGCCAACCGAAGCGCGTTACACCGCATTCCGCTCAATCGTGCCTAAACCTACTACTAACGAGTTGCGAGCAGCGTGTACATGAAATTTAGGTCTTGGAGCCTCTGGCATCTAGTGACCACTCAATGGTGGTAGCTAGCCCAGACCTGGCGTTGTCCTACTCGCGTCCGCCGAAGTCCTTCTCCAGTTATAGGAAGACCAACTTCGATGATCTCATCCGAGCCGCCAGTGAAGTGGACTGGTCGCAGCCGCAGGATTCATCTGTTGAAGCCAGTTGTTCTGTTATAAAAGTGCATGTACAAGCATTGTGTGCTCGTTTCGCACCCGTCGAGTATCGGAAAGCTAGACCAGTGAAACCACATTGGTTCAAAAGATAGTATAGTCAATTGGCTCGACTGCGATGCGTATTGTGGAATAACTTCCTCGTGGCTGGCTCTGCCGACCAGTATGAGGCATATGAAAGACAGAGGAATCTATGCAACAGCGCAACGCGCGAAAGCGTCGGCAGTCTGAAGAGGAGCTTGCAAGCTTAGCGAAGACGGCCGCCAAGAAAATGTTTGTTTACTTGAAGCGGCACCTGAGACCCGCAAGTGACGTAGCTTTGTTAGAGGGCACTCAGAGACAGCCTATGATCTCCAGTCCTAAGGTTGTGTCCGCATTGGCGGAGCAGTTCACTTCCGTATATAAAAGTGAGCATGCGCCTGTGCCTAGCTCAAAGATTGCAGCCTCTACTGAAGTCGAGGGTCTGGATTGCGGTGTAGAAGATGTTCGCAGTCTACACACCAGTCTTGCCAGCGCGAAATCGGCAGACCCGATGTCATTCATTCGCTAATCTTAGAGTCCTTATCGGTCAGCATCTCACCTGTCGTGACTGATCTGTTCAACAGATCGCTGTCCGCCGGCGCATTGCGGCGTGACTGGAAATGCTCGATAGTGAAGCTGATTCCAAAAGGCGGTGACCCACGAAATGTAGATAATTACCGGCCGATTTGTCTCATCTGTGTTTTGGTTAAGGTGTTCGAGAAGCTTGTGGAAAAGGGTCTGCTCCATCTGCTAGAGTAGAAAGATCTCCTAACGCCGGAACAGCACGGCTACATGAAGGGCCGCTCGTGTATCGCCAACCTGCTGTTGACTCGGCAGACGTAGTTGCAAGCGTTGAATCGGGGAAATCATTGGATGTTAGCTATATTGATTTCAGCTAAGCTTTCGAGAAAGTGAACCATTGGGGCCTGCTGCACAAGCTGAGGATCTGTGGTGTTGGTGGCGCAATACACCAGCGGATCAGTGGCTTGCTTATTGGGAGAAGATGGCGGGTACAGCTGGATGACCATCTAATGGACTGGTACCTATTCACTAGCAGTGTACCCCAAGACACAGTGCTGGAGCCAATTTTATTCCTGATCCACACAAATAGTGCCTCAGCTTTTTCGATCGCCTTGTGCATCGTTTGCAGACGAATTGAAGCTTTGTAGGGTTATTATTTCTCTCGACGACCGTGATATCCTTCATCAGGAGCGGGACCGCCTTTCCTGATGGTCTGCAGTAGTTGACCTACTGGTCAACCCGGCCAAGTCCTCGTTTATGAGCCTGGGATAGAGTGGTAATGGGCGTGCATACACCCTGGCCGGTCACCCGCTGCAGCCCACCACTTCTGTAAAGAATCTAGATGTACTCTCATGCTGTTATCTGAAGTTTGTTGACGGCATGAATCGGCTGTAGGTAAACGGACTACGCCTTCGTTGGGCACTTCGACGCATCTTCTACACTTGGTCTGAGGAGAGTGCCACTCGTCTGTTCTCTTCCATAATAAGATCGGTGCTTGGATACTGCTTACCTGTCTATTGCCTGATCACAATAGCTGTAGTGCAGTTACTGAAACAGGTGGAGCGTGTATCTGCCTGGACCTATGTAGGAGAATAGGGCTTTATACCCTGTGATATCGTCGGCTTCGAGTTGATGTCATAATAACGCACCGGATACTGCACCTAGGTCACTTCCCTATGTTAAGGCTACTGCTGCAGGGCTGCGTACTAAGCAGCACACGCGGACGGAATTTAGAGCGCATCGCTCACCCTCTTTGCTTCGGTCGTCGGGTGCTGAATTATTAGAACAATTTACCGAAGATGCTAGTCGAGGCGAAATCGGTGCCGGAATTTAAGAGATTGCTTGTTGGCGACTTTGCGGACTGCAGGTATAGGGAGCGTATCGCACCTGCAAAAGATGTAGTGCAGTTGCAATTTGCTGTCACCGCACAGGAAGCAGCGACGTGATTCCGCGTATGTGCCCGATCCAGCTACGATGCGGCAACACAGACTTTTATCTTCTTGCTCTCTATTCTCAGTATTCAGTATCTAAAACTACGCACGGAACCACAGCATCTTGATGCCGACCGAACATCCTCACACTTGGTTTGCTCTTGTGATGTTCTGGGCTTCTGCATGAATGCTTTGGATCAGCAGATGCACCACGTACTTCATTAACTGCTTCGGACTCGTTTTTGGGGGGGGTTACCTTTACGCTGAATGCCACTCCTTTGCAGCCGTTGATCCGACTGATTCGTTCTAGATAAATGTTCACTTTCTGACAAGGCATTGTCCAGAGTGCGCATCCTTCTTAATCGCTAAGAATGCAATCTGTTATCTCAGATAAATTTAAACTTCCACATCGCTCTTGCGCCACGAAGGCTTCATGAGGCATATTTAATCTGACTCGCCATTGCGCGATTCTGCGAGTTCACAAAAGTAAATGTTTGCAAAGGAGGCAAGTTGTCAAGTTGGATCAAGCGTATACCGTCAATCAGCTTGCTAGGAATAGATGAGGAGGAATAGAATTTAGATACTGCCGACCAAGGGTCTGTTAATCGGAAGCTGATTTCCAATGCTGCTCATGCCGTTATCCGCAGTAATTCATCTACTGGGGGCCGACAATGTGCGATCCCGTCAAAGATGTTGTAAGTGCTTCACAACTGGTCTCATTAATCAGATTATAGCCGGCCGAGCCCAACCGACTATTGTCACTGAGCCAACCGCCAAGGCTGAAAATTACCTACAAAAATTGACAGCTGCCGTATGTACAAAAAACGTGTAGATATTTGCCGCAAAATTTAAGCATAGAAACCAGATGATGCAACCCATCTCCATGGCTTATAGGGGTCAAGGAGTTTTGGCATATGCATAAAAGTGGAACTCTTGTGTCCCAGTAGGACAATAAAATTAAAGTGTGGTTCTTAGTTTTGTTTGCATGTCAGCTCTGATTGGGAGATGTGATATGCTGTTCATGAAGATTCGGTTAATAGCGGACTTCAAATACTTTCGCCGCATCAGCGTGCACGTCACTTTCGTTGTAATTATTTAGACCACTGTAACGGTTAGTGGCGTTTTGGAGTCGGGTAGTCGTGTTAGAGCTTACATAGAGTACTTATTGCTTAACGGGACATACTTGATGAAAACGCCGGTCGTGGCATCCTCAACAATAAAAAAGTCTAGATTTGCGACATATTTCACACAGCGACCGCTACCGACACGTTAAAAATTCTGTCAGCAACAACGTACCAAGTAACATCGGTTATCATAACCAATCGTAGTGGCTTCACCGGTGGGTTCCTCCGCGTTTTGAGCCCTACACACTTTTAGGTAGCTGAGAAAGTGCTACAGTGCAAAGCCAAATCAGTATTTATTGCAAGGAGGTGCGTCTCAATCTAAGACCGTGTTGTAAATCTTAACCAATTCGGATAGCATCAGACAAGCGGTACTTAGATTAGAACTTACTCCGAAACGCATTATATGGCTTAGTCAAATTATCGAGTGGTCTTCCAAGTAGACTCGACAGGAGCTGTATTATCCAGAACTACCTATGATGTGCTTGAACATCAGTAGCCCAGTGAAGCCAGTATATTAACGGCACCATCAACACATATCTTCTTTGCTTGGAACAGTTAATTCTATCAAATCAAAAGAAAATAGGTGACAGTAAATTGTATTGGAGGTAAAGATAACGATGCTACACTATTTGTTGGACTAAAATTTATTAGTACCTAAATGAGCCATTGAAAATCACGAAATAAAATTTGGGAAAAAGCCATTTCATGCGTGTATTTGGGGTGCTACTGAGGTACTGGTTGCAAGCGATCACACGTAAAAGGCGTGACAAGTACAAGAATACGCATAACAATAAGCGTGTCAGGATCCCACCTTTATTGACAGGAGCTACAAGGAATGGAGGGCAGGTAAGCAACGCTAGGGAGCGGCGTAGCTGCATAACCCGCCAGGGAAGAGCAGGTGATCTGACTCGCGAATAATCAAACACATGAACGGTTACAAAGTACACGAACGTGTAAAGTACTGAAAGTGTGAGTGTTTCAACTTCATCACAAGAGTATGCTTTGAAATTTGGTCAAATCATGACCCGTGGGACCGGAGTACTATGAGACGTTCCATTGTACATGACACACACACAAAGAACGTGATGAACGGAAAATCCTTGCCATGTGTAAATGATTCCGTTAGCTGGGTTTAACCGTACAAATTCGAAACCCTGTTTGCACTGGCACCTGAGATGCAGAAAAGGAAGTGAAATTAAGAGAGTAATAATTTAAGCATTCGCCACTGGTGGAGACGCAATGCGATAGGATGTGTAAAGCCTCAGTATGAGATGGATGGTAACAATGGCCTCGTGGTCGCCAGCATATGCAACAAGATGGCTGACACACACGAAGTGTGTGGGTTAAGCAGCTCGACTACTGCGATCAGGGATGCGAATATGCTAAGTGAAAATATGACTGTTGGAACAAACTTGCAAGATGGCACTTAGTTGCAGTTGAACGCCATTGTATGGATTGCAACGGCCTACATTCGGTGACTTGTGGTAAAGTGTGAAGGATTATGTCACGAAAACAGCTAAAGTTTGTGCTACACCGATTACAAGTATAACTTGGGGACAAACAAAACTGCTTATGAGTATGCGTTTCAGTATTTTGCTAAACTCACAGTGAAGTCTTTTTTCGGCTACTGTGATCTTCATGTCAATCACCCTTCTAAACTATGTTCGTGGCAACGAAAGGGAAGCGAGGTCTCATGATCATATGCTGCATGTATAGCTAACGAGCTTGTACGGAATCCTGAATCCTGCTGGATAGTTAAACATAATGTTAGCAAAACATTATCCCGAGTAATTCAGCGGTATGAATTTTTCAGGAGAAATGAGGTTGCTAAGCGAACGTAGATTATAGTACCGGCATTCAAAGCAGAATAACAGGTCGGCGACGTCTCTGAATATGAAAATGTGCTGAATACCTTAAGTGAGCCATTCTCAACGGGAGCCATACGGCCCCCTTGGGGCCATAGAGAATTTCCGGGGGGGGGCCTGGGATTAGAAATATTTTTAGGGGGGCCTTAGAGAGGCCATGCTGTGAAAAGTGGGTTGTAATAACACAAATAACAAAATTCATTAAGAGTATTTATTGATAACTTTTCACCATGCACGTATCTTCCCTGGTAACTACCGTTCAGTGAAATGATTTACTAGTGCCCAAGTTTTGTTTGCGAAGGTGTGAATGCCAGACCGGGCAGAGTTGCTGACGCGGAGCTGGCGTAGCTCCGCGAAACTTGTGCAGACTTCGCTGGGCTCACCTCAGACACAATCACCATACGGCGACTCAGACTACAAGTAACAACCGAGCCGTCCCAGGAATTTGAGGCCTAGCCACAGTGCACCCACTGAATTCTCCTTAGCACACAACAGCGGTTACCGCAGGTAGCAACCTTGACAGTAACTGCGTTTTCCTCAGGACACTACCACTGGGTGACAACTCATCTGCCGGCCAGTCTTTCTCATCGGGTCTCAGTGCACTAAGGCTAGGTTAAGCGATTTCGTCTCCAGTTTCAGCTCGCATGCACCTCCTGTGGCTAGGTCACGTTAGAATTCGGGTAGATACTGCGCGCGTGTGTGGTGCTATCTCTGAAGGAAATTCCTCCATTCCGACTAAGGGTCAAAACAACTAGGATGCTTCCTTAACATTTAGTTCAAATGAAGTCTTTCAATTGACGAGCCGTTCTGTCAAGTTACATCATGCTTGTGGACATCTGGTTTCTGTGGTGGGTATAGTTAAAATAATGTGTACACAAGAATATTTCACATAATATACATAATAAACAAAAACCTTGCCAATTCGCATTTGGCTCAATGTTTGGCAATAGCCGATGTGTGTTATTAGTTCCGTTGCTGACCCTCCCATGCCGGTTTCTTGAACTACCGGGCATTTTCTTCTTGTTTGTACCTTCTGTTCTTCGTTTTACCTGTTGTCACTGTTTGTTGAAATTTTTCTATAATGATTAGGTGCCCAAAGAGCATGGTCGTTTCCTATGCTCTATTTGTTTTCCTTCTCTTACTGGCTTTTGGCCAGCCACGGTATTTTCAGAATCATCCTCAGAAACCACCTTTGGGTTGACTCTAACAGTGCTTCTACATTTAGGAGCAAAGAAATAAATAGTTTATTCTCGTCAATAGTCATGGTAATAGACACATGATCGGTAACTGAACAAACATGTCACAAGTTAGCCAGTAACATACTCGATTTATGTAGGTACATGTGTAGGTAGATATGTTGAGTGAAAATTTTTAATGTAACTCTGGATTTGTGATTTTGTGAGATGGGCTCGCCAACGCAGAAATGGATCAAAGGAACTCTTCGAATCGGATGACGTTCGTAAAGTGCGCAAGATTCTCCGGAAAGGCAAGACGCAGTGACTTTAGTAAGTGTCGTCTCACATCCGCCTTCAGTATTGATAATACTATCAGACCTGATGAGCATGAATCCTCGAGGAGGTTCCAACTATTAAGCTCAGCAACTCAACTGTATCCGGGCGAATAGATGCGACGTCTCATGACATAGAAAGTATCTCAGTTACTTTACTACAGTCCAAAAATTTTCGTTGCACGTAGATAAATCTGCTTCACCTTATAGCAACGCTCTACTCCTTCCATTTGTCTGATAGTTCAATCATAATGAATTAATGGATGAGATGCTGTTTGCCAGGAGAATTAAAACTCGTACAAAGGGCCAGTCTATATACGAGTTTACACTGGATATAGGGTGTGTGGATGGAGCTGTGTATGGTGAAGCGCAAGCCACACACTGTCTCTTTGTAGGCGCAGGCGTCATGTGGCTGTCCCCGTGGAAACCGCAGTGACAGGTAAATCCGGAAACGGATACCGCAAACCAATGGCTATCTGACTGGAAACCGCATCACAATACAGAAGATAGTTGCAAGTGCAACATATGGTGCTGCTGCGAAGGTCGGAGCACGTTACCGCAATGAGTCAGCAGTTGTCCAATCAGAACGATCAAGATTTTGTCTGTGCAGTCAGCTGTACTTCCCAAAAAGTAGCTCCTCACGTGAGTTCACCACATTCTAAACCTCCCTCTGCATGTTGGTTTTGTAGTGAGTGGAATTTTGCCTGCGATCGGCCATTTAAAACTCACAATTGCAACCGTTGCGGCAGAAAAGAGCATAAGGAGTCATATTGCCTGGCGAGTCGTGTAATTTTGACCAAGAAGATGAGTAACAATGCCAGATCGTTCCCGCGTCCCAATTCGACCAGGTCTGTCACCGCAACTTTCAAGATTGACGGAGCCAGCAAGTACAAATACACAATTGTGAAAATCAGTGGCTTCCAAGTCAAGTTACAAATCGACACGGCTTCAGATATAACCCTGATATCTCGTGACACTTCGTGTATGCTGGGGCGACCGACACTGTTACAAACGGGCCACACAGCATGGAATGCTTCAGGAAGTAAGTTAAAATTGCTCGATGAACTGAATTGTCACACAAACTTCTGCGATAAGCAAATGCAGACCACATGTTTTGTCAGCTACTACAAGTCAAGCTGTTGTCGCAACCGTCGACATCGAGCCTGATGTTTCAAACTCAAAGTACCGAGATAAAACGACGTCACGATGCATTGTTTCAACCTGGTCTCGTATGCTGCAGCATAGCTACTGTCGCGTTGAACCTTAAACCAGACGCCAAGACAGTCTTCAGACCAAGACGCTTAGTGCCCTATTCAGCCCATTTCTTAGTGGAAACCGAGTTAAACCGACTACAATCTGAAGGGATAATCGAACGAGTTCACTATTCAGGATAGGCAGCCCTTATCGAGGTGGTAAAGAAAGGAAACCGCAAAGTCCGTATTTGTGCTGATTTCGCGAGGGATTTGAATTGTGTACTGGAAGCTCATCAGTATTCCCTGCCAGTATCGGAAGACTTGTTCAGTAAATTCATTGGGGGAAAATGTTTCGCAAAACTTGACCTAGCTAATGCGTATCTACAAATCCCAATTGTGCATCAGTGCAGAACACTACTGACAGTAATTACCTACCTCGGACTATTTCAATACAACAGGCTGCCATTCAGAGTGAAAACCGCACCGGCTATTTTTCAACAAATAATGGATACCCAGCTGAGCGATATCCCAACTACCGCAGTATACCTGGATGATGCGTTGATTATGGGCTCAGGTCCGAAAAACTTGATACAGACACTAGAGAGAGTGCTTTCGCGTCTCGAAGAAACTGGATGTTGATTACAGGATAAAAATGTAAGTTCCTATTAGAAAGTGTCAAATTTCTTGGATTTATCATCAACAAACATGGCCGGGGCCCGAATCCCGACAATATTGAAGCCATCAAAAAGATGATGCCCCCAGCAGACATTTCAGAGATCCGCTCGTTAGTGCTTTCTTACCAAGCCTTCAATAAATAAGAGGTCCGCTGACCAGCTACTGACAAAAGACAAGGGTTGAAAATGGACAAAGGAATGTCAGCAGTCCTTTGATGCAGTCGAAGCAACTCTCACTTCTGATCTACTCTTGATTCACTTCATTCCGAATTTCAAAATTGTCCTTGCTACGGATGCTACCAGTTATGGTGTCGATGCAGTTATCTCCCACGTTTATCCGCAGAGAAGAGAGAAGGCTATCGCGCACGCAGCACAGTCAATAATAGTAGATGAAATGAAGTATAGCCAGATAGAGAAGCAAGCGCTTGCGATTGTTTCCACAATAAAAAGGGTTCCATAAGATGCAATATGGCAGACATTTCACACTCCCGACTGACCACAAACCACTTCTGTCGAAGAAATTTGTTTTTACGGCAAACCGATTGCAATGATGCTGGACCATATTACTGGCGTACGAATTCAGTATATAGTATAAACCTATGCAACTAACCAGTAAAGCGGATGCCCTGCGTCATCTCATCAATTCACACCCAAAGAAGAACGACGATTATGTGATTTCAGCTAGCACTTTCGGATCAGAATTCTAACGAGTCCTGGCTGATAATGTGAGAAGACTAACAGTAACAGCCGACATCATTCGTATGGAGACATCACGGGCAAGAAGCTTGGAGAAAGGGATGCAATGCGTATGAGCGTGTTGGCTAAATGGAAGCATACCTGCAGAGTTGCGGCCGTTATACAATCGAGGTGGATCCCTGTCAGTCTTTGACGATTGTCTGGTGTTTGGAGATCAAGTGGTGGTGTCAAAGAAATTACAGAGGCAAATATTGCAGCAGTTTCACACGGGGCACCTTGGTACCATCCGCATGAAAACCTTGGTCCGCATTTTTGTTTG
Source organism: Dicrocoelium dendriticum (assembly GCA_944474145.2). Lineage (NCBI taxonomy): Eukaryota > Metazoa > Platyhelminthes > Trematoda > Plagiorchiida > Dicrocoeliidae > Dicrocoelium > Dicrocoelium dendriticum. The sequence continues at coordinate 27,996,908 of OX104060.1, read as the reverse complement.
CTGGCCAGAAATGGATTACGAAATTGAAAAATTTTGCCAACAGTGTCAGCCTTGTCAAATTGCAGCGGAGGCTCCTCCCAAGTGTCAGTAGTAACCCTGGCCTAAAGCAGAGAAACCGTGGCAACGAATACACTTGGACTATGCAGGACCAATTAATGGCTAATCCTATCTCGTTTTGGTCTACTCACTCACCAAATGGCCTGATCTGATTCCGGTCAACATTACGACTGCCCAACACATTGTCAACGAGCTGGAGAAGCTGTTTCGATTTATCGGTCTGCCAGAGATGTCAGTAACAGACAATGGAACCCATCATTATCATCATCATTATCATCATCATCATCATCATCATCATCATCATCATCATCATCATCATCATCATCCCCACCATCATCATCAGCATCATCATCATCATCATCCTCATCATACACGTTAGCTATAGGTGGAAAACACCTCAGCTACTGTGCCGCAGTACATAGAAAAAAGGGGAGAAAAAGCAACTGGTGTAAGCCGGCTGAGCTACCGGTAACGGATGGGCATCGTTCCGGTAAGCTACAAGCCGGCTACTGTGCATCAAAAAATTATATGCAAAATTATATACGGTTAAATAATGAGGTCGTGGTTGGAGGGGGAGGCTAAGAGGGATGGGGTGGGACAAAGAAACTCACAGCACGAACGCCACTGAGGTCCGCTCCTAGCCATATCAGCAAGTGTGTCGAACCAAACGTGTTCATCGTCTTTCGGACCCCAACCAAGCAGCCGAGACGTTCCAACCGAGGCCAGTTCAGAAGTGAGGGCTTTCATTCCTCTCGACCAAGTCATCGCTTGGCCACCCCTTCTCTTCTTCCATCCACACCCCCGGCACGTATACAACACATCGCGGGAGTCCGCGGACTGGCATGCGTAACAGGTGGCCGAGCCATCGGAGCCTGGTGTGTGAAATAACGGTGCTGAGCGGTTCAGTTCCTTTTCCTGTGCCATAAACAAGGCGTCGAACACGCTCGTTGCTCACGCGGTGTTCCCACCACATGTGAGCTAAATTACGAAGGCACCGGTGGTCGAACGTAACTAGCCTCTTGAGGTCCGCTAGTTTAAGCAGCCAGGTTTCACAACGGTACAGTAGGGTCGAACGTACTGCTGCATTGTACACTCTACCCTTCAGGTCAAGAGTGATGTCGCGCCGGCGCCATAAGTGGCGAAGGTTAGCAAAAGCGCCCCGAGCTTTTGCTATACGGTTCGTGATCTCATCTTCAATCCCACGGGCGCTGATACAACGTCCCAGGTAGTTGAATTTTTGAACGACTTCTAGCTGATCCCCACCAAGGGTCAGCGTAGGAGGTGGTCCAGACCAATCTTGGAGGAACGCTTTGCACTTCGAGGGTGCGAAACAAAGCCCGAAGTGACGGACAGCTAGTGCTAATCTGTCCAATGCCGCTTGACATGTTTGTGAGCTGTCACAGATGTAATATCATCAGCATACTCTAAGTCAAGAAGTCGTTCTCCTGGGAGTAGCTCCACACCTTCTAAGTCGTGTCCTGTGAACGCGATTTCCATGACTTCGTCGACAGTGAAGTTGAAGAGTGAAGGTGACAGCGGGCATCCTTGTCTCACGCCGCTGGAGATATTAAAGGGCGACGACAACTTGCCGTAAGCCCACACTCTGCCCGAGCTACGCGCATATAATGCTCGGATAATATGCACATATTTCTCGGGCACACCTTTCCTGAGCAAACAGTCCCAAAGTGCATGTCTATCCACCGAATCGAATGTACCTTTGATATCGAGGAACACGACAATGGTGGGCCGCCAATATATGTGACGGTGCTCCACAATGGAACCCAATTTACCTCAACTACTTTCCCCGAGTGGTGCAAGGAAAAGGGACTTCAGCAGATGTCCTCACCACCATATCATCTGCAATCAAACGAACAGGCGGAAAGATCCGTGGATACGTTCATACGTGCACTCTGTAAAGCAGGGCAAAGAAGGGATTCGCAGGATGCAATCCAATCTTTCCTATGCATGTAGCGGAAAGCTCTGAAGCCAAACGCCCCTGATGGGAAATACCCCACTGAAGTACCATTTGGAAGAAAGATATGGACGTTTGTCGAGGATCTTTTACCAAGGTGAATAGAAAAGCACGGCAGTAGTCACCTGGAGGACGATCGCAAAGTCAGGCTCCGTTACTTCAATGTTGGTGACATGGTTTTACCCCCGGAATTTTCGAAGGCCGAAGCGGTGGTCGAGCGGAAGTGTTATCGGCCGGAAGGGCAGAGTTATCTACGCGGTGATGGTTGGACGTGAGGGGTGGATTAGGCACATCAATCAGTTGAGACCGAACCATGGCACAACCCAACGTCCCCATAGGCCATCAGCTTTGCACTGGGACATTCTACTAGACTCGTTCGGGCTGGAAGTTGAGGGTCATCAACCCGTTGAGACATAACAAATGCTGCAAACATCAAATGCACAACGCAGGCCGGCTCGGAAGCGGAGACCACAAAGCTACGAACAAAATCAGCTTCGAAGTGTTTGCCAGGTAACTCAATTCGGAAAGCCATGTAACAGGTGGGCAAGAAAGCTGATTGCCAACGTGCTCACGTTCGCAAAAAAGCGTGCGTGGGACAGACCCCGTGAGTGTGTTGTCACGGCCCAGCCGAAAGCTGATGAAATCGCGCGTCAGACATCACGTACGTTGCCATGCCCCAAGTAGGCGGATGAAGACTGGCGTGTCCGAGCATGACGGTGAACTGGCCAGACGGAGCGAACAGTCATGTGTGGAGCCTGGGCGTACGAGGAAGACAGGTAGTTAAATCCGCTAGGCGGTGTTTAGAGGATTAGTGAGACCGAGCTATAAATATGAGCGTTCTCGGTTCTAATACAACTCTGGTCGACTAAGTCTTCTTCTGTTTTCCTTCCTGTCGGGTTGGTCAAGGCGTCAAGCAGAGCAGGCGTAAGGGCGTAGATTTACCGGCAGGCGTGAAGCAACCGGTCGATTGCGGGTACAGCGTTATAACAATATAAAAGCTTCATTGTCCATCTAAGCAATGTACACTGTGTGATTCATCGAGAGCAGCTTGTGGCTAAGAACTTGGGAATGTATTTAAACGATTCACTGTTAACTTAGAATAGTTCTCAATAATATCAAATCAAGGTCGTCTTTTTCAGCAGCTGTATGAGGAGAACGGTGAAGGGTTCCAGGTTCTCCTGCAGCATACGGAGGTTAGATGACTTTCCAAAGGTAAGTGTATTCGCCGTTTTGTTCACTTTGGGAACCCCTCATCATATTTCTGAAACCTACCAACATCTAAGCCAGACGTGTTTTGTCTGGCTGATGTTTTTGCAAAACAGCTTATTAAATAAAACCTTTCAAAGCAAGTTGAGTAATCTCATCTCAACCGAAGAAGCCATAATCGTCTTTCTTAAGAAGCTGGAAAGGTATGCTCAAAACATCGGAAGTCAGGAAATTTTACAGTTTCCAATTCTCGCTACAGTCAAGGAGAAGCTAAAGGATGAAGACGTGGTTGTTTATGTCACTCATTCACAACAACCCAGAAAAGAACGAAGACGGGTTTCATGACTTGATTGACAATGAAATCCCGATTTGGGTTTTAAATCCCTTTGATGTACAGTTATATGATGTTGGAGTTAAAATCTACGAAATTCTTGTAGAGGTTCAAGGTGTCGCGCAAGCACGATCCAAATTCATGCAATAGGTAATAGACTTTTAGATAAAGGCTGATTTCCCTAACAGATATCCCGGACTGTGAGAAATAGCTACAATATATTTCATTGTTCATTGAGTTGTAGAGAGCAAGAGGGAAAGCCCTTATCAGCCCCATCGATACCGTATCTTAATGGTTTTGTTGCATGTCATTGCATTACGACGTTCCTCGAGGGTGCGTCACAAATGCAGTGCCAGCCGCAAGATTCTAGCATTCTTAGCGAATGTTTATCTAGCAGCCGCCTGAAACATTCCTCGGATGGCTAGTCTGCAATTTCTTCCGGTAGGCCGTTCCAATAATTTACCACTCTAGTGGATAGGGTGACATCTATTCGAATTCTGCGTCTTGTTTTCTTAAACTGTTGCCATGTGTGACTTCTTGGGGAACAGTCAGTGTTGGGCCAGAAGAACGGTTGTAAATCACTACCAAGTTCCCCTTTGAGGATGGGCTTAGTGTAGATGTGATCCCCCCCGGCGACGGCGGAACTCCAGACAGAACAGTTTTGTCTGCTAGAGTCTAATAAGGTACGGGAGATCCCGAAGCCCCAGAACAGCTTTCGATGCACGTCTCTGAACCATTTCCAGCAGAACGCATTTAAAGGTTGAAAGCGGATGGATGGCTGGTAGGCTATATTCTAAGGCTGGACGGAGGTATGAAGTGGAAAATCCTAAGAGTCAATCGAGCGAATGACCTTCTTAAGGTACCCACCAGTCTCCTTCCAATGGCCACCTTCTTCAACATGTCCTGCGTCGTTCTAAGGTCAAAAGTCACGATAACCCCCAGATCTCTGTCGTGAGTGATATATTAGATGAGAAAACCACCAATGTGATATGCACCGTACTGTTCAGTGCTACCCATTGGGAGGAGAGCGCATTTATCTCGGTTTACTGGTCCATTCGTGTAGCTGGCCTAGATCCCTTGTAATCTGTCCCCATCCTCAAGGCTGGATACTGTTGGACATAGCTTAAGGTCATCGGCGTAGTTCAAACAGTCGGTTGGAAGTGTAGTTGACAGATGGTTGATGCACAGTTTGAAGAGCTCTTGTCCAAGCATTGATCCTTGGAGAATGTCACTAGTCATAGGCACTGGAGCAGAGAGGGTTTGGTTCACTTGTACGCGCATTGTCCTACCTCTTAAGAAATTAGTAATCCAGGAGAGAAGATTTCCTGTCATGCCAATTCCCTGGAGTTTATGTAGCAGTCGTACGTGTGGAACTTTATGAAAGGCTTTAGTGAAGTCAATGAATATTACGTCAACCTGTTTTCGGACATCTAGAACTTCTACCCATCTTTCCCTGGCAATGTGTGCGTTAGAGGTGCATGCGCGTGCTCTCCGGAAGCCATGTTAAGTGGGTGCGATGATGTTTAGATCAACACAGTGTAGCTGGAGGGCGCGCTTGACTATTGGTTCCATGGTTTTGCATACGACTGATATCAGGCATACCGGCCGGTAGTTCGCTGGGTCTTGTTGGTTTCCCCCTTGTATTTGGGCAGGACGGTAGCTGCTTTCCAGCCTGCGGGTAGGCGGCCGACTTCGGGGGAGTGCCGAAATACTTGGCAGAGGGGGGTGCCGATGTAATCAGCTATCTTTTTTTGGGGAAGGTGGTATGCAATCCGTCCGGACCTGGGGAGGAGTTCGGGTCAAGTTGGAGGATTAGCTTAGTGACTACCTCGGGGTTAAGTTCAACTTGGTCCAGAGAGGAGTAGTGTGCAGGCAAACAGTTGTTGAGCAGCTGAGGTTCCACTGAGTAGACCGAGGAATATTGCACTGCAAGTAGGTTTGCTTTTTCGTCATCGCCGTAGAGAACGGTACCTTCCTTAGGAGAGGATAGAGCGGGGATTCCACAACCCGTTATATCATTTTGCTTTAGATGGGGGAGAAGATTTTGGGAGCTCTTGGATACCATGGCCAGTCCATGTTCACAGTGTAGTCTTTTGGCTCGTATTTTCCGTGTGCATAGCTTTCTACGTAGATTGATATCTGTTCTGTGCTCTTAAATTGATCCCGTAGTTTCCGTCGTTTTTTCATTAAGGATCTTGTTTCTTTATCAAGCAATGGGGGTGGTCTGCTCTTGCAGTTTTGAAAAAATTATTCAAGGAGCTGGATCCTCTTAGATCGTAGGCGTTCGAATGCGTCATCCAGCTCCGAAGATTGCAGAATACGCCAGTTCAGGTTGCTTGCAGCCGTTGTTAATCTGAGCTGCTCAGTGTGCCAGAAATTTCGATGAAGCGTCACGTGCTCGTGGATTGTGAGGCGCCGTGTCCACGAAAATTAGACTGTACAATGAGCACATCCCGAAAGTTTGGATACTGGTTAGATCTGCGACATCAAATGGGGCCAAGGAGAGAACAAGGTCTAGAATGTTTGTTGTCTGACCAGGGACCATCTGTGTTGCTGTTAAGACATGTTGTCTCAGGTTGCACTCGTAAACAGTATCAAAGAGATCAACTTCAAAGGAGTCCGGTGGAATATCACTGTGAAGAAGGGTTCAGATTTTGCAAGAGGGCGTTGAAGGCATCCGTTAGGAGACAGTTTTGCTTCTGCTGTTGGTTCCACTGGGTATGAGCCAGGTACTTCAGGGGCTCTGTTGACCACTCCGACCATCAGCGACTGGGATCTGTCATGAATTCCCCACCGGAGCATTTCTGACGCATCATGCTTATCATAACCGGGTTCCACAATGTGTGCTATGAGGCAGTTCATTGAATAGAGGATTAGTCCTCCTCCAGACCTCCCACAAAAGACATCGCATCGAACCAGCTGATGTCCTGAAACGTGAGCCTCCGAGTCAGATATAACCGATGACAGCCAAGTTCCGGTAAACGCCACTAGGTCCGGTTGCTGTTCAGAGATAAGGAGTGGAATCTTATCCAGCTTGTTTTTGAGACTGCGCAGGTTTACGAGTATCACTCGCAATCTGTCCTTTAGGTTTGAGCTCCGAAGAGAAGGAGGGCTGGCCTTTATTGAACTCTGAGATTTTCTTGCTGCGCGGTAATACACAATGTGTGGATCTGTTTTTCCATTTGCTCGTCGGCTTCGCAGCTCGCAAGCAGCTCGCCTCATCCTGACTCGGTCCTAGGGGGAGCGGTCTTGCAGCCCGTAGCAAGTTTCTCCCTTGAGGCTCGGGGTCCATCTCAGGATGCTTTGGCCTTCTTCTTCATCCTGCTAGACAACCTTTAGAGGACGAAGCTTGGATGGCTCCTCTCTTTTTCTGCCGAGGCGAAAAGCAGAGCCCAGGTTTGTCCCTTGCTCATCCTCATCAAACAATATGATCAGTCGTTTGAAAAAGGCTTGGTAGTCAAGTAACCTTTCAGCTGGAGTCCATTTGTTGGATTCCGGGACGTTTGTGATTATCAGGCAGCGGTTTCGAGCAGACGGCTTGTTTCGTTCCAGTGTTGCTGGCTTTTGTGGGCACTGTTTTCTTTGACCAGTTGCTTAAGCTGCGCTACTCTATTTTAGCCGAACTTTAGTTCCTCCTTTTTGTTGTTTGATTTCACCTTCGGCCGTGAGGATATCTTCATCGAGGCTTTGTTCTCAGCTGTAGTTATCCGCGATTTTTGCTGAGGTGTTGGCGCTCGCAACTGCGACATAGGACTTGGGCTTGTCCATCAACCCATAGTCTTTCTCACTGAGCAACGGTGTTAAGTCCAACGTAGTGGAGGGCGCCCAGCTTCATTTTCCTTTCGGTGTAGAATACCCAGACCCAGGCAGAGACCCTGATTTGATAGGCGTCTCGCTGTCCGTGTTACAGACGGCTTGCGCAGTAGTAGTACGTAGGTTGAAAGGGTTCCTCAGAAGATGCATATTGCTGACCAGTGCTAGACACGGGTCACAGTGAAAATTGACTCCTTTAGATGTAGTGCGCTGAAGACATTGATAAAGATCCTTATCAATGTTACAGCAAACTATGTGTATCCACTTGTCGCACAGTGCGCATTGGAGGGCCTTTGAACGTGAAGTGACAACCTTCCTACAGTCCAAGTACTTGGATGTCATATTCCGAGAGGAAATTTTGACAACAGGCAACTTTGTCAAAAGTCGATTAAAACACTTCTTCACGAGAAATTTATCTAAAAGACTCGGAAGTATATCCCACTAGAAAGTGACGTTAACGCGTAGTACTCACAGATTTGATTTCCATCCACATACTTGGTTGAACGTGGATTTAGCAGAGTGTTTGCTCTAACAAATCTCAAAACAGATTGGACATCACAGCAAAAGGAGGTATTTGACTCCCGCTGTCGAGTCTGGAACCGGACAAATGCAAGCTTACTCAAATACCTCAGGCTCAAAGCTTGCATTTATATTCCGACAAATTGTTGATAAGAAATTACTATACCGCTTAATTCATGACGTGCTTTACAGTTAAAGTTAACAGTACTTAACTAAAGTATCAAGTATTAATGATGACATTTGTGTAATTGCAGATAAGTGGTTTGATGTTATTGCAAAAGGATTGTTATCGTGAGGATGTAAAAGTCCAAAAATGAGGTTTATAAAGGAAAGAGCAGTGCTATCAGCATTAACAATTTGGCCATCATAGTAAAAGATACTAAGTTGATAACTGGAAATCATAGATTTGGGTCTGGCATTGCATGCTGCTGAAATTGTGGCGTACGAAGGTGGGGGTCACGAGAAATAGAAAGGTACGAAAGGGGGGCCACGCTTGAATAAAGCTTGAGAATGCCTGCCTTTAGTGATACTTTGATGCGCTGTTTTCAGTCGGTTAAGTCTGACAAGGCCTCTACATACTTCACTTTATCTGGGACTGAATCTGACTGAGCAGCAGTTTCCATCCATCTCTAAGCCTTAAACTGTTAAACTAATTACTGAAACGGTGAAAGACAAACTGATACGATAGCATTTTTTTCTTAACGTTTTGGTAATGTAATGAGGCGTTTAGGGGGTGCCACGTAGCAACAGTACGAATTGCAATGGATACCAAGACATGAGTATGCTAGCACTATACTAGTAGCAATGGGTTGCACCTGAGATAGACTCCCACTGTCTCCTGCTGTCCAAAACGGTTTCAACGACACTATATCGCAACCAATCTATTTGTACCTAAATGAAGTCCAAAACGATAATTTACTGAAGAATAAACCGTGGTTTTATTACTTCTTTAAACTAATTTAGGGTCGGAGTGGCAAACCAAAAGAGGCTCTGATAAATCTTCGACCGGAAGACCCCTGGAAATTGTTTCGGAATTACTTTCCATCACACATACGAAACCATCATTCCAAGATTTTCTATCTCAGGCAGTGACGATTCCAGATGTTGTCCCAATGGAATCGCGGAATGTCGTGCTCCAGATAGCTCGCGCGTGGCGCTCAAAAATAGGCGCATCCGCACCAGGTAAACCATTGTCGGCAAGGAAGCGAAAACCGGGAAAGAAACACCATTCTGCAACATCAGATATTTATGAAAGTTTTGCGAGTATGAACAATCCGAAAGGCACTGACGCAAACGGAGCATATTTTGCAAATCAGTTTGAAGCAATTTCCAGTACATCTCCAACATCAGGCGGTAATAAAAATGATACCTGGTCAATTGAAAAGGAAGAAAGCAACTACAGTGACGAAAATTTAGAGGAGTCGGACGAACAATCAGGCATGTCTCCACGCTTTCATAAGAATCCATTGGTAAGGCATGGTAGACATTTTTATTAGTGAATACGAAGAAAAGTCAATGTATATGCTATGTGTTGTCGGAGATAATTGCATAAGCAAGTGATCTTCCTAAACAAGATGAAGCGGATATACTCGGAAAATAACTGAAAATCACCGGCTAGAACAGACTTAAATAACTGGTAATAAATTGAGCATAAGTCTATCCATGGCTTAATAATATTCAGGAAATATATATCTGTTGATGACACTGGACTGACTGGACAGAAAAAGTGGAGGCTGGCGCATAATGTTAGGTTGCTTACCTAGACTACTTTTAGTCATTCAACTAAAAGCCATCGCATCCTACTAGCCAAGCTCCAACAATACCGCATTGTTGATCCCCTCCTAGGGTGTTTTAGCAGATTCCTCTCTCACAGGCGTCTAAAAGAGGAACTGTGAACTTGTACCCAATCTTTACCAAGTCGAATGCGATGTGCCGGAAGCTCCGATATTGGGGCCCTCTTTGTTCTTGATCTTTATCCACCATCTAGTAAACTTAGGCACTTTAAAGTGCTTACATTACGCCAGTAACACCAAGGTTTGGCGGCTGCTTATGGTGCTTGACGACGACGTGTAGCTTCGAAACGATCTCATTAAGATTAATGAGTGGGTAATCTATAATTATCTCCAATGTAACATAATAACATAGTAAGTCTTCCATCCACGACACCAAACGGTTCACACTTATGAACATTGTATTCTTAAAAAAGCGCTCGGTGTGTTGGTCCGGAGTACTCCGAAATAGTACCAAGAAATGGTATCCAAAACGTGGAATACGTACGGAGTGAGCTTGTTCAGTTTGACCCATGTATGTCCTCCCAAAGACATTCTGCATACATACGCCCTCACATGGAATATGTGATTCAAGCATGGCATCCATAATATAAGCCGGATCTCACTGTCTTAGAGATTCCACAATGTCGGAACACCAACAGCGTCAAAGGGCTGTATCATTACCTTACAAACAGTGACTGTGTTCGCAATTTCCCGTAAACTGCATCGGCATTTTGCGACAGAACCTTGTCATGATTTGCGAGATTTTAAGCAAACCCTATCATTTGTGCCATCATTTGATAAAGTTTGGCAGCACAATACAGCGGTCTGGCGTGTAGACGGGATTGCATCTGACTACGTATCTGGTACACACGGAATTTCCTCCCAGGGTTTGGTATTTGGTCCCGTACATTATATACTATCAAAGGTCTTGTCGACAAAGCGCTGGCCACATTACACCACAAATAACACACAAGAACTATACACACTTTCAGTAAACCAAGGCGTATAAACCCACACCCGTTTCACTGGGAAAACCAAATGTGGACATCTTTCAAAGCACATAAAACCATATGTGTACGATTCAGTCGGATAACATGTTGACCGGCAACTACACTGTTTTTAAGTCCTCAATGTCTATAGCCGTTTTCTTGCTTTAACTACCTCACCAACCCCCTGGTTGGACATGCTAAGTTTCAGCATGTGTATTCCCGATAACCAACTGCTAACCACCCGACTCCTGCGTTGTTTGCTCGCCACAGGTGGGGATGGAAGAAGAGGAGGGGTGGCCAAGCGATGGCTTGGTCAAGAGAAACGAAGGTCCTTACTTCGAAGTTACTTCGGTTGGAGCCTGTCAGCTTCCTGATTGGGGACCAAAGGACCATGAATAAGTTTGGCTGGATAAACTTGTTGAAATTGCTAGGAGCCGATCTCATTGGCGTTTGTGTTATGAGCGACTTTTTTCTTCCCCCTCCAGATAAACCTCAAACGGGGATCTCATTTATTATGCATAATATAACTCTTTTGCGGTACAGTAACTGGCTGTTAGCTCTCCGGAAAGATGTTCATCCGTTATTGGTGACGCAACCGGCGTGCCTGTGTGGCATGGTTTTTCTTTTGTATTAGGGCACAATAGCTGAGGTGTTTTCCACCTGTAGTTAACGTGTATAATGATGAGGACCATACAAAGACCAGTTGTATAGCTTTTTAGACACTTCAAGTAAAGACGGTTGGGTCACAAGAATGTGTCCACTCTTTGGGTGCAGCTCTGCGAACGGCCACCAAGTTATTGCAATCATTTATTTTTGTGTTGCAGATTAATCCATAGAAGAACACAACACCATTTCGATGATATCTGATTACTGCACACAAAATGAGGATGTAAATTGCTTAAAATGAGCCGAGTAATTTACACGGAAGTAGTAAAAATCTGCAGGCGAAGTACCCACTTGTTGAGCAATGTGCACACCGGTATATCCTGTTTACAATATACCTAATATGGTTTGTTGCTGTTGCTCACGGATGAAAGCTGCGAGGTTCGTTTCTCTCTCATGGATTCATAGTAGAGCAAAAAACAGCAGCGATCTATTTTCTCTTGGTCCAGGAAAGATAATCGTGTAGTATTTATCCACTATGCAAACACCATTAGAGAAATGAAATGGTGTGCGTGATGGAAACGTTAGACGAATGATACCTAGCGCCATGAGCTCTGTTTAGACAAACATAGCTGTGCGGATAATGTTGCCGGTAAGTAGTAGTACAAATGTGATGAAGGTCTAGCAGTTTGAGGGTCCAAAGAATGTTGTTGACTCAAAATAAGGGTCTATAACAATTGTCACGTTTGCAGTTCAACAGTGATCATCATCATCATTATACATGTTAGCTAGAGGTGGGAAACGCCTCAGCTACTGTGCCGCAATATATACAAGGAAAAAGGAGGAAAATGCCACAGATACAAGCCAGCTGAGCAACCGGGAACCGATGGGGATCGTTTCGGTAAACTACCAGCCGGCTAGTAGGCAACGAAAAAGTTACAATGCAAACTTATATAACGCTAGGTAGTGAGATGGTGGTTGGAGGGGGAGGCTAAGAGGGATGGGGAGGAACAAAGAAACTCACTGCACGAACGCCACTGTGGTCGGCTCCTAGCCATATTAGCAAGTACATCCAGATTAACGTGCTCATCGGCTTTTGGACTCCAACGAGGGAGCTGAGACACTCCAACCGAGGAAAACTTCGAAGTGAGGGCCTTCATTCCTCTCGATCAAGTCATCGCTTGGCCACTTCTCCAATTCTTCCAACCACACCCCCGGCGCGCAAACAACGCACGTCGCGGGAGTCGGTGGGTTGGCGTGCGCAACACGTGGCCGAGCCATCGAAGCCTGGTGCGTGAAATGACGATGCTGAGCGGTTCATTTCCTTTCCTTGTGCCGTAAACAAGGTGTGGAACAGGCTCTCTGCTTACGCGGTGTTCCCACTAAATGTGAGCTAAATTGCGAAGGCACCGATGGTTGAACGTAACTTGCCTCTTTGTTTCGGCTGATCTAAGGGGACAGGTTTCGCAACCGTACAGTAAGGTGGAACGTACCGCTGCATTATACACTCTACCCTTCAGGGCGAGAGTGATGTCGCACCGCTGCCATAGGTGGCTAAGACTAGCAAAAGCACTTCAAGCTTTTGATGTTCAGTTCGTGATCTCATCTTCAATCCCAAGGACACTGATACAATTTCCCAGGTAGTTGAATTTTTGAACCACTTCTAGCTGATCCCCAACAAGAGTTAGCGCAGGAGACGATCCCTGCAAATCTTGGGGGAAAACTTTACAATCCGATGTTGCCAAGTAAAGCCCGAAGCGGCTGACAGCCAGTGTTAATCTGTCTGGTGCAGATTGGCACGTTTGGGAGCTGTCATAGATGAGGGAAATGTGGTCTGCATGCTCCAAGTCAAGAAGTCGTTCTCCTGGGAGTCGCTCCACACTTTATAAGTCGTGTCCTGTAAATGCAATCTCCATGACTTTGTCAATAGCAAAGTTGGAGAGAATAGGTGAGAACCGACATCTTAGTCTCACACCGCTGGAGATATAAATGACGAGGACAACTTACCGTAGCCGCTCACTCTGCCTGAGCTAAGCGCATAGAATGATCGGATGATATGTACATATTTCTCAGGTATACCTTTCCTGAGTAGACAGTTCCAGACTGCACGTCTATCTCCGAATCGAATGCACCGTTGATGTCGAGGAACACAACTAGGTTGGGCGGTCAAAATATGTGACGGTGCTCCAACAATTGACGCAAACAGAAGATGTGGTCAAGGCAGCCACGACCTCGACGAAACCCGGCTTGCTCTTCGCGAATATGGATTTCCAGAGTGCCAGTTGTAAAAAGTCGGTCCTTCAGGGACAACACGTATATTCTGCAAACAAAAGCACCAGGCGAAAACGCAGGCAGAGGGCGAGTGAAACATATCGGTATATACAGCTAGTTGGATCCATAATTAACGACCTTTGTGAATGCATGACATTTTCCTTTGATTCAGTCAAACAAACTCACTCCAATGCGTCCAACTGTTGGCCAGTCAGCGTGCATGCGAGAAACGTGTGAACGTCCAATCAGCTGCCGCCTTTCCTTGCGGCAGCCTAACGGCTTCCTTGCTGGGCTGGCACCGCACGTTCGTTCGAGTGTATACTCCCATCACACCAGTCAGTCTGTGAAGGACGACAGGGCAAGCATTTTGGATGCGATGGGGATCCAGCTGATTCCTCTATGGTTGTCGCATTCTAATCATGAGTCTCCCTTGGAAATTGGAACTATGACGGAGCGGCTCCAGCCGGTTGGGACAGTTCCCTGCTCCCACAGTGTCACTAGTAACTCATATATATCATCCACAACAGCAGGTTCCTTGAACTTAAAGAGAGCTGGAGAAACATCGTCTGTTCCCGCGGCTTTATATCATTTCAACAGTACGATCTCATGTTCAAATTCTGAGCGAGAGGGCGGATTCAAAGGGACAGCCCACGGAGCAGGGAGAGCAGTGGCCGGTGAGGAATCGAACAATTCCGACCAATTAAATTTCCATTCAAAATGCTCAGCCCAAAGCTCCAAACGTTTTAACCAATTGTGGATAGACTGTCCACCCTCGTCACATATTGTTTCACTAACACCAGGTCTCCTGCTGCCCGATTCCCGTATCAGCCGGAATAACTGTTGGTGGTTACCAAGGGCAGCGGCCACTTCCATCTCCGATGCACGATGAGACCACCAGGACTCGCGGTCTGTCTTCAGATGATCACGGAGTTTTGCCCGGATCACTTTTCGGGTTTCATTGTGTTTGCTTTTAGCCGGAATATGCCGGCGAGCACCGACAAGTTCCAGGGACTGAGAAGAGACCCAATGTCCATGTTGGCGATTAGACATAGCACATGAGGATTTTCTTGCTGCTGGTAAGGTCTAGTGAATATGAGAGCAGTGAGCTTCAGTTGCATCCAGTGAGCGCTTACTTAACTCGCATGACAGCGTACTTTGATAGGCATTCATAACAGCTGATTTCGCCAGTTGTCTGGTGTCAATGCACTCACAACGCCGTCGTGGGCATCCGGCAAAACGCATCTGCAGGTCAGCATATACAAGTGCATGGTCGTTGTCCACACATGCTCCAAATCGAGCGACCGTTTTGGACGCAGCCTTTCCATCGGTAACTTATGGCAATATGATCGATTTGAGTCCAAGGGTGGTTCGAGGCTGGTGGGCGCCAAGCCACCCTCCGGTGGGTGCTGTGTCGAAAAATTGTACTCATATGAAATAACCGAGCATCTTCACACAAATAAAGTAACCGCTCACCGTTATCATTACGCGAGCCTAAGTTTTGTTAACCGCCCATATGCACTTCATCAGTGGATAATGTTCAAACTTCAGCGTTCAGATCCCCAGCAAACCGTAGAGTGTCCATGCTTTTTCTGTGGCGAAGGAGCTCGTTCACTTGGCGATAGAAGTCGTCTTTTACCGAATCATTACTACAGTTTGTGGGCGCGTAGGCAGCGATGACGAATAGACACCCATTAGTCCCGCGCGACTTCGAAGCTTTGAACGAGCCAACCAATCGGACCGCGCACAACCGGCTACTGATTGAAATCCAATCAAACAGAGTAGCTTCAGCCCGGGGACTCGGGCAATACCAACACCGGCTTGGCTGGTGCTCGGAGCTGCATCGTCACCAGATAGGCGCAATGATAAAGTGCTGCTGGTTTCACCTGAGTGGAATTGCCAAGTGAATACTGAGCTCGAGTCTTGCAGGCGGGTCTCCGATAAGAAGCAGATATCGATCGAGAGGGTCACTAATGTTCGGGCAATTGCTGCCTGTTGACGGATCTGTAGCACTGTGCGTACATTGAAGCATGCGAATCTGAAGGATGATCAAGAGCTCCAAATGGAAGCGGATGAACTGGAGTGGACCGCTTGCTTAGCCATGGGCTTGTTGAAAGGACAGGCATGACTTTCCAGGTTCACATGTGAGCTAAAACTAAAAGGTAAAAGCCTATCAAAGCAAGCTGGGGGAGGGTCAAAAATCAGGAGATTGATACTGGGGGGATAAAAGGGAAGCTAGAACGGAAAGTTAAGGGTGAAAAACGTAAGAGGGGAATAAGAAGATGGGAAGGCTTGAGCAGTAGCATCCAAACCCCTATACACCCAGCCCGATGCAGCGGATAGTGCGCCGTTTATTATCTTCTGCAACGGCCAGAGTATCAAGAAATTGTTTGACGAAAGATTCGTAGTATTACGTGGGTAGGATACTGTCAGGTTGCCCAGGCCTAGGCAGGAGAACGATTAGGGTCCTCAACCAAAGCCTTTGGTTCTAAAACCTGACCGCAAGGCAGCGGTTTTGGTTTTGGGCTAAAAGGAAACCGTTCTAAGGAATATGGAGCCACCCTCATTCCAACCCCCAACTTGGAGGACCAGGAAGCTGAGTTTGTCTGGCTTCTAACCATTGGCCGATCTGGTATTAGTGGCTCTGAAAGTGCAAAAGCACCACCCAGCATAGCTCAGTGGATCTCTGAGGCACACAAACCATCGCACCACGGTAAGGTCCGGCCTCATTTTGCTCCGCGATTCAACAATTGACGTAAGGTCATGTGACTATTACACCTACGGTGTTGCTAATCAGGATAGCTTTGGGTCAAAGTGAGCAGCAATCGATCATGGTCAGGATGTAGACCATTCACAGGCGGTTTGAAGTGGGCTAAAGGCAGCCACTTTTGCTCAGTTATCAGTAGCGTGGTGCAAGGATGCGAAGCAGCAACCAGATTACAGCAGGCCGTAGTGACTTCTCCAAAGAAAATAAACGCTTTGTACCTGCATTTGTATGCCCACGAGGGATGCACACATAAGCAGTGAACACCACATAACTACTAGACACACAAAAAAGCCGCGCCATGCAATCTCCAACCAGATTAACGAAGAGGAGTGTATTTCGTTTTTCAGAACTGATGCACTTAGTATTTAGCTATGTTTGTGCAATAAGCAAGTCCGGTTGCAACTCGGGTGTCCAGGTTAGAGAGCTCAAACGACAACCTGGAGGCGATGCGGCGGTTCATCCCAGTATGTTGTAGATGTGGATCCCATCGTGTTTGCAGTACACATCAGTAGCATGTTGGACCGGGCCTTGCGGGATGTGGAGGAACCGTCAAAAACAGCAAACAGAACGATTCCCCTTTTTGTCTGCCGCCGTGTGTGCAGCATACAGATTCCACTGGTTGTCTGTACACAGCTAATGAGAAGACGCGAAATATCTGAATACAAATTATTCCGTTGAAATGTTTTTGCTTGTTAGTTTGAAGTTTGTGATGGGAATATCCTGTATGAAAACAATTACTGATGGGTCATTTCACGGCCGGTCTCCCTCTGACAATCGCGAAACGCGTCCCGATCGCGAACGCTACTCGGTGTATGCGGCTAGAGGAGTTGGCTCAGACAACTCGAGAGCTGTGTGATGCGTTACTCGCGACGCTGAAGGAGGAACAATACGGTGGCGTGGAGTCGTTAGATAAATTAAAACGAGTGATGGAACAGCACTTGCAAGTTGTCAATGGGCTTCATACTTAGCGCTCGGAGTAACGAGCAAGGGGATGTTGCTTCCTTTGCTGGAAACCGGGACACTGGTAAACCCAATGAGCGGTGAGGCGCGTCGCTGTCTGTGTACACGCATACACGCTAGTTTTTCTCCTCCGATCGAGGAACGTGTGTTTGAGGCGCTAAGTAGGGGGCGAGCAAAGAATGGCGGAAGTGGATGGAATGATTGAACGATGTCTGATCGATACTGATGCCGCGGTGTCACTGATCAACCATCGACGAGGCGAAAAGCTTCAGTCGTGCTCGGGGGTCGTGAGAGCTGTTAGCGGTTACTCAGTGGGCACTGACTGTAGGGGCGAACATATCTTGAGAATCGACGGACGGAAACTAAGGCACGTCTTTATCGTGTCACCAGGCACGAAACAAACCATAGTGAGAGCAGATTTCCTGGAGTTCAACAATGCTATGGTAGATTTAAAACGAGGGAAGTCATTGACCGAATACGGTCGCTGCTACTCATTGGCCGGATAGAAACGATACCTTCGCAATCGGTTGTTGTCGCATTACATTTGAGCACGATCTTGCAGTCACTGATTACAAAATATCACCCCCTGTTTACGGATGACTGTAGCCCGTATGGATTTTGCTCTTGGATCTAACACACCATCCCGATAAGCAGCCAGGCGTATCGGCCCCACGGACCCCGAAGGATACCAATCCATCTTGAGACTGAAGTGAAGAAGCAAGTACAAGAGATGTTGGACGCAGATGTGTTTGAGGAGGCGCATAGCCCATACAATTCTCCAGTGGTCATGGTGAAGAAGGAGAATTGGAAATGCCGTTTCTGTATGGACTTCTGAAGGCTGAATGTAATTTACTTGAGTCGTTTGGTACCAGGGTCATTATTTGCTGACATTTTTGATAGATTGCCACATTCTAAGATATTCACGGTTCTGGATCTGAGATCTGGATATTGGTAACTGGCGAACAAACGATAAGACCGAAAAATGGCTTTTACCGTCGGTGAAAAACAATCCAAATTTAGCAGGATACTTTTTGGATTATCAGGGAGCTCCGTTTACCTTCTGACGTTTAATGCTTCGCTTACTGAGTGGCTTGGAGAACTTGACGGTGTACGATGACGATATCATGGTGTATAGCCAATCAGAGGATGAGTACAGCCGCCAGTCCAATCAGTCTTAGAACAGATTCAGCGGTTGGTACTCCGTATAACTGGAACGAAATCCCTGTTTGAAAAGACGAGTCATCCTATTGGGTAATAAAGTGAGACAAGGTGAAGTGAAGCCACTGCCTGAGAAAATATTGAGAATACAAGACGCTCTAGTTCCTACTTCAAAGTGCACTCTCACAGCGTTCCTTGGCCGTGCTGGGTACTACAGCTAACTCGTCAAAGTATTCAACAATTTATCCTCACGATTATATACATAGGATACGAAATTCCATTGGACTGTATAAGCCCAACAAGAATTTGGTCGCATTCTACCGGTTAAGGGAAAGCATGAGCTGACCCAGAAATTACCAATTGCTGGAGATATATTCACGGTGGCCACGGATGCCCGCGATGTCGGCGTCAGCGCGGTTTTGGAACAAAGCCATGCGACGATTGAGTGCGCCAGCAGAATTTTGCCACCGGCAGAACGCGAATACGACGACAGAGAAGGCATGTTTCGCAATCGTCTGGGCGTCGGACAAATGATTCATTTGGGAATTAATCAATCATCTCAAAGTGTGTGAGCATCACCATTGCACATTACAGTGGAGAAAACAGCATCCGATTGGAGACCATGCGGTGACTATAGCACAGTTAATCGTAATCCACTTCCATTCCACACATACTTTCTTCTCCTTATTCGATATATTTGTTTATTAACATAATGACAACATGCGCGCTTCTCCGGCTATCCTTATTCTTCCCGATGATATTCACAAGAGGGCTATCACCTATCAATTCGGTTAGTACAAATTTTATCGTATGCTATTTTGTTCACGTAATACTACACTACCAAACCAGTTACGAACTGTGCGGAGGAGAGTAGTTGGCCCCACGTGCTAAGAATTTCTGCAAAGGGACTGTGTACAACACAGCATTTAGAAGCGGTATGGCTGGATTTTAGATTACCAATGAGTAGTGAGGAGTTTGGTGTAGCTTCAGAAGCAATTCGTCGCAGTTCTTTTAGTCAGCAGGCTTCAACACTTCTGGAAAAGCACCGGAAAGCGCTGTTTCGACCTTTCGTGCCCCGTCAGATGTGCGCCCTCTTTGAACCCCTTCCGGCTTCTGGCCTCATGACTTCCGCATGCCAGCTGCTTGTGCCACTAAGTCATGGGTGACGGCCGGAGACAGGTATGCCTGACAGTTGCCTACAATATAGCCTGCTCATCCTCTACTGCCATAGTAGTTACGAACTGTGCAGAGGACAACAGTTGACCTTACGAGATAGAACTTTGCACATAGCGAGTTTGTGCGACCCAGCACTTGGAAGTTATATGGACGGATTTTAGATTAGAGTAGTGGGATTTTTTGTATAATTTCGGTCCTACTTCATTGATTTAGTGATCAGGCAAATTCAAGCGGTCTCCGCCACCCGTGCCGCGAGTACCATGTTCATGCGGACCACCGAATTCGTGTTCCTTAGCTTCGGGCCCACGACCCTGTGTGCTTGCATCTCTGACGAGATCCCTGATACTCGTGCCGCGGTTCTTATAGTAAAAGTCGCAGACTTGCTAGTATAACTTACTTAGCTTAGTCCGGCCGCAATACGAGGAAGCATTTGCCGTTAAGACAAACAGCGTGTGGTTGCCTCGAGGTTGAGTGTTGTATGAAGATTTCTATCCGAATTGCACAGAGCAGGCTATTAATTAGCGTCTAAAAGGAGTACGGCTGCTTCTGCGCGCGCACTAAACGTGCAACTTCATCAATTGCGACTTATGATAAGTTCAGCATGAACGTATCCAGTAAGGGATCCGAAGCTAACATAAATTCATATCCATTTTTGTTTTGTGTGCATACGGCTTTTCAGTTACCCAGGTAGGGGAAGAGGGGGGACATAGAGAACCCCACCCAGCTTCTAAACACACCTGGAAAACAGAGAAATGAGTAGCGTATACTTAAAACTGTCAGGAGCCGGTAACACGGTTTACAGTGGCAAAATCTACTTAAGGGCGCACTTACAGCCCGAATACAGCAACACTGGGACCAGGGAACGTATCCTGAAACGTCCAACGCGTCGTTGAGTTCGAAACCTGTGGGCAATCAGGTGGCTAACACACCTTAGTGTTCGATGGCAGGCCCCACAGAAGCGGGTGACCATCACAGTTGTCCCTCCGCCCTCCGTTAGGTACTCAATTCCGGTTGAAAAGTAAACGATCATTGGCCATAGAGCTGATAACTTTGGATTTACCCCAGTGCTGAACCATCTCTTGTAGTAGTTAATAAGTAATCAGATCGCCTTGCTCGAACATTCTCCGCTCTGAGACGTGCTGATTATCAGCGTCTGCTTATTAATCTCACTTGCTAATCAAACGAGACTCATTCACAATTGCCTTCACTAGAAGGCATTCCCCGATCCATTGTCCAAAGCAATGCGCGACAGCGTACAGCGATCCCGTAAGCCGCTCTCTATGTATACATCCCAGTATTATCGTCTTGCGTCACTAATCTTCCACCTCTAGTATATCAGGGTATCACTGCTGTTAACATACTCTTTACTGACGTGTCACTTCCAACTTTGGATTTTACGGTTCACAACCTACCAGTTTACGGCGCTTCTCAAGCGTATATTTTATGGCCCCTACCAAATGATTATTCAGTTTACTTCTCGCACTTTGTTTTGAAACGCGTTGTATGCTAGCCGTGGAACACGCAGTAGAAGGAAATATATGATCAGTTGCAGTGCAACCTTAGGGCACATCTTGGTACGTCGCCTATCGCAATCAAATGAAGCCAGGAGGCTTTGCGCGGTGCAGTGACTGCATCAGTGAAATTGTGGATGTCCACCAGTGCAGACGTAATTTAACGGTTTGGCCAAAGTAACCCAGGACCCCTCCGCTTAACGGCGCCACTCGTACTGTTCATGTTGCACCGCGCAAGCCATGTGTACACAACACGCGATAGGTCGTACTGTGAAGTGCTTGGGATACAGCCTAGGAACATCAAATAGGAACAACAACTGGATAGCCGAACAACCTCCTCGTGGTCTCAGCTGTGTGGTTCCGGTGTAACCCGTTGCAGCAAATAGTTCGGCGGCGTTGGTGGGTTTTCGCATGGAAAGCGTTCTCTCTATAAATAACCACAAATGTCCGTTTATCAACCGTGCGACTCGCCACAAACTAGTCACTGCCCGTGGATACCTGGATAATTACATCCAATCCACGGTCATCAATCGACTATTCGACGACCTTGAGAGAAGTTGCGTGCTAATCGCTCACTTGTGCACTCGTGGTTTTTTAACTGTGGTTCAGCGCCATTCTCTCGCACACCTTTGGTTTCATACTCATTAGTCGTGCTTTTACAAGCTCTACTTTGTGATACCAGTTTCCCGAGTATACTCCAGCACATCTTACATTTACCCTGATTTCTAACTTCCGGCCGGTGTTTCTCCGATATCCAAGCGCCAAAAGTTGTCTAACTCCAATCGTCGGAGACATTGTTTGGTCTCACTCGATAGACCATTTCAATGGCTTTCGAACGAACTGTCACTCGTTCAAATCCAACATTGCTTGGTGCAGCTACAGGTCTCAAAACAAATTCATCCAGCGTGATCAATAGGCTTAACCACAAAAATTCTCAATCACACATTCGTGTATTCTGTCCCACGTTCAAGCTGACACATTCGACTGGCACGCCAGAGAGGACAGTCTACAAGTACACAACTGCAACGTGACCACTGTGACCTTACCGACAACGTCAATAACAGAATGACCTTTTACCGTAGAAGGTGAGTCAATCAAACGGTTGGTAACATGTGCTCAACAAGCGTGATGCCCGGCGTGCCACAGACTAAAAGCCTATGTGGATCATGTTCCAAACTTGTTAAGAGGGGCATTTTGTGCCGTAAATGTTGCAAGTTCTTCCATGCGAGATGCCTCCGAGGTAAACCTAGTCAGGCCAAGTTATTAAACAAACCAGACTCGCTATGGTTCTGTGTGGAATGCACATCGATCCCACTGATAAAAAGCGTGCTCCTATTATCTCAGAAGTATGACCAGCTACTAGCCAAGTTTGAGGAAATGGTGACCACCAAAATCACTACGGTTGGGGTAAGCATAGCAGACTGTGCGACCCAATCATCCCTCGTAAGTGCTTCTGCTAACCCGCGAAGAACTGTTAATAACACCGTAAGCAACACGACACCTAGAGTCCAGAACATCAACAGCTGTCCCAATACCACACATTTGACTAAAGCGGTTCTCAGTTCGATCGGAGTAACTACACGTAAGGTTACTTCCAAACTCCCGACGGAGTGTGTAGAAAAAGAGCAAGCCGGTACGAGCGAAAGTTTGGTTACGGTTGCCTCCAAGAAGAGCCGTCATTTAAAAGTAACATCACCCCCAACTGAATCGGAAACTGAGGAGCGTAGCTGAGTTTTCTTAGTGCAAGCACCACCGGTTTCCTGCGGTAAATCTCCGAGTACTTCGGTCACTAACCGTGACATGTCGAAAGGTCTAAAGAAACAACTACCTGTACTGAGCGTACTTTGCTCCAATATCCCAGAATCAAATTCGACATCGATAAGAGGCAGGCAGTTGGATGACATCAACCGGTGGGACATTATTAGTAACCTAATCGGAGTTGTACTGAAACCTGTACACGTAGTGCATATTACACGACACCCCAACTCTAAACATTTCGGAGAGCCAAAACTTCAGCGCGTTGTGCTGAACTCCATCACTGAAGTAGAGTCAGTACTACTGTCGAAAGGTAGTCTCAGAAATGAACGCTGCTCCATCCGTATCTTTCCAGACATCCCATGGGGCGAGCGTTATCGAGATAACCGCAACTTAGAGCACTACCGGAAGGAAACTTCAACCAGAACCATACTTCTTCACGGGGTTCCTGAAACTGAAGCATTTGATGGGCATGAAATAATAACCCATGATAAAGAACAGTGGTGTTATATTCGTGAACCACTCCGCTTGGATGATGTGTTAGCGAAGTCCGTGTCACGGCTGCGTACCTCACCGAACTACAAAGGAAGTGGCCCGAGATTGTTGAAGGTGGTCCTTCAGTCAAAACAAATGGTACCACGGATCCTAAAATGCTGGTACATGTTCCGTTGCAAGCTACCATCTGAGGTTCGGCTGAAGACAATCAGCGATATGTCTCCTAGAGATGATATGTCACTCAAAGCACCAAACGCGATGGCATCTATGAAAGAACAATGCACCAGTAGTGTGTCAAATGAGCCCATACAACCTGTACAAGATGATATTGACCAGACACCTTACACTGTACCTCGAAGATTAGACACCGGACTAACTACACGGATGATGAATAGGACGTTAAACCCTTCACCAAGTGCACATCGAAAAGCGATTAGTGGCCGGCCACTCACTGGTCGGCGAAACTTCACATATGAGTTGTAGAACCTCTGAAACATTGCTTAAATCTGAGTAACTTGCATTTATGTATACTAACGCTCCAGAGCTCCTCACTAAAATTACCGAACTTCGACTACGTCAGGTTGCAAATGCTTGGGACCTAATTCCTATTACCGAAAATTGGTTACACCAAGAGGTGACTGATGCTGAGGTTGAGATAGCCGGAATGTCACTCATCCGGAACGACCGCCTCATCTGAGGAGGTGGGGTCCTACTCTACTACCGCAGCGATCTACAATGTAAAATAGTTGATGATCTGGAAACACACAGTACCAAATCACTCTGGTGCCGTCTCCGACTAAGACACAACGACGCATGTCTCATAGCTGTCGTTTACCGCCCCCCAACGTCCACTCCGGAAATGGATTCCTGCTTGATCCGTGGCCTAAACAGAGTAACACGCACTAGGTACAGCCACATTCTCACCTCCGGGGACTTCAATCTACACAATCTGGAGGTTTTGGCATCGCCCAGTGAGCAGTTCAAAGCAGACTTGCATGAACTGATCGCTAATATTCCTTTGTACAATCATATCACCATGCCCACTAGATTCAGGACAACAAACAAACCGTCCATATTAAACCTTGTGCTCACGAATGAATAGCTCATGGTTGACAAGTTATTGATGGGTAGTCCATTAGCTCTCAGTGACCATGCAGTAATAACGTTCAATTATGTGTTTTATGCAGAGTATCCATCTGAACACTCGGAACTAACTCATACAATCACACGCTACCACGTATTGAAAGAACTCGTCGACGCAGCTGCTTGAAAGTACTCAAACAACAGCCCCCTTGACAAGTTTTGGACAGAATTCGTTAACAGCCTCAGCGACATCGTCAACACAGCGTCAGAGACAAAGCTCCCTTGTCCCGCAAAATGCCTTCAATCCTAAGGAGCAGGACTCCAAAATGCCTGATGATAAAGGATGCAGCGTGGCGTACCTACACGATTTACCCCGACTCAGAGGCTTGGGGCAATTTCCTGACCCATCGCAACCATTCCATTTTACTTGTCGGTGAGGACAAAGTAACTTATCAACAGTGCTTAGCCAAAAAAGTTCATGGAAAACAGCAAACTGCTATATAGGCATTTCAATAAGCTTCGTAAATTGAAGCATGGAATCCCTCCACTTTTCACGACAGGCGGTAGAGTACAAAGTGCCAAATAAGCAGCTAATGCCATGCGGCTACAATATAGCCAAATTTTTGAAATCGCAACTTCTGCCTGTCCCATAATATCAAGCACATTACCGACACCATTGATTACAAATGTAATTTTCAACCCAGCAATTGTGGTAATCAAGTTACTCTCACTGCGTAAGCATAGTTCTCCGGGAGCAGACAACATCCGTCCGAAGGCACTGAAGGCTGTGGCCAACAAGCTAGCCGAACCACTGTCACAGTTCTTCCAGAGGTGCTTTGATGAGCAACAAGTCCCCACTATGTGGAAGCGTGGCATTATCACCCCAATTTCTAAAGGCCGTAGTCGTTCAAGTTCTGCAAACTGTCGTCCAGTGACTCTCTTCCCTGTGCTCGCGAAATTGATAGAAGCAGTCTTCGCTGAGTCTTTAATGCACTACCTGGAAAAATGCAACATTTTGGTACCGGAACAGCCTGGCTTCCATCAACACCGGTCATGCACCACCAACCTACTGATTGCACGAGGTAGTTGGACGGCAGCAGCTGATGATGGGGTCGGAGTTGACTTCATCAATCTGGACTTCTCCAAAGCTTTCGACCGCCTTGATCACCGCATCCTACTTCAACAACTACAGAGTTACGGAATCGGATATCCTGTACTTGGGTGGATTGGCAGCTTCCTTCACCAACGGAAGCATCAAGTACGTGTTAGGGGACCACTCTCTAACCCAATTGAGGTGAAATGTGGTGTCCCACAAGGCTCAGTGCTGGGACCGCGTTTATTCCTGGTGTTTAACAACGACCTGGCAAGAGTCATCTCCTCATATTTCCTGCTTTCCGCCGATGACGTCAAGATGTGGCGGGCGATTAGTAACAAAGCAGATCTCGATCTGCTCCCACATGACTTAGATTGCATTTACGAGTGGTCAAATTGGAACATGCTTCAATTGAACATAGCTAAGCGCAAGATGATACATCTGCGTCACCAACCGATGAACGCTTACAAGCTTGGTGACCACACTTAGACGAAGATCTCTCAGGATCATAACCTCGGTGTATTGGTACAGGAAGATCTCGGGTTTTCAAAACAAGCAGAGAAGGCGACGAGAACCGGAAATTAACACTTCGGTGTTCTTCGCTGAGCCTTCGGTCCGTTTGAACCCTCAATATTTCCTCAAATGCTTAACGCCTACGTGCGACCGCACGTGGAATATGCCATTCAGACGTGGCAGCCGTGGCAGAAACAGGATCTTGTTGCTTTCGAGACTCCTCAACGAAGGGCAACCAAGAACTCCAGGGGCTCTTTCATCTCCCCTATCAGATTAGACTGAAATCTCTAAGAAACTACAGCAGTCGATATCGGCTTTTGCGGGGGGATCTCAAAATGGTTTACCAGATTCTGCAGAACCCAAATAACATTTGCCGTTCGCCGCTGGAATTGAAACACAACACTAAACTAAGAAGTCACCCTCTGAAACTGACAATTCAGTATAGCCGGCTTGAATGCTGTAGAAACTCCTTTTCCCTCGGCGTGTGTCAGCCTGGGAACGCTCTCCCTAATTATTTCTTATCTGCTCCCAATCTGGCGATATTTAAAAACTAGTTGACGATGCACTGTCTCACTTACATTTCATTTTATGACTTGTTAGCCAGGGGCTACAAAATGCAATCAATCGGTGTCTTGCCAAACGCCTAACCAATGGATTGATGGATTTATACGTTACATGCGCGAACATCTCCGCTATTCCACATAAGTCTATATTGAGTCCGCCACAACGGTTTTCACTTTATTATGCCACTGATTTTCGCAATAATTTCCCTCCTACGGGACTTGTTAAGTGATGCTTTTTTGCCCGTAATACACCATTGTTCCATTATTCCTACTTAGCGGACGCTACCAAACAGTCACAAATACAACGGCACACTTACAAACACAAGATACAAAGCCACACCTATGCACAGTTACACACACATCCATACACACATTCACTCTTATGACAAGCATGTTTTATTCCTGTACATTTTCGTTCACACTGTTATCATAGCATATTCATGCCTGTAAAGGCATGCCTCCCCCTGTCGAAAATAAAAACCATATTTTATTTTAATTTTACATGCCGCGTTAGAATGTAAATAGACCGTATCACTTTCCGACAACACACTAGCTTACATCAATACAATACGAAGTATTTTCGGGCGGGCAACACCCAACTTCCGTCTGCTTCAGCTCCGGCCCTAGTGATCGCACTGATCATGTTTCACCAGATGTGTATTACGGTCCGCATTGACACTGCGTGTTGCAATTCATTCACACGTAAAAATGTCCCTCTAACCAGACATTAAGCAGTTAGTACACCCATTCCCTGTCACGTAATCCGTCAGCGATCATGTGACAAGTTGCACATCAGCAAGTCTGGGCAAAAGTGTATCATTCACACCTCATACATGCGGGCATGTTGCTTCGTCTGTGCATCCGATATCCCATTCTCCAGCGGCGCCTGGCTAACGAAAGAGACAGTGCGCACATGTCACTGTCGCCCGAATCAATTTACTTCGTAGATGGATGAACCTATTAGCATAACGGAGGAATTTAATTTCAGAACAGCCCAATTCGTTACCTGCATGGACAAATTTTATTCAGAAATGCCAATTTTCCTTAGCACCTGCAGTGCAATTTCTCTGGGATATGCAAAACAACTGGTAGGCTTGAAACTGCCTGATCGGTAAATCACTGAAGTGTTTGTTCAACAAAACGTAAACCAAACGGAATGCTTAAAATTCATACTAACCGAATGAACTTGAGATACCTCCATTGAGAATATCCTCGGGATTAATAAGGATAAAGTTATAAGTGGGCATGTTGTCAATAACTCAATAAATAAATAAATAAACGTTTTACTCCTTGACAGTGCGAGGCACAAACCAATTGATTGGTCATATCGACACGTACAACGTGATCGCATAATATAGTTAATTTTACGTCTTTTGTTCAATGGTTCACATATGCGTTTTTGAAATGATTAGAAGTTTAAAATTAGCAGAGAGATTAAGAAACTGGGAACAATAATAAATGTATACTTCACGGAGTTCAAATAAAGAAATACAGTCATCAATGTATCTGTCTTCAGGGGACTTGCTTCCATGCAGGGTATTCCCACGATGGGTTTCACCCGCACTTCCATGCTCCATTTGGCTCTGTGCCGGTGCGGCAAAATAGTAAATAAGCTATCAGACTGGGTATCAAATGATTTTAAGCGCTGTTTTATGCAGACATTTTGGGCGATAAAGCCTCAGCCCGTTCCGTCATGCGGATCAATCAAGTGTGGCACATTTTAAGCCAGCGAGTCAGTAGCAATATGATTTGCATGGGTATACTTTTTTATTTTGCTAACTATAATCCGGCACCACAAGAGATGAGTCCAGTCATGACCAACAATGAAACAGTAGAAGATAAAGCATGAGGTATTAAAAAACGTAATAATGAATACAAAAGCTTGCCGATAGGCCAAACACAATTTGATGAAAAATCTTGGTGAGTGCAGACGATGGTACAGAGACATCAGCTGGAAAGGTGTAGTGCATATTCGAACCAGTGCGTCAAAGGAGAAAACAGAATTGCTTAGCCGGAGTGATAGGAGTAAGGTCCTTTATAAATACGTACTCTATGTAGGTAACCTTAAAATATTGAAACGCATAGAGGATACGACGACTTTCATATGTATCCAGGACCTTTCTTATACAAATTATCTAGAGTCACCGTTTGGCTTAGTGTTGACCAGATATTTGAAACTGTCAAGTGAATATTAATCATGCGTGTGAATTGCGAATAGGTAGTGCATTTTCTAATACTTGATGGAACTTTGTTCCATGTTAACGTATATTTTACGGAGAAAACTTTTGAGCGGAGCTTTGTGCGAGACTTTTGTATTTGCAATCTGCGCTCGCTGTTTCTTAGTTCATAGCGCATACGAAACTGAAACTCGAGTTGTGAATGAGCAGTGAAGCTTCTAGGAATAGTAAGCGGTAAAGAAGGCACATATTAAGTTTGAGTCTGCGTAACCATAGCGGCTCCAGATTTAGCGCCTCGCAACGCTCACGGTATGTCATAATATGTGGCATGTCCAAAAACCTCTTAGTGAATGATCGTTGAATGTTTTCTAGTGCTATAATGTCCACATTTCTCAGATTACTTTGCACTATCGTACAGTACTCAAGCTTGTTCCAAGAAGATGAAAAGAAAGGTTTGTGTGGAATAGGATAGAGTTAAAATTAAGTGCACCGTAGTTGCCACAATATCTCCGATCGGATGCTGTTCTCTCCACTACAATGGGCAATCCTTCGATAACACTATATATATATATATATATATATTATATATTATATATATTGTTGGCGGCATTCGGTTGCGGATTTGCCTGTCACTGTGGCTAGCCACAGGATGCCTGCGCCTACAGAGCGACGATGAGTGGCTTGGCTGCAACAACCACAGTTCCATCCACACACCCCATATTCAGGGTAAACCCGAAGGAATAAGACCGGGAGGCATGTGGATGGGAGCCACGCTTCATCAACGGAGTCGGACCGTACTCCTTCACACGGAAAAAGGCACACTGTATTTGGGGAATTAAGCGCACATGAGGCGGTGCCTGGACCGCAGTCCGCCATACACGGGAAAGATGGAACCGTTCCTCGAGCCTAGCACGGCCACAAGGACCGTGTACCCCGTCTCCTCCAGCAACGACCGCCTCCTGGAGCCAGTATGGACGAGGTAGTGGGTAATAGACAGGTAGGCAACTTGTCAACGTGCACATCAAGCGCAATCACACGGGAGATATCAAGCAACAGCCAATTACTTGAGACGACAATATCAAATAAAATGGATCAAATAATGCATACAGAGAAGGTAACATAACCCTTCAGTAAATAAGCGCATATAATAAATTGTTTACGCAAAATCCGCAATGAGCTCCAAACGTCAGAAAATATATTTTAAGAAAATGCCACAAACGTGATAGGTTATCGAAGTTAACTACACTTAGCTTAATCGACGTGTGCAAGATTATGGAAGATAGTTCAGGTAGACATGAATATAAAATAAAGCATTAGGATAATACCCCAAACCCAGCACCTGAAATAAAAGGACTCAGCATTCAAGCACGCGGTTAGTAAATTGAATGCAGCGTACCTACAATCGCTGCGCCGGTTCTGCCTACGTTATCTGCTGGACCCGTCGTCGCTTCGGTGTTGGCCCCGAGTGGACACGCTCATGGCTCACTAGACCTGCCTAACTCAAGCACTCGCGACCGCATGTGCTACAGCACCATGCACTCGACGTCGATGGAGTGCATCCCTCGGCGCCTGTAACTTCTTCAATTGCCGCCTCCACTCTGCATAAACGAGGGGTACCTCTTGCACCTCGGCAACCGTCTTCTTGGTCAGGTCTCGAATTGCACGTCGATCAACCGCTTTCGATTCCCATGACCTGCAATCAACATTAGAACGTGAGAAGCTCAATTTGATCATGTCCCGGTAACGTAACTTCGGTTTCCCCACACACCGGTTCTCCACACTCAGCTGACCATGTAATAGCTTTTTGGGTATCCGCGTCGAATCCATACGCCACGCATGACCGATCCACCTCATGCGTCTCAGTCAATGTATAGAGTGCACTGCATACATTCCATTTCGACGCAACGCTTTTAAGCCCGCAACTCTATCGCCACAACCAATGCGCAGAATCCGTCGCAAACACAGTTGATGAAAGCGCTCGAGATATCGCACAGGCCGCCGGTACATCGTCCACATTCCACTGCCGTATAGAAGAACGGACAGCACCATGGATTTGTTCACTATCAGCTTCGTGCCCACACCAAGCCGGTGCTTGTTCCACACTCGGTACTCAAGCTTCCCGAATGCCGCCGCTGCCATGGAGACGCGAATACACAGCTCACTGTGTATTTGCTGGTAAGTGAAAATCACAATCCCAAAGTAGCAGAAGCAGGAGGTGTTTCAGGATACTTCATCATCAATGCTCATTCACGGCACCACAGAAGATTGCACATGCGGTGAAGGCTTAAAAAGACGGACAGTTTAGCTTATGTTGGTGGTGAGCCCGAATTTGGCCGCTGTCGAAGCCAGAGCACTAGTCACGTGCTGCAACTCATCCGCACTGTGTGCAAACAACGCACAGTCGTCAGCAAACAGCAACATACGGGTAGTTACCTCACAGACTAGGGTTCTGCACCGAAACGACGGATGTTCAGCCACCGACCATCAATACAGTGCTCCACAAGAACAACGTAAGCACAAGCGGCATCAAAAACACAATACATGATGGCATGGAGATAAATAATAAGCAGAACAGAAGCTAAGACACAGTCTTGCTTCATACCAGAGACAACTGCGAAGTCATCCGAGGTCTCCCCACTCAGCTGCATCCTCGCCCGCATACCACTGTACAGACATCCAATTAAACTTACAAAATTATGCGGGCAACCAAACTTTCCCAGCACCAGCCACAATATCTCGCGGTCCACCATGTCAAATGCCTTGATGAACTCAACAAAAGCGTGTACAACAACTGGTGTCGTTCTCTACAATTCGTTTGCAATTGACGAGCCGCAAATACCACATCAGTAGTGCTGTGACCCGAACGGAATCCGCTCTGCTCTTCCGCCACTTTCGATTCCACAACCCGAATGACGAGGCGGTTGAGCAGGATTCGGGAAATCACCTGACCCACACAACTCAGCAAGTTTATACCACGGTAATTCGTGCAATATTGCTTGCTCCCCTTGCCCTTGTACAGTGGTAGCACAAGGGCATCCTTCAGCTCAGCAGGCACACCCTCCTCAAACCACACGAATTACGCCAAGTGGTGCAGTGCAGTTGTCAACGCGGTTCCGCCGTATTTCAATACTTCAGGCGGTATCCCGTCGGCCCCCGCACACTTGCCGTTTCGCAGCTGAGCAACTGCTCTCTGCATCTCATCCAGCGTCGGCGTGTCCGCCAGACTTGCCTTCACATCCTGCTGCCTGAGGCCGTTCAATGTAGGCCATTCGGTCTCTGAACGGTTGTTCAAGAGGCAGACAAAGTGTTTTCGCCATATTTGTATTATATATGCGGTTTGTGTGCAGGTAGCGCCTGAGCTACCATCGATCAGCGTCTTCTGCGGCTCCAATCTCGATCCATACACCGCCTTCAAAGAGTCAAAGAATTCCTTGTGTTGGCGACGTTCGGCGTAGCATTCCATCAGCTTCACCTTCTCTATCTACCATGCGTTTTAATGCGACGGAGCTCTCGGGGCAGTCACCTTCAGTGTTTGAGAAAATGACTATTCTTCCCTAAGTCACTGTCTCTCTCTCTCTCTCTCTCTCTCTCTCTCTCTCTATATATATATATATATATATATATATATATATATATATATTCAGCAGTGAACATTGCCGACTCCAACGTGTATCGTAAGAGCTACAAATGTCTGAAAGCCACTTAGCGAAGTACGGAGCAATAAACCGCCTGAGTTACCGGGAAATTGAAACCGAACTGTAAGTACCATTAGTAAAACAATTGGACAGTCGTAAAACAATAATAAACTTCGTTGTCACAAAATATTGAAAGGTAAATGTTTTAGGTTCGCTACATTGCAAATTGCTCACCTTAATGTAACGGTGATTTAACTGACCAGCAATGTGTTTATTATCCAAACAACAAGCTGATTGTCACTTAAACACAGACTCTCCCAAAATAACCCAATAAGGGCCATGCGGTAGCTTCAATACTCATAATTCTTTGAGCTGAAGCTCCTTTCCGGTCATGGACATTTCCATTCACCGGGACTTCTCTTTGTAGCATTGATAAGACAGTGTTCAATGTTAGCTATCAAGCCATTTGCTGAGCATGATCCTCTGAGTGGCGCAACCAAGAATTAAGTGGATAGCATGTCTGTCGAAGCGAATTCATAGGAACGTTTATTATGGTATCTTATTACCGACGTATTAGTTAGCGCTTATTTCGAGCTACTCTCGGTACAGTTTAGACACAAAGGCTGAAGGGATATTTTGCTGCTCCTTGTTATTATATCAAGCTGAGCGGTACTGGAGGCTGTGCGATTAGAGAAAAAATGTAGAACATTATAAGCGCATACTATCCGTACATAGTATTCAAGCTTGCAAATAGCCAGGCTTCATTTCGAGTTCTGAAGTAATCATGTCCATTTACAGCCGTTGGAATTGGCTAGGTATAAGATGTTGAATGTGCTTTGAAGCTTAAATGGAACAATGGTATAGTACGGGTACAAAATCAAGGCTTAATTAGTTTGGTGAGATGGAAATAATAAGGAAAAGAAAAAATCAGAATAAAAAAGCCTTTTGTTAGATTCACCAAAGACATGGGCAGAAGGGCTGAGGTGTTCGCATGATAAAAGTACAAACCTATAAATTCATGTTTTCCATACAAACAGGAAATCATAGATTGAGACTAAGGTACATCTCCGCCTTGAAACCAATAAATCAGCGGTTTTGCTGAAGCTTAAGAGACTCAGGAATTCCTCGAAATGCTTCGGGATGTGTAAGAGCAAACCGTGCAACGAGAGAAAAAGCGCAAGCTGTCAAACGCTGCAATGTTGTCATCAAGTCCATTCAATGGCAGTTATAAGAGGGATGGCTTAGGAGTAGGCATTCAAGCACGATTACTAGGGTTTGGTGGTGTCCTTGAAGTGATATATATTCCCAATGTTACTAAGTTATCACCATTCCGACATGTAAAATGAACCGCTATTCTCAATGGAGCTGAATAATGGAATTGGCTGGGTGGACTGATGCAAAATCTGCCCTAAATTATATTAAACAGGGATGGTCTGCCCGTTATTTTGCCACAACGACACACCAACAGTAAGATCGCGGTAGTGGGGGGAGTTAATTTATAAGGGAATACTCTACATGGAATTAGGCCCCCTTGAGGACGGTTCCACGGATGGACAAATTACTTTACTTGAACTTTTGGTTAAATCTGCAGTTGCTATTATTCTCGTTTTTCCACTTTCTAACACTTTCAACCTGTCAGTCACATTAACAATTCTTTGGGTATCCATTGTGTAATACACGAACGGTTATCTATTTTATACGATTTCGTTGTACGATTTGATCAGGCCACTCAGTTGAACTATGCGTCACACCGTCGGGCCATATACCGGTTTATTTTTTATAGTATAGTAATTTCTCAGTTCATTAGTCATAAATGAAGTTAGTAATCTCAAATAATGGTATGAGTCACGATGTAACTGTGAGGAATGCAAAATGTTGCTGCAAAGAATTAGTTAATGATGAACTTCAGATCATTCGTTGGTTTGTCTTATAAGCTGATCCCGACACCTGATGGGTGAACCCAGCTCACTTTGTCAGATGAACTTCGTCGTGAGCAGCGGTTACACGGGCATCACCGTGCTCAAATGCGCGCTGTTATATATTGAAGTTTGGTTAAATCATTTCGATCATCGTTGCCATAAGTGATGAGGATGTTTTCGTTGTCATAAACCTTCACGTATCGTCAGAATAAATAAGTAGATTTTACTGTGATGCCGAGGATCTATTGAGTGTCCGCCTTAAAATTTGCTCGTTAGTCTAATCGGCTCAGCAGATTGAGTAGCAGATAGCACGAACCAGATAATCCTTGGCTAATATATCTCACAAGGTGCATACAATCTTAGCCAGAGTCGAACTTATTAAAATCCTCACACCTCCCATCCTGGAGTATTGCAGCATAATCTGTGGCAGGGTGAGGAAGACTGAGAGTACAGCGATAGGAAGCCTTCAACGGTCATTTCCTATGTATCCATTAGGGAAAGACTTTACCTTGAACTATTGGGAGCGGCACCAGTAACTTCATCTCGATCCGTTTTGGCTGTGAAGACTAAAGCATTACTCGATTCTGTTGTGAAGTCTAATTCATGGCGGTGCTTATTGTAATCTACTCACCTTCGTAACAAAAAGTTTACCATGGTTTAACCACAATGTATGACAAATGTGCAGTCGAACAATATTCTTATCACCTATGCTGCTCACTGGAATCGGCTAACAATCAAAATCACGTCGTGTGAGAATGTGCAATCATTTGGTAATAAGTTGCAAAGCTGTCTCAACCTGGACACGATTATGTTCACTTGTTCGTGGAGTAGATCACCTGTCAAGCTATTTTATGAAGGCCCAGATAACGTCTAATGGGTGAAATAGCGAACATTCACGCAATGCTAATAGCATTCAGCTTATACTTTATACTTAACTAGTACGAGTGCCTTCCAGTTTCGTGGAAAACGGGAATGTGTGCGCAGCACATTTCCAGAAACGCAGACAGATAGAACATAGCCTCATATCGCTCATGTAAGAGTATGATATTACTTGTACATATTAATGATCTGTTCCAAATATGAACGCAGCTTTTCACTCGATGAGAAATATACTTAATATTATTATGCAGGAACAGTATTATAATTGAAACCACCTCTGTGGCTTCCTTACATGCCTACAATAGTCATTTGGAGTGGGCGTGCTTTGAGGTTGCCACTTATATCCGGAAAAGTATTGAAAAGTCGTTTAGTCCTTTCAAAGAGTGATGGTAGCTAGCATTTCTTCGGTTAGCTGAGGAAAATGAATCGTTGCATCGAACGTTCACCTTTCTCACATAGGACTCAGAGTTTAGGGTTCCAGAGAAAGAACGGCAATGACACTAGTGCGTGCACCACCAGCTTGATCCCGGAGACCAATTTGTAGGCTTGTGACAATTGATCGTTTAGTTCGTTGGAAGTCACACTCTCTTTATACACACTGATTTGAAGCACAACAATATAATCGTTTAAGCACAAGCGACGCCGTATCCCGTTTGAATCATCCAAGTCAGCACTGTTAATAATGTGAAGCTCTCCAAAAGATTGAAAGAGCGCATGTGGTTTTAGTATAATAGAAGCACGGAAGGTGGATGAGAGACGACATCGAGACAAAACCGGACCGCATTCAGCAGCTTAAAGAAAGTTGTGCGCAACACCAATCGCCAACGGAATACGTATTGGGTCTGAAGCATTTTCCCTTCAGTACATTTCAACATTGGCTTTTAGTTCACTGAATCTGTCAATTGTCCATTTGTTTTACCGATTGTAAATCGCCATCAATTGCTTTTGTCCGGCCAGTTGTGGGCTACTAATCCTCGCGCTCACTCGTTTTCCTCCGATTCCTTGTGGCCCTCCGCCGATTAGCAGTTGTTTACATATTGGAATGCATAAATGCGCGGGAAATACGATAAGGTTTTCACCAAATTAACTAAAAGCTGCCATGCTGCTCCGGCCTATTTTGTTTGTTTTTTAAGGAATCAACCACTACATACCACTCGCCGTCCGGATCAGTGCTCTCAGGATCAATAGATCAGTCAACTTCTGCCTTACAAACTGCATCCAAAAAGTATGTTGTGAATTCTCCTCTCCAGCAAATGAAGAATCTACCGCAAGAAACCGCCCATTTTATACGCAACGGTGATAATGGTGCCGGTACTGACCATCAAGATCGAAGAAACTTGCCGGCTGACAACAAAAGCATGAGAAATTGCACCAGCAAAGAGGAGGGAGACGAGCTGAGGCAGAACTGCTCTTCGCATTTAGCTTTTCATGAGGATAAACACGAAACTACACCCAAAACTGTTGGCCGTGATCAAGAGTCAGGAACTCTCGCTCATACACTAAAACAAACGGATGCACAAGAGAGTGGAGCTGTCGTAGCCGAATCGAAAGGCCGTTTAGTTCAGACAGCCTCGGTACATCATATCACAGCATCGCATAGAACCCATTCTATGGAGTGCAGAATAGTGAATAGAGGTAAACCACGCTCTAATATGGCGGTGCAAACTCCGGATCGCTTTCTGAGTGCTCCTCAAAGTCCATATGAGGCCGAAATTGGAGCACGCATGAGGTTCGATTTGGTGCGCAGTATGGAGCCTACTGGCAGCCAGAACAAATTTGCTGTTCGGCCGCCGACTCCCAAGAATACGTGGATTCATTATCAGGCTGAAAGTCATTCGTGTGAATCAAACAAAGCAGGAAAGTTTGGCGGATGTAATGAGATCACCGAAAATGGAATGGCGCGACACATTAATCCAAGGTAAGCTGAAAGTACCTGTTGTTGATGTAAAGGCGTTGATCACTTTTTGCGTTCTGTATCATCCCACTGTAGTAGTACACCAACCTTTACCAAAACTAACTCGGAAGAGATAAGGTTCACTATTTTTTCTCCAGGGTATCTGCCAACATGACCTTCATATTACTCCGACTAAACTAACCAAGCTATCAACAATCAAACTCAGTGGGCCTGAATATAAATAAGTAAGCACTTCCTAAGCACACCACTCCAGGCTCCTACAAGCTAGTTATGCCTATCTGGCTTAAACAGATGTGATATTAATGCTATTTACAGCGATACTTCAAATATACACTTGTTGGTTTTTCTACAGACCATGTAATCCAAATGAATATCAGCTAATAACCTTATTGGGTCTCGAGCACTCGCTACACGAGTAAGGTGCGATTGTTTCGAACCTAGGAACGAAAGCCGAATCTGTTAATTATTGGTGCTTTGCCTTCACTGTTGACCAGCGCGCATCCCTTGAAGGTGCGGGGGAGAAATGACGTGGTCTCATGTTTATGCGAACTCGTCTTATTAGCGTCCCCGTCGCGATGAGGCTGGACCTTACCGTGGTGCGATGGTTTGTGGGCCTCAGTGATCCATTGAGCTATGCTGAGTGGTGCTTTCGCAACTTCAGAGCCACTCATACGAATTAGTCAATGGTTAGAGGCCAGACAAACTCAGCTTCCTGGTCCTCCAGGTCGGAGGGTTGGAATGAGGGTGACACCTTATTCTTTAAAACGGACTGCTTGTAGCGCAACGCCAAAACCGCTGCCTTGCGGTCAGGTTTTGGAACCAAAGGCTTTGGTTGAGGACTCTAATCATTCTCCTGTCTAGGCCTGGGCAACCTGACAGTATCCCGCCCACGCATTACTATGAACCTTCCGTCAAACAAATTCCTGATGCTCTGGCCACGGCACAGGATAATCAATGGTGCCCTATCTGCTGCATCGAGCAGGTTGGATAGGGGTGTGGATGCTACTGCTCAAGCTTTCCCGTTTTCTTATTCCTCTTCTTACGCTTTTTATTCTTACCGTCCCGTTCCAACTTCAATTTTATCCCCCCCCCAGTTTTCAGCTCCCAATTCTTAGCCCTCCCACAACATGCTTTGATAGGCGTTTACCTTCTAGTTTCAACTCATATGCAAACGCAGAGTGTCACTCCTGCTCTGTCGACAAGTCCATGTCTAACCAAGCAATCCACTCCAGTTTATCGACTTACATTTAGAGCCCTCGATCCTCCTTCAGCTTGGCATGCCTCAATGTACGCACATTACTACAGATCGGTCAACAAGCAACTTCTACGCGAACATTAGAGACCCCCTCGATCGATATCTGTTGCTTATCGGAGACCCGCCTGCAAGACTCGAGTTCAGTGCTCACTCTGCGATCCCCTTCAGTTGTCGCCAGCAGTATTTTCTCCTTGCGCCCATCCGGTGACTAAGCAGCTTCGAGCTCCGGCCCAGCTGATTATGGCATTACCCTGAGTCCCCGGGTTGAAACAGCTCTGGTTGACTGGATTCCAATCAGTGGCCTGTTGTGTGCGGTCCGATAGGTTGGCTCGTTCAAAGCTTCGAACTCGCGCGGGACTAATAGGTGTCTATTTATCATCGCTGCATATTCACTCACAAACTCTAGCGATGATGCGGTAAGAGAAGACTTCTATCACCAACTGACCCAGCTCGTTCGTCACAGAAGAAGCACAAACACTCTTGTGTTGGCTGGGGATCTAAACGCACAAGTTGGAAATTTGTCCACCGATGAAATGCATCTGCGCAGTCAGCACGGTGTAGGCTCGCGTAATGATAACGGTTGACGGTTACTTCATTTGAGGTTGCTCGGCTATTTCCTGCGAGCACTAACTTGCGACACAGCGCCCGCCGCAGGGTGACTTGTCGCCCACCAGTCTCGAACCATCCTTGGACTCAAATCGATCACATTGCAATCAGTTACCGATGGAGACGCTGCGTCCAAAACGGTCGCTCGATTTGGAGCACATGTGTGGACACCGACCATGCGCTTGTACGAGCTGATTTGCAGATGCGTTTTGCCGGAGGCCCACGACGGCGTTGTGAGCGCATTGACACCAGCCAACTGGCGAAACCAGCTGTTCTGAATGCCTATCAAAGTACGCCGTCATGCGAGTTAAGTAAGCGCTCATTGCATGCAATTGAAGCTCACTGGTCACATATTCACTACAACTTACTAGCAGTAGGAAAATCCTCATGTGTTAAGTCTGATCGCCAACATGGACATTGGGTCTCTTCGCCGTCTCTGGAACTTATCGGTGCTCGCCGGCATATTCCGGCTAAAAGCGAACACAATGAAACAAGCTAAGTGATCCGTGCAAAACTCCGTGCTCACCTGAAGACAGACTGCGAATCTTGGTGGTCTCTTCGTGCGTCAGAGATGGAAGTGGCCGCTGCCCTTGTTAATCATCGTAAGTTATTCCGTCTGTTACGGGAAACGGATAGCAGGAGACCCGGTGTTAGTGAAACAATTTGTGACAAGAGTAGATAGTCTATCCACAATATGTCAAAACGTTTGGAGACTTGGGCTGAGCATTTTGAAAGGCAGTTTAATCGGTCTGACCTGCTCAGTGTTCTGTCCTTCTAGATTCACTTCCTCGCTCAGAAGTTAAACGTGTGATCTGACTGTTGAAGTTGAACAAAGCCGCGTGACCAGATGATTTTCATCCAGCCCCTTCAAATCCCGTGGCTCTGCTCTTGTTGATGATTTACACGTATTACTAGTGAAACTGTGGGAGCAGAGAACTGTCCCGACCGACTGGAGCCGCTCCGTCATAGTCCCAATTTCCAAGGGAGACTCATGATTGGAATGCGGCAACCGTAGAGGAATCAGTTTGATCTCCATCGCCTCAAAATTACTTGCCTCTGTACCCCTTCACAGACTGACTATCGCTCGTGAAAGCCAGATTAGTGAGTAGCAAGCCGGATTTCGTCGGGGACGTGGATGCATTGACCACATCTTCACCTTGCGTCAATTGTTGGATCGTCGTCACATGTATTGGCGGCCCAAATTTGTCGTGTTTCTCGACATCAAAGGTGCCTTCGATTCGGTTGATCGATGTGCCCTTTGGAACTGACTACTCAAGAAAAGTGTTCTTGAGAAATATGAAATATCATCCGAGCCTTATACACGCCTAGCTCAGGCAAACTGTCTTCACCCTCGTCGTCACCTCCAACGGTCTGAGACAAGGATGCCCGCTGTTACCTTTCCTCTTCAACTTCGCTATTGACGAAGTCATGGAGGTAGCGTTTACAGGACTCGACGCAGGAGGTGTGGAGCTACTCCCAGGAAAAAGACTTCTTGGCTTGGAGTATGTAGACGACATTTCCCTCATCTGTGACAACTTCGAGACGTGCCGATCTGCACTGGACAGATTAGCGCTGTCTGTCAGCCGCTTCGCGCTTTGATTTGCACCATCGAAGTGCAAAGTTTTCCTCCAAGATTGGCAGGGATCGCCTCCTGCGCTAACCCTTGGTGGAGATCACCTAAAAATCGTTCAGAAATTCAACTACGTGAGAAGTTGTATCAGCGTCCTTGGGATTGAAGATGAGATCACGAACCGAATATCAAAAGCTCGAAGTGCTTTTGCTAGTCTTCGCCACCTATGGCGGTGGCGCGACATCACTCTCACCCTGAAGGGTAGAGAGTATAATGCAGTGGTACGTTCCACCTTACTGTACGGTTGCGAAACCTGTCCTCTTAGATCAGCCGAAACAAAGAGGCTAGTTACATTCGACCATCGGTGCGTTCGCAGTTTGGCTCACATCTGGTGGGAACACCGCGTGAGCAACGCGCGTGTTCGTCGCCTTGTTTAGGGCACAGGAAATGGAACTGAACCGCTCAGCACCGTTATTTAGTGCACCAGGCTCCGATGACTAGGCCACCTGTTACGCATGCCGACTCTCGCAACGTGCGTTGTTTGCCTGCCGGGGTTGTGAATGGAAGAAGAGTTGAGGTGTCCAAGCGATGAATTGATCGAGAGGAATGAAGGCCATCACTTCGGAGTTGGCCTCGGTTGGAGCGTCTCGGCTCCCTAGTTAGAGTCCAAAAGACGATGAACACGTTAATCTGGATACACTTGCTGACATGGCTAAGTGCCGACTACGGTGGCGTTCCTGTTGTGAGTTTCTTTGTCTCTCCCCATCCCTTTTAGCCGCTCCTTCCAACCACGATCTCATTTCGTAGCGTAATATAATTTTGCATTGTAAATTTTTTGTTGCCTAGTAGCCGGCTGGTAGCTTACCGGAACAATGCCCATCCGTTGCTGGTAGCTCAGTTGGCATGCAATTGCTGTATTTCTATTCTTTTTCTTTTATGCATTGCAGCGCAATAGCTGTGTTTTACACCTCTGGCTGACGTGTATAATGATGATGGTGATGAGTATTAGCGTCCGCGTAGGACTTTAACTTGGTTACAATCACAAAATAGGTTTCTCAAGGGTATTTGTGTATGATATCCACTTTAACATACTTAGTACTAAATCATCTTTGACAAGGATCATTCGGAGAACAACACGTTACATAACGACATAATTGTTCTCAGAGGGAATGTAAGCGACGATCAAATTAAGCGGTTGGTTGCCATACTTATCGTCATCGTCATTATACATGTTAGGTGCAGGTGGAGGACACCTCAGCTATTGTGCTGCAGTAGAAAAAACATAAGTAAAAATATCGGTCGCACACCGGCAAATCCCCAATCACGGATGGACATAGTTCCGGAGTGCTACCGGCCGGCCATCGGGCCGCAAAAAGTTATGTTGTGCCTAAAGAATGAGAGGGTGATTAGAGGAGGAGGCTAAGCAGGAGGTGGAAGGATAAAGGAACTCCCAACACAAACGCCACTGGGGCCGGCTCCTAGCCATGTCAGCAAGTGTGTCCGGCCAAACGTATTCATCATCCTTAGGACCCCATCCATGTAGTCGGGATACCCCAACCGACGCCAACTTCGAAGTGACGGTTTTCATCTCTTGCGATCAAGTCATCGCTTGGCCTCCCCTCCTCCTCTTCCAACCGAACCCCCGGCGCGCAAACAATCCACGTTGCGGAAGTCGGTGTGCTGGCATGCGCAACACGTGGCCCAGCCATCGGAGCCTGATGCGTGATATACTGGTGATGAGCCGTTCACTCGCACTTCATGCACCAAATACGCGACGTCGAGCACGCTCATTGCTCACGCGGTGCTCCCACCAGACATGAGCTAAGCTGCGGAGGCAGCGATGATCGCAGGTGACGAGCCACTTTATGTCTGTCGACCTTATGGGCCAGGTTCCATAACCGTATAGGAGAGCTGAACGGACGGCTGCGTTATAAACTCTGCCCTTCAGGGCAAGAGTAATGTCGCGTCTGCGCCACAAGTAGAGGAGATTGGCAAAAGCACCTCAAGCTTTGACTATACGGTTCGTAACCTCATCTTCAATCCCACGGGTGCTAACATAGCTGCCCAGGTACTTGAAGTCCTGAACGACTTCTAATTGGTTACCACAAAGCCTTAGCTCAGGGGTGGATACCTATCAAGCTTGGAGAGGTACTTGGCATTTTGATGGTGTAAAGCATAGCGCAAAACGATAGACAGCCAGTGATAATCGGTCCAGTGCTGCTTGGCATGTTTGGGAGCTGTCACACATTAAATCAATATCCTTCGCGTACTCCAAGTCAAGAAGTAGCTCCACACCTTCTAATTCGTGTCCAGCGAACGTTGTTTCCGTGCCTTCATCAATAGCGATGTTAAAGAGGAAAGGTTACAGTGGGCAGCCTTGCCTTACACCGCTGATGATACTGAAGTGTGGCGACAGTTTGCCATAAACTCTGACTCTGCCCGAACTATGCGCGTACAGCGCTTTGACAATGTTTACGCATTTATCAGGCACATCTTTCCTCCGCAGACAGTCCCAAAGGGCACGTCGATCGACTGAGTCGAAGGCACCTTTTATGTCAAGAAACACGACAACGGTGGGTCGCCGATAAACCTGGCGGTGTTCCGACAATCGACGAAGGTAAAGATGTGGTCGATGCAGCCCAGACCTATACGCAATTCGACTTGCTCTCCACGAATCTGACTTTCACGAGTGTCAGTCAGTCTGTGGAGAGTGACAGACGCAAGCAATTTAGAGGCAATTGGAATCAGACTGATCCCTCTATGATTGTCGCATTCCAAACGGGAGTCTGCCTTGAAAATTGAAACAACGACGGAGCGGCTCCAGTCTGTCAGGACAGTCTCGTGCTCCTAAAGTTTCACTAGCAGCATGTGTAAATCATCTAGTACAACAGGTCTCTCGAATTTGAAGCAGGCTGGGGAAATTCTATCTGCCCCTGCGGCCTTATGCAACGTCAACAGCCTGATCTCAAGTTCGACTTCTGCGCGTGAGCGCGGATCCAAGGAGACGGCCCAGGGAGAAGCGCATTCAATACCCAAAAGAGAAGCCGATATCTCAGCTTGGTTAAATTGTCTTGTAAAGTGTTCGGCCCAGCGCTCCAAGCATTTTGCCAGGTTGTGGATCGACTGCCAG
This sequence comes from Dicrocoelium dendriticum, assembly GCA_944474145.2. Taxonomy (NCBI): domain Eukaryota; kingdom Metazoa; phylum Platyhelminthes; class Trematoda; order Plagiorchiida; family Dicrocoeliidae; genus Dicrocoelium; species Dicrocoelium dendriticum. The sequence goes on along the minus strand of OX104060.1, from coordinate 27,953,218 downwards.
CTCTCGTCGCGTATGGTCTTGCTAACATCAGATCTCCTGCTGCCGATTTCCCGTATCAGACGGAATAAGTTAAGATGATTGCCAAAGGTAGCGGCAGTTTCCATCTCACAAACACGATGAGACCACCAGGCTTCGCGGTCTTTCTTCAAGCTAGCAGGTAGTTTTGCCCTGAAATTTCGGCGAACCTCATTGCATTCGCTTCCAGTCGGAATACGTCGATGAGCACACATAAGTTCCAGAGACTGTGTAGAGACTAAATATCTAGTTTGCCAGTTTGATTTGTCACATGAAGACATGCCTAATTATAGTAACGTTTATGGAATATGCGACCAGTGATCCTCCCGGGTGTGCAGTTGGCGCTTACTCAGCCCTGATGTCAGCGCACTTTGATACAATTTCAGAACACCTAGCTTTGCCACTTGGCTTGTGTCCATCCGTTTACGTCGACTTTGCAGAGGTCCACCGAAACGCCCCCGGAGGTCGGCGCAGACAAGTGAGTGGTCAGAGTCTACGCTCGTGCTCCAAATAGAGCGACGGTTTTGGACACAACCACTCCAGCGGTAACTGATCGCGATATAATCGGTTTGCGTCTATGGCTGGCCCGAAGCTGGTAGCCGTCAAGTCACGCTTCTGCGGGGGCTGTGTCGAAAGTTTGTGCTTTCGAGAAAGAGACGAGCATCTTCACACAGCTGTAGCAATCGCTCACTGTTATCATTACGGAGCCTACACTATGTTGGCTGCCCAAATGAAGCTCATCAGAGGACAGTTTTCCGACTTGGGCGTTTAGGTCGCCAGCCAATAGTATCCGTGATTCTTATGTGACTAAGGAGGTTGTGAAGTTGCTGTTAGAAATCATCTTTTATCCAAGCAGTGCTACAGTTTGTATGGGGGTAGGCCGCAATGACAAACAGACACCGTTTGTCCGCGCGCGACTTCGTAGCATGGAAGGAACCAGCTAATCTAACGGCGCACATCCGACTGTTGCCTGGGATAAAAATCGATCAGGGTAGCTTCAGCACGGGGACTCAAAACATTGTCGACGCGAGCTTGACCGACATTTAAAGCTGCATCATCGCCAGAGGCGCAATGCGAATGTGCCGCCAGTGTCGCATGTGGGGAATGGCAGGGTAACCACGGAGCTCGAATCTTGCAGGCGAGTTTCTGATAAACAGCAAATATCGATCGATTGGGACTCTAGTGTGCGGGCAAATGCTACCTGTTGACCACTCTGTAGCAAAGTGTGCACATTATGGCATGCCTGTCTTAGTAAGACGGGAGGACTCCAAGGGGAAACGGATGAACTGACGTTGCCCGCTTAGTTGAACATGGACTTGTCAGCTGGATTGGAGCAACGCCCTGCGATTGTACTTGAGTGAAAACTAGAAGACAGGCGATTATTGAAGCAAAGTTTGGGGAGGGCCAAGAATTATGGGATGAATACTGGGGAGATAAAAGTAAATTTGGAGAGGGGCGATAAAGATGAAAAATCGCAAGAAAGGGAATAAGAAGGCGGGAAGGCCTGAGCAGTAACACCCAAACACCTATACACCCTGCTCGATGCAGCAGTTAGTACGCCGTTGATTATCCTCTGCAACGACCAGAGAATCAAGAGATTGTTAGAAGAAAGATTCATTGTATTGCGTAGGCGGAATACTGTCAGGTTGCCCGAGCCTAGACTGGAGAAGGATTAGTGTTCTGAACCAAAGATATGGTACAAAAACCTTATCGCAAAGCAGCGGGTTTTTGGCACTTGACTACAGAAAGTCCGTTTTAAGGAATAAGGAGCCACCCTCATTCCAACCCCCAACCTGGAGGATCAAGAGGTTGAGTTTGTCTGGCCTCTAACTATTGACCAATCTGGTATGAGTGGTTCTGAAGGTGCAAAAATACACCACACAGCATAGCGCAATGGATCTCTTAGGCAAGCAAACCATTGCACCACGGTAAGGGTTAGCCTCATTGCGATGGCCATACTTAAATAGGTTGCATAGATCGTATTTCCAAGCACTACTTTCCTCACGAACTCTGCAAGATTGTCCTTTATGTATTACCCCTGGGGAATTGCTTCGTAGACATCCTAGGTGAGAGAAAATTTCTTAGATTGCATCCTGCGTGCGCATCGCGGCCATGCTGACCGTCTATTAGTATAATTTTCTTTAGTTTAGTCATGGAACCCAAGAAATAACGACGTAACTTGGGTTATTATTGTACCATTGTTACTCTGCGAACACCTCGACAAACAAGCGGCGAACGTGCGCTGAAGAAGACGTAGACTACCTGAAGTGTCACTTAGTATCAGTGAGTTATCTGTTCTCGAATAAACATCCAGTTAAACTAGCACTCGTAATCCACCAAGGTATATCGACAAAAATCGCTAACGCTTGCGATCATTGGAATATGAGCTCTTATCACATATGCGTAGTGAGAGTGAAAAAGATAAAGCGATTGGAAAAATCAATAACAGAGCAGCAACTCCATGCAGAAAGGTTTCTTCAGTGTGAAAAATGCATGATTTCTACAGTCATGCCTCCAACGCAATCCTCCTTCTGCTCATTCAGTAGGGTTGCGTCATGCTACCTAACCAAAGAGACAAAGCGATGACTAGGTCAAGAGGAATGGAGACTCTCACTTCGAACTTGGTATTGATTTGTGTCTCGCAATTGCCAGGCCGTAATCCGAAGGACGATGAAGAAGTTTGGTTGCATACACTAGTAGAAATACTGGAGAGCCGACATCAATGGTGTTTGTGTTATGTATTTCTTTGTATCTCCCATCCCACTTATCTTCCCCTTATAACCACTATCTCATTCCGGAAGCATAATCCTACTAGGCTTTATAGTAGGTTTTTGACTTACTCCGTACTCCGCGTTGATTACTTGCCTATGTTTTTCAGATGCTCTGCATTTGGTATAACGACACAATAGTTGAAGTAGGTTTGTAAGTAGTAGGGGGATTTATTAGGTTTTTTATAGTTTCGTCGCAGTTGGACACAGGCAGACAGCCACCACACATCCAGGAAAGCGCTAGACGGCCGTTTCGTCCTATTGGGACTCGTCAGTAGCGCGCACCCGCCGAATCCTTCCGGATTCGAACCCACGACCTTACTCTTGCGAGTCAGCGACTTATGTCACTGAGCCATGGGCGACGGCGGCGGACCGCCATGACTGAAGTAGGTTTCTTACCTTTATTTAACGTTAAATGATAAGGAGGATAATGATGCGAAATCACGCCCACCGTGTGTCCGCGGTGACCAACGATAACCACCACCGTCCCAAAAAGTAGATCGCAAATCCAATCTGCAGCAGATTCGCAGGAATTCCTTATATCCAGTCCAACTCAAAAGGATGAAATGTGCACATATGGATTTATATAAATGCTGTGAGAAGACGAAAGCTGGCAGATGTTAACATTTTGTATTGTCTCATCAGTGCCAATACAATGGTAGGAAAATACATACATCTACAGCTAGGGCGTGACCAGAATAATAGAGGCAGGGTAGGGTACAGCTACAGCTACGTCCATGGGAGCCTTAGGCTTACGAACAACTCTTTTTGCACACAGTGTAGGTTTGTTCCTGCTGATCGCGACAGCCTCGGTGAAATGTAAGGCGTGGGTGTTAGCATGTCTTAACAAAATTTTGAACTGTGTTGTAGGGTCGAATGGATTACAAGTAGTGTCTACCTATGGGGTCTACCTATAGATGAGGCAGGTGGCTTTCGTGAACAGGTGGTAGACGAAGCGGAAGACTAGATAATTTCACGCCGCACCCACTTAGGTACATGTTCTCTTACTCTGAATTTCAACATTCTCTCGCTACAGCCTATGTAGCTTGACTCGTAGCTATACATGAAATGATAAATGTGGTGTGAAATGACTCCGACAGGTTGTCTTTCCTTCGTTGGGGAACAGGCACTTAGTTGCTTCGCTTAATAAGGACACCTTCGGCAGCATACTAAGTCTATGAACAGCGGAAATTATTCGCTTGGCTGTCCTCATGTTGGCTTTGCTTAACACGAAGTGTTTTCTTGAATTTGCCTTTGAATCTGAGTGGCCCATGGTTATTTTTTATGCTCATATATTTTCCGAAATAAAAATCAGCAGATGAACTTTGTGCGATAACTGTTCACCTCGAGCTTACTCTTCGGCCACGTGTTAGCAGCTATTGCAACGAACTTGCCATTAAAAATAACGTGTTGAAAATCATGCACAATTGTGACCACTACATCGTCATGTTGACATGTCAAAACATGCCTCATCTCTTTGTCGACCAAACTGATACACGACTTTGTGGTAAAATTATTAGGAAAGCTTATTGTTGAGGAACTTTCCGGCAGTCGCATTAATGGTCGCCAGAGAATTTCTCTTCTTCCACAATTAGCCCTCACCATCCTTTCAGTGACGGTTAGTAAACGACTGATTGTGCAGGAAATAGCGGAATAGCGACTTGTTTGAACAGAACGATGAAGGTACTACGTCAAAAATAAGAACGAAGCTGTTAACAGGATAAAAGAAGCATCTAGTGACAACGGCAAAATGTGTTCGCATTACATATCTCGGAATAGGCTTGAAACCGAGTGAGATTTCATAATTTCAGAGGCTTTTGAATAAGAATCCTTTTGTAAGTTTTAATGTGGCAACTTGCTGCTTTTGAGGCGAGAGCTTCTTCAGCTTTTGCATCAAGAGCGAAGCTTTACCATAATAAAAACCCACCAAACCGAGGTGCATTCAAAATCTTCCAAAATCATGTATTCGGATTAATTTATAAATTCAAACATTAAAACCGCTTGTTTGCTCTACAACGAACGCATGTTATTTCATCGGAAAATTTTGGGGAATTTGTCTTGCTGTTGAGAGGACTCGTCGTCTTCAGGTGCAATCAAAGTGCTACCACACATCCGGAAAACCATTAGTATGCCTTTGCCTTTTATCGGCTCAAGCCACTTAGCAATATGTGAAGGTGGCAGACCGCCATAGCTGAGTACGAACCGTGACACAGCGTGTATCATCCTTCACTCTCACGCATGTTATGAGAGCTATGACTTCCACTACAAAAAATTTTGCGTGAACATTCCCCTCCACCGCACATACACAACAAGCAAAAGTGCTCGCTTGACAAGTCCCGTAAGATGACCGGAGTGGGGACCATAAAATGATGGTTTAAAGGGACAGGAAAGAGGTCAACTTATGGCGTGAGGTCGCTCACCGAGTTATTCATATGAATACACATGCTGGTCTGTTCACCGCTACATGACGAAGAGGGTTGGTGAGCACAATGTTTGCGTTAATTCGTCTTTCGTTAGAAACAGACCATGTCGCGCAATTTAAATGGAACAATGGAACAATACGGATAACAAAAGCCATGGCTTGACAAGTCCTGTAAAGGGATTTGCGGTATAAGGGTAGTTCAAACAAAGTCGCATAATAGTGAAAAAAAACGCATCTGTCGGCTTACTATATCATCCATATTGACAAAGGTCGATCCGTCGATCGTGGGTTTGGGGAGCGCAATATTTTCCTGCGCCATGTTGTCACTCAATGAAGCGAAATCAGCTCAAGTAAGATAGGTGGTGTAAAGCATCGTCGAGTAGTTTTTGAAAATGGAAAGCGTGGACGCGGAAATGACAAAAGTCGAAAGAGCGTTCCACGGTTGATAAACTCAAAGGGAAATATAATTCCGTTGGCATTCCAGCCGACTGTACTGGGTGGAAATTCTCAAGTTATGACCCTCAATTCTGTGTTGCGGCTAAGCTTCAGGAGTTGGCGGCAGGCGCAAACGGGGTTTTTCAAAATCTAGTACGCCTGGATGAGGATACACCGTAGACGGCGATATCTTTCACTGTACAATCCTAGGGCTTTCCGTCGCTCATGACATTGCAGGTGGGACAAGCCCTATCCACTTTTCGTTGCCATTCGCTGGGCGGTCTCGAGCGCAGTCAGAGCGCGTTCTAACTAAGGTTGTCAAGCCAGGTTTGCGTACACTACATGGGCCCCACATATGCATTAAGAATTTAGATGAAGGTGGAGGGATCGAACTGGCAGAAGACCCACCATAACAGACCAACATGTTGGTTCGCGGTTTTGCACGCCTTCAAGGACTGCGCCGAACAGCCGAGATCATCTTACATCACCACCCTAAGGTCTCATTCTTTTAAGGTGGTTCTCAGCATGTCGCCTTATATGCGTACGTGGGTTTGTGGCGGACATGCATGATTTTTTCACTTGTCCGTATTAAGCGGGAGTAGATTTGCCTGTCACCATTCGAAAGTGTTGTCTAAGTTTCGTCGCAGCGTATCGTGATCTTCCTGACAGCCGATTGCTCGCCACATCTTGTTGTCATGGGCAAAAAAGCAGGAAATTTGACTTGGAGAGCCTCGCAATGTCGTTAATGAAGAATAACAATAACCACGACCTAAACACTGACCCTTGCGGAACACCGCAGTCCACACTAATTGGATCAGAAAATGAGCCCTGAACTCGAACCTAAAGGCGTTGCTGTAAGTGGGTTTCAAACTTCGTAAGCTCGCAGCTTTCGGAGGAGGATGTGGTGATCTATGCGGTAGAATGTTTTGAATCAGTCTAATTTGACGAGGTCATTGCCGGTACCACTGTCGGTTATCTCAATCCAACAGCCACGGGCAAGAAGTACGTTGGTAGTACATGACCGATGCTGACGGAATCCGTGTTGCTCCGATGCTATTGTGTTAGACCTTTACAAGTAGCCCATTACAGTCTCAGCTACGATCGATTTCTTCACCTCTGAGAGCACCGAGAGCAGAATCACTGGGCGATAGTTGACTGGCTCTGAACGGCTACCATTCTTGAAAATCGGGGTGATGATGTCCTGCTTGCACAAACTAGGGACCTGCTGTTCGTGCAGGCATTTTTGGGAAAACCTCATGAACGGTTCAGCTATCCTCGTAGCTACCATGTGCAGTGCTTTCGGGGACATATTGTCAACTCCGGAGAACTATGGGTGCGCAACGATAGAAATTTCCTCAAATGGTTGGCGAACTAAAGGTGAAGTGTCTGAATACTGGTGTCTGGGAGAATGGGACAGATTTGTTACACATGTTGGCAGCACGTCGGAACATTGGAGCATATTGGACCAGTAGAACGGTAGCTGTATCCACGGCGGTTTGAGCACATCCATCCACTGATATTAGTGGGAGAACACCACGTTTCACATTCCGTAGGCTGTTCACTTGTCTGTACAGATGCTTTTTGTTAACACAAAACATTTACGCTAGACTCTGCTGGTGTACTCATTTGTCCTCTCGAACATGTGTGGCACAGTGATTAAGATGCTTGATATAGTTACTCCAGTTGTCAGGGTTATGGTTCGCTCCATACACGTGCCACGCTGCATCTCTTACTGTGATATGTTTTCGAATTCTGTTCCGAATGAATGTGCTTTGTGGAACCTAGGAGATTGAGGACCGTTGCAGATATAATCAGATCACTGAAGTTACCCGCAAATCGTTTTATAAAAGCGTTCGTGTGGGAGCAAAAGTAACGTGAAAGGCAGTAAGGTTCCAGGTTCTTGATACACGAAGGGAGAAAACATTTTATCCGCAACCAAACCGACTGGGGTGTGTGATCTGTTTGAGCTGGTAGCCTCTCAGGTTGTTCTTGTCGCTCATTTGCAACAGATTGTGACGGCCTTGGTGGTCTCTCCCGCTTAGCATCCCCTTCTAACCATGGTCTCATTTATTAGGCATAATACAACTTGTTTGCGGCACCATTGCCGACTGTTAGCTCTCCGGAACGGTGTCCATCCGTTACCAGTGGCTCAGCCGGCGTGTTTCCGTTTCATGTTTCGCCTTTCTGTATTGCGGCACAATAGCTGAGGTGCTCTCCACCTGCATCTAACGTGTATAATGAATGAATGAATGATTACGGTTAGTCGGCATTTGATACACTATGACATGGTGTCCTCGCGGGTGCTGGTAATCTGCGAAGTACAAGCCTAGGACTAGCAGTTTGCGTTGTTAGATAGATGAAAGAGTCTAATGATTTTCGTCGTCTTACTCAGTGAAGCTTAGATCGCAGCAGCATCGTGTTCGCAGCAAGGTCGCCAGACCTTTATCATGTGCTCTACATGGGGCCTCACGTAGACCTACAGCAGTTGGGGTAAGTTGGGAGGCGCGAACTTTCTGAACGCCGTTCAGGTGAGGTCAAAGTTCTTCTTGGCTATTCTCAGTGCCTTCTCGGCCAGCTTCCAGCATCCACGGTCATCCTGACGCTTACCCTGATGCCGCTTTCCTGCATTGTATGATGCAACTACAGCTCTCTTAATCAATATTTATGGGTACACTGATGGAGTAAGATCAAGGATTGCATTCGTTAGCTTACACTGAAGCCGGCTTTCGGATGACTATGTCTATGCCCTGTCGAGGTCTCTGTAGTTTTGCAAGGCCGTTCATTGTCGTGATTTTATTCTAAATCTTGTCATCTGCGAATATTAGGAAGTCAGATTGAAGCATCCCAGAAAGATCGTTGATGAATACTATGAGAAAAGTTGGAGAACGGGGTGGGTTATGTCGCGCTTGTCAGCAAGCATAGCGATCCGTCGCCGACGTTTTTGGACAGACTTACTTGTGGCTGCTGTCTGACCGTTTCTGGTTGCTTATGGCCCATCTTGTGGACAAAGTGTTTACGAAATGGGGATCAGACATGCTCCTACCTGTCTATTACCCACTACATCGTTCATACTGGCTCCAGGAGTCAGTTGGTCGTTGTTGGAGTGGACGGGGTGCACTGTTCCTGTGGCCGTGTTAGGAGCAAAGAGTGGTTCCATGCACTCAGTGTGGAGCGGACTACGGTCCAGCCACCGCCTCCTATGCGATTGATTCCCCAAATACAGTGTGCTTGTGTTTGCTTGTGAAGGAGTGTGGGCCGGCTGCGTTGATGAAACGTGGCTCCTATTCACATGCCTCCAGGTCTTATTCCTTCGGGTTTACAATGGATACGGAGTGTGTGTGTTTGGAGCTGTGGGTGGTACAGCGCAAGCGACCCATCGTCGCTCTGTAGGCGCAGGCGTCCTGTGGTAGGCCACAGTGACAGGCAAATCCGAAATCGGATGCCGCCAACCTTGTCAACATGCACATCAAGCACAGCCATACCGGGGATATCAACAACAGCCAATCACTTGAGAGAAAAACAACAAATAAAGTACATCGAGTAATGCATAAGAAAAAGGGTAACATAAATCTTGAATTAATGAGCGTATAAAATAAGTTGCTTACAAACGAATCCGAGATAGGTTCACGACGTCAGAAAGTATATTTTACGGCAATGTCACAAACACGGAAATGTTATCGAAATTAAATACAACTAGCTTAAGCGACTTGTGCAATTTTAAAGAATGGAGTACTGGTAGCGATTGTTTTGAGAAAGAAAAGCATTAGGACACCATTGCAAACCCACCACTTGAAATAAAGAGACTTAGCATGCAAGCACGCGGATAGTAAATCGAATGCAGCATACCTGCAAACTCTGTGCCGGTTCTGTCTACGTTCTCTGCAGGACCCGTCGTCGCTTCGTTAGTGGTCCCGAGTGGCCTCGCTCATGGTTCACTAGGCCTGCCTGACTCAGGCAGTCGAGACCGCATATGCTACAGCTCCATGCGCTTGATGTCGATATAGCACAACGCATCGGTGCTTGCCGCTTCTTCTCTGCATGTGTGAGGTATTTCTCCCGCAATTCAGTAACTGCCTTCGTGAGCAGATCGCGCCATGCACGACGATCAACCGCCTTCGATCCCCATGACCCGCAATCAAGATTAGCACGTGAGGGGCTAACATTGCTCATGTCCTGGTAACGTAATTTTGGTTTACACGCAAGTCGCATCCCAGTACTCAGCTGACCATCTAATAGTTGTTCCGCAATCCGCGTCGAATCCATACGCTACACATGACCGAGCCACCTCAGGTGTCTCAGTCAGTATATACAGTCCACTGCATACATTCCACTTCGGCGACACACTTCCGCATCTACAACTGTGTCGCATCAAGCAATGCGCAAAATCCGTCGCAAACACTGCTGATGGAACCGCTCGAGATATCGCATATCACGCCGGTACATCGTCTACGTTTCGCTGCCGTATAGAAGAACGGACAGTCCCATGGATTTGTACACCATCAGCCTCGTGCCAACGCTGGGTCAGTAGTTGTTTCACTCGGTGTCCTAGATTCCCGAATGCCGTCGTTGCATTCGGGAAGCGGATATGCAGCTCACAGTATAGCTGCTGATCAGTCGACACCCACTCCCAAGGCAGCAGAAGCGGGAGGTGGTTTCCTATACAACATCAAAGCACGAACGTGGCACTATTAATGCTTGCAATATCTGTGATGGCCGAAAGAGTCGGACGGATATTGTGTTTATGTTGAGACCGAATTTGGCCGCTGTCGAAGCCAGAGCAATAGTCATATGTTGCAAATCATCCGCGCTCTATGCAAACAACACAAAGTCGTCAGGGAACAGCAACATACGGATAGTTATCTCACAGACTAGAATTCTCGCACCGAAACGACGGATGTTCAGTAACTCACTAACAATACTGTGCTCCACAAGTACATCGTAAGCACAAACCGCATCAAAGGCACAAGCTAACGTTGTATGAAGACAAATAGTGAAGATAGCAGGAGCTAAGACACAGCCGTGCTTCACACCAGAGACAACTTCAAAGTCATCCGAGGTCTCTCCACTCAGCTGAGCTATCTGCTGCATACAACTGCACAGACATCCAATTAAACTAACAAAATTATGCGGGCAACCAAACTTACCCAACACCGGCCACAATACCTCGCGGTTCACCGTATCAAATGCATTAATAAAATCGACAAAAATCAAGTACAAGGGCTGGTGTCGTTCTCTGCAACTCTCCTGCAACTGACGAGCCACAAACACCATATCTATAGCGCTGAGGTCCCAACGGAATCCACACTGCTCTTCCGCCACTTTCGATACCACAACCTGAATGACGAGGCGGTTGAGTAGGACTCGGGCAATCACCTTGCCCACACAACTCAGCACGTTGATACCACGATAATTCGTGCAACATTGCTTGCTCCCCTTGCCCTTGTACAGTGGTAGCACAAGGGTATCCTTCAGCCCAGGAGGCACATACTCCTCAATCTATAAGAGTTGCACCAACTGTTGCAGCGCAGCCACCAACACGGGTCCGCCGTAGTTCAATACTTCAGGCGGGATCCCGTCGGCTCCAGCCCACTTGCCGTTTCGCAGCTGAGCAAGTGCTCTCTGCGTCTCATTCAGCGTCGGCGTGTCCGCCAGACTTGCCTTCACATCCTGCTGCTTGAGGCTGTTCAATGTAGGCCAGTCGGTCTGTGAACGGTTGTTCAAGAGACAGACAAAGTGTTTTTGCTATATGTGTATTATATATGCGGTCTGTGTGCAGGTAGCGCCTGAGCCACCATCGATCAGCGTCTTCTGCGGCTCCAATCTCGATCCATACACCGCCGTAATGTGTTAAAGAACTCCTTTTGTTCGCGGCGTTCGGTGTAGAATTTCATATGCCTTGCCTTCTCCGTCTACCATGCATTTGCAGTGCAACGGAGCTCTCGGGTCAGTCGCCATCGAAGTCTGCGAATCTGACTCATCTTCCCCAAGTCACTGGCGTCTGCCACATATGCAGCAAATGCTGCATTCTTCTCACACACCAATGCGTCAATCGTCGCATTGTTCTCTTCAGACGAATCAGGCCGCTTACAGTTTGCGCGCCCGATAGTCTCTTTGGCAGCAGCTTTCATCCGGTCCCGAATGTGATGCCACACATCGCCACTGTGGCCACGCATTACACATTACACAGGCGTTCAGATATCTCCTTCTACAGCTCAATACGTTTCGCCACAGTACCGAGGGAGAGGATGTTAACTTTATGCCGATTAACGGCGGGAGTGCAATACATAGATTTACGAAAATATAGGTTCAGTTTGGTCCGCACCAATTTGTGATCAGTGCCACATTCAGCTCCACGCAGTACACGTGTCATGCACACTTCACACATATCACGCTGACGTACGATGACATAGTCGAGCAGGTCAGCGTAACCACTCCGTGGGTGCGTTCAAGTTGCTATATCACTTGCACTCAGTGCAAACCGAGTGTTCGTGATCATCAGTCGTGAGTGGCCTACAGTGAGAGCAGCCTGTCACCGTGCACATTCGCTGAACCAATGCCATGCGGACCGATAACATATGTCCACACCGATGCATCACGTTCAACGTGAGCGTTGAAATCACCCAGCAGAAATAGTCAATGGCTCCTCGACACAGACCGTATGACGGAGGATAGCTGAGTGTAGAATTGATCAGGCGTGTCGTCAGGATAACACATGGTCGGACCGTATGTGTTTATAAATGTGGCAAACTTACCCCTTCAGAGTTGTTGGCGAACAGTCATCAGTCGCCCGCTGATACCTGTTGTTCCACTTACCGGCTGGCCATGGAGGCGATCGGATATTGCTAATGCGACCGCGTGTTCAAGTGGTGCTGAGGCGGCATTGCCCACCCAGTAGAATGTGTAGCCAGCACCTGCTTCATGCAACTTATGTTGCTGGGCGAGCCGGGTTTCACTGAGCGCCGCAATATCGATGTGGTAGCGCGCCAGCTCCATCGCGACCAGTGCAGTGCGTCGCTCCGGGCGCCCATTTGATTTCCGGCCCAGTAGTGTGCGCACGTTGCAGCAGCCGATGCTGAGTGTTTTGCGCGCATGCATACAATTGTATTGGTGTGCAATCGCACGCGAGGTGGTTGTTGTGCTTTAAAGGCTTGCTTGGGGGACTCCACCCGGAGCCTTTGCCTCAATAGCCTGACCCACAAGGAGGTGCGTAGCAGGTCCACCTCGTGAATTTTATTGCAGATACAGATTGGGATCTGCTTGACGGCCGTCACACGCAGCCTTTAGTTACTGAAACGATTCATATGTGGTTTGCGACGGTAGTAGGATACATCTTCGCACATGGCCAGACGCAGATTAGTTTTGGTAGGTTTGCTCCAATTTGACCAGGGACTGCCTAGCTTGTGGCAGGCGGTAGCAAATCATTGAACGCCCGGAGTTGCCCTCCCACCGTCATAGATAATGCGTGGCGCTCGTGCTCTACGCCAATCGAGCTGTGAGCTTATAACCCGCAGACTTGTTGTCTCCCATAGAAAGGTTTTAAGGGAAGAGGGTCATCGATTACTTCCTAACCTATGAAAAGAATGAACTGGGTTACTGGCTGGGTGCCCCTACCTGAAAGCAGAACGACTCGGACCCTCAGCCAAAGCCTTCGATTAAATGAACACCCGAAAGGCAGCGTGTCTTACACATGGTCAGTTAACCGACTCATGCTGGTTGGTGTCCTGGATCTTAACAGGGAGAAGGGTGTAATAAAACCCACCCAGCGGTCGCCTGGAGAACGCGCCCAGGACATATATATATATATATATATATATATATATATATATATATATATGCAATAGTCTACGAATAGACATAGAGTCATCAGAAACCATGGGACCCAAAAGGAGGTACAGAAATAGTAAAAGAAAACACCACAACACATTAAAATCCATGGTTTTGTCAGAAGGCGAGTTACTATCGGGTTGCCCAAGCCGAAGTAGGGTGTTGACTTAGGGGGACACCACCCCGAGCCTTTGGCTGAATAGCCTCCCCGCAAGGCAGCGGAGCAAATTCAGGGTATCGTGCCCAATGGGAGCCGGTGACTAATTGCTCAGTTCATACGCCTTTCGGTTGTTCCTTTGGCAAACAGGAGCCCAATGCTCCCCAGAATTACAGCATAAAGTTTCTGGAATATAATGCTTCTCCAGGAATAAGCAAGGGGCAGTGACTTTATTTAGTGGCGAGTCACGTGCGCCACGTCGCAGTGTTGCTAAACGGACATATGTGGCTTTTTATGGGGAGAACTCTTGCCAGGTGAAAATCCACCACGTCCTGGAACACTGCCGCCGAACCATTTGCTGGAACGGGAAAATCCCGAATCACCCAGCTGGCACAAAGCGGAGGTTGCTCGGCGAGCCAGCGACGGTGTAGCACGGAACTCACCAGAGCAGTTTGTGAAAACGAAGGTGCCGCAAGTGAAAGAAATAACCGTTTTGAAGGTCAAAACAACAGAAAAATCTGTTATTGTAATATACCGAAAGTGTGTGTTCAGGTACCATACAGATCCGGACATATCGGACACGTCATAGGTGTCAGACAGTCCTAATGCTGTCTACTAAACATTGATACGCCGTTTCTAGTTTCTGAGAAATGGGTTCGCTCCAATCCTGAAACAACGGCATAATTTCACGATTCCACTAAACTACGCGCAGATGCGCCCCCGACTAGCGTATGGTGCTTGGTAGACGGCGTGAATGTGCTACAAGCCCTTTGCGTACAATCGGCGCGGTTTCCTTCCAAGCACACTATAAACTATGCGAACTCCAGGAAAGTGGCTGAATATACCGGTAGAGCACTTACCCTGAAGGAAATTAGATTGGAGGCTTCCAAACTGTAAGAAAAACTATGACTCGAATGCTACCCACTTACATATGCTAACCTACCTAAAGTAGATATTCTTGCCATAGAGGGCATTCAACTCATTTTTACAAAGATTTTTTAAATTCGACTACAGGTATAAATTATGTGAACGCCACAATGCATCACATTTGGACCCACAATGCCTATGTAGGATACAGCTTAGTATGGTCTTGCTTTATCATTAGCGCCTCAGTTTGATTTTCACAGTCAAGCCTATATTCCGGTCTCAGGCAGCTAAGCGTTGGGCATTTTGGAACAATTAGAGAATGCTGTGAATCACAAAAACACTTCGAACTCCGATCAATGCTCTACCCCTTGAGTATACACTAACATGGAATAGAGAGTGAAGTCACTAATGAAATAGACTATAGCATTACTGAACAGCTAACATCACCTGTATGCACAGTTCCACAGAATCTCGGGATGTTTTTCGTACTCGGCATCATAGGGGGTTGTAGGGTCAAACATTAAAAGGATTTTAGCGCCTTCTAGGTGCTTTCTTAGCATCTTAAACCGATGGAGGGTAAGGCTATTCCGATTCCTGAAAGCAGTTTATTCCATATTAGTGCGTACTCAACTGTGTGGAGCATTGGACGGAGTTTGGAGTGTCTTTTGGATGCACAGTATTTACTCACAGTTTCATTTCGCCCAAAGCTTAGCAACCTGAAACCTGAATAAAGGCTTGCTGTGAAACTGATATTGTAGAGCTAATGACAAAGCAAGACCATGCAAAGCTGTTCAGTAGGGCTATGGCTTATTTCATTAGTGCCTTGACTCCCTATTCACAGCCGCTTTCTCCATGCTGATTGTTGCCCACCAGGGAGCGGAACATGTGTTCCTGTGAATATGTTTGCTGCAGCAGTATTGCAAACGGAGCTGTAATTTCTACCTCAGGTCAATGACAACGGTTGGCTTATGCAAACCTAAGTACTTCAGTTCTTCAAAAAAGGGTGCGTACCACTGATTTCTCCTTCCGCCGTTACTTAACTCGCCTTTCCTCGACTTTTTTTCCACAATTTAATGAGCAAAGAAAAGCATGAATCAGCAGTTGTAATCTTACTTACCACATTTTACCCCGAGGGAATCTGTCATATACTCGAGAAAACATGTCAATATGAATAGCCTGAAGGATAAGGGCTACCTTTGGCTTTTCCATTCGTTATTGCGTCTTTCTCCGAGTTCAGTTCTACTGAACTTAATGGTTGAAGATGCATAGTTGAAGGCGGCGATTAGGATCAACAACGCTGAGTGTCACTATTCTGCTTCTATTTGCATTGAGTTCAAATCGTCCCCAATCTGTACCGCATTTCAATCAATTTATCAGCTTATACTAATTCCCAGCGTTATGGTTATTTCTTATAGCTTCAAACGCAGGCTCAACGATATAATATGCCGTATCATGTATTTATCAAATGATGCTATTTCTATTCCTGGTAATCTCTTTACCATACCGTCGAGAATTAACAAGTTGTTTTTAAGCAACAACGAACTTATCTTGTTTGCCACCTTGACGCAGTTCGGTCAAATTTGCCCTCATGGCATCAATAGTTTAGAAATTAGGGTTCACCTTGTGATAGATTTCCATCTTTTAGTATAATATTGCTTAATGATGAACATTCTACCAACCATTCTTTATGCCGTATCTTTGAATGTCATAAGAACAGCAGAAGGTGAAGTTTGGGCAGCAACCTTCAAACATACTGGAGAAAAAAATACGTTCAACGTAAACATTCTAAGCAGCTCACCTTCATTATCCAATGTGATTTGTATACTGCCTGTAGTTTACCTATGAATGATTCAAATGTGGACGTGAAGACCTATAACTCTTTAGTTGTCTCACTTTAGGAAGAGCCTCTAGGGCTACTGAACCCCATAATTACTTATTTGCTATAACTATTTAATTATGGGTCCTGTTTTACCCTCTCCGTCTTTAACTTGCCGCATTTTAACGTTAGCCGTTAGAACCACCATTAATCAATCAAGCGAGAATTGTAGCTTTGCAAGATGCAGTAGAATGTCGACGTTAGTCTTATACCATAGCATAGAGAAGAAGCCATGAAGCGCATCAGACTCCTCACTAACTCGCATTTTATGTACAGGTTAACTCAGAATGACGGTGAAGCTTCTCAGCACCATTCAACAGCCCATGACGAAAGGATAAAGTGGAAAATGAAAGCAGGATGTGCAACTAAAGCGCCCACATCCCAACTCCTATTCGAAGACAAACGTGTCAGGCTACACTTCCATCCCTCGGGTACCCTGGCACTGAGTGACGGTGAGCTGGGGAGCTCACCCTCGGAAGCAAGCGTCGCCACAATCTGCTCGGCCCCGACATTTGACATGCAAGTAACGCATCACGCCCATTCAAATGATCCCAACCAGAATCGCTCGAATGCAGTGGTGGCTCGTACGCATTTAGAAAATGGCTACTCACACCAAGAAGTGCAAATAAAAAACTGGGAATCAGGTCCGGAGAAAAGAAGCGGCACTCATTCACGAAAGGGTTCAGCGGAGACTAAAAATTTCCCACGGGGATTCAAATGCAGCATGCAACACGCGGTAGGTTCCAAGCACTGTTCATCGAAAGTGTTGTGACGATGCAGACAAAGATAGGTATTCGCTTACACTGCATGTATTGGGCTTGTGTTATATCCGATTGGGTTTAGACACCAAACAGTTACTCTGTACCCAGTGTGGACTGCCGATGTACTATTGCCATTGCTTCTACTAAACTTCCATTTGCAATATTTTGTTCGGATTTCGGTTAATGGTAGCACATTGCTGCGTGTGATGGCCGTCAAACAGATCCCAAACTGTCTATGCAATCATATTCTCGAGCTGGATCTGCGCCCCAGGCTTTGTGGGTCAGGCTGTTGAGCCAAATGCTCCGGGCGGAGTTCCTCAAGAAAACCTACAAACCACCCACTGCTTTGTGGGTCAGGCTATTGAGGCGAAGGCTCCGGGTGGAGTCCCTCAAGCAAACCTGCGAAGCTCAACGACTAGTTCGCGTGCGACTGCCCACCAGTGCAATCGTATGCCTGCGCGCAAAACACTCAGCATCGGGTGCTGCAACCTACGCACACTGCTGGAACGTAACTCTAGCGAGCACTCGGAGCGACGCACTGCACTCGTCGCGATGGAACTGGCGCGCTACAACATCGATATTACGGCGCTCAGTGAAACCCGACTGGCTGAGCAAGGTAAGTTGCATGAAGCAGGTGCTGGCTACACATGCTACTGGGTGGGCAACGCCGCCTCAGCACCACGTGAACATGGGGTCGGATTTGCAATATCCGATCGCCTCCATAGCCAGCTGGTGAGTGAACCAACAATTATCAGCGCGCAACTGATGACTGTTCGCCTACGACTCGGAAGAGGTAAGTTTGCTACTTTTATAAGCACGTACGGTCCGACCATGTGTTATCCTGATGACACGCCTGATCAATTCTACACTTAGTTATCATCCGTGATACGGTCTGTGCCGAGGAGCGACCGACTATTTCTGCTGGGTGATTTCAACGCCCGCGTTGGGTATGATGCTTCAGCTTGGACAGATGTTATCGGTGCGCATGGCATTGGCTCAGCGAATGTGCACTGTGACAGGCTGCTCTCACTGTATGCCACACACGACTGACGATCACGAACACTCGGTTTGCACTGAGTGCGAGTGATATAGCAACTTGGACGCACCCACGGAGTGGTCACGCTGACCTGCTCGACTATGTCATCGTACGTCAGCGTGATATGTGTGAAGTGTTCATGTCACGTGCATTGCGTAGAGCTGAGTGTGGCATTGATCACAAATTGGTGCGGACCAAAATGAACGTATATTTTCGTAAATCTATGTATTGCACTCCCGCCGTAAATCGGCGTAAATTTAACATTCTCTCCCTCGGTACTGTGGCGAAACGTACTGAGCTGGAGAAGGCGATGGCTGCACGCCTGTGTAATGTGGAACGCATAGCCACAGTGGGCGACCTGTGGAACCACATTCGAGACTGGATGACAGCTGCTGCAGAGCAGACCATTGGGCGCGCAAACTGTAAGCGGTCTGTTTGGTTTGATGAGAACAATGCGACGATTGACGCATTGGTGTCAGAGAAGAATGCAGCATTTGCTGCACATGTGGCAGACCCCAGTGACTTGGGGAAGAGTAGTCAGTTTCGCAAACTTCGACGGCGACTGACCCGAGAGCTCCGTCGCGTTAAAAATTCATGGTGGACGGAGAAGTCGAGGCAGATGAAATGCTACGCCGAACGCCGCCAACACAAGGAATTCTTTGACTCCTTGAAGTCGGTGTATGGACCGAGATTGGAGCCGCTGGGGACACTGATCGATGGTAGTTCAGGCGCTACCTGCACACAGACTGCAGACATAATGCAGAACTGGCGAAAACACTTTGACTGTCTCTTGAACAATTTTTCAGAGACCGACTGGTCTACATTGAACGGCCTGAAGCAGCACGATGTGAAGGCGAGTCTGGCGGACACGCTGACACTGGATGAGACGCAGAGAGCACTTACGCATCTGCGAAACGGCAAGTGTGCCGGAACCGACGGGGTCCCGCCTGAAGTTCTGAAACACTGAGGACCCGCGTTGTTGACTGCGCTGCACCACTTGGTGCAACGCTTATGGATTAAGAGGAGGTGCATCCTGAGCTGAAGGATGCCCTTGTGCTACTACTGTAGAAGGGCAAAGGGAGCAAGCAATGTTGCACGAATTATCGTGGCATCAACTTGCTGAGTTGTGTGGACAAGGTGATTGCCCGAATCCTGCTCAAGCGCCTCGTCAGTCAGGTTGTGGAACCTAACGTGGCGGAAGAGCAGTGTGGATTCCGCTCCGGTCGTAGCACTATAGATATGGTGTTTGCGGCTCGTCAGTTGCAGGAGAAGTGCAGAGAACGATACCAGCCATGGTACTCGCTTTTTGTGGACTTCACCAAGGCATTTGATACGGTGAACCGCGAGGCATTGTGGCTGATGTTGGGTAAGTTTGGTTGCCCGCGTAAGTTTGTAAGTTTAATTGGATGTCTGCACAGTTGTATGCGAGAGAGAGTGCAGCTGATTGGAGAGATCTCGGATGACTTTGTCTCTGGCATGAAGCAATGCTGTGTCTTAGCTCCTGCCCTGTTTAACATATATCTTCATACAATGTCATATTGTGCTTTTGATGCGGTTTGTGCTTACTATGTAGTTGTGGAGCACCGCGTTGATGATGGTTTGCTGAACATCCTTCGTTTCGGTGCGAGAACTCTAGTCTGTGCGACAACTATCCGTATGTTGCTCTTCGCTGACGACTGTGCGTTGTTTTCACACAGCGCGAATGAGTTGCAGCACATGACTAGTGATCTGGCTTCGACAGCGGCAAAAGCAGGGCTCACCATCAACACAAGCAAAACTTTCTGTCTATTTCAGACTTTATCGGAGGTGCAAGCTTCAATATTGCCGCGAATCAGCATTGGTGCTAAAGTATTAGAAACTACCTCCCGCTTTTGCTACATTGGGAGTGTGATGTCGACTGATCAGCAGCTACACAGTGCGCTGCGTATCCGCGTGTCGAAGGCAGCGGGGCATTCGGGAAGCTTGAGTACCGAGTGTGGAACAACCATCAGCTTAGCATTGGTACGAAGCTGAGGTGTACAAATCCATGGTGCTGTTCGTTCTTCTATACGGCAGTGAAACATGGACGATATACCGGCAGGATGTGCGATATCTCGAGCGGTTTCATCAGCAGTGTTTACAACGGATTTTGCGCATCGGCTGGGGTAACGGAGTTGCAGACACGGAAGTGTTGCGCCGAAGTGGGATGTATGCAGTGGAATGCATACTTTTATTGAGGCACCTGAGGTGGATCGGCCATGTGAGCCGTATGGATTCCACGCGGATACCGGAACAAGTATTATATGGTCAGCTGAGTATAGGGAAGCGGCATGTGGGGAAACTAAAAATACGTTACCAGGACATGATTAAAGTGAGCCTCACACGTTCTAACCTTGATTGCAGATCATGGGAATCGAGGGCGGTTGATTGGCGCGCATGGCGCGATCTGATCACGAAGGCAGTTGCCGAGGTGCAGGAGAAAGCCCTCACACATGCAGAGAAGAAGCGGCAAGCACCGATGGGTTGTTCTCCATCGACATCAAGCGCATGGTGCTGTAGTACATGCGGTCGCGAGTGCCTGAGTCAGGCAGGCTTAGAGAACCATGAGCGAGGCCACTCGGGACCACTACCGAAGCGACGACGTGTCCTGCAGAGAACGTAGGCAGAACCAGCGCAGCATCTGTAATCTCTTTATTTCAGGTGATGTTGGGTTTTAAGTTTTGTCCTAATGCCTTTCTTTCTCGTACACACGTCTACCTGTACTCTCTTCTACAAACTTGCACATGTCACTTAAGCCAATTTTAGTCGATTTCGATAACACTTTCGTGTTGGTGGCATTTCCGTAAAGTATACTTTCTGACCTCGCGAACTTATCTTCCATGCTTCTGTAAACAACTTACTTCATATGCTCATTACTTTAAGGTATACGTCACCCTTTCGTTATGCATTACTCGATTATTTTTCTTTGTTATCTTCTTCTTAAGTGATTGGCTGTTGCTTGATATCCCCGGTGTGGCTGCGCTTGATGTGCATGTTGACAAGGTGCCTACATGTCTATTACCCACTACCTCGTCCATACTGGCTCCAGGAAACAGTTGGTCCTTGCTGGAGGGGACAGGGTGCACGGTCCTTGTGGCCGTGTTAGGATCAAAGAGTGGTTCCATGCACTCAGTCTAGAGCGGACTACGGTCCAGCCACCGCCCTGTGTGCGCTTGATTCCCAAATACAGCGTGTTTGTTTTTTCCTGTGAAGGAGTGTGGGCCGGCTCCGTTAATGAAACGTGGCTCCAATCCACATGCCTCCCGGTCTTATTCCTTCGGGTTTACACTGCATATGGAGTGTGTGGTTGGAGCTGTGGGTGGTGCAGTGCAAGCCACCCACGGTCCCTCTGTAGGCGCAGGCATCCTGTGGCTTGCCACAGTGACAGGCAAATTCGGAACCTAGTGCCGCCTACCATTCTGGATACGACACCTTCGCTATACCTTCAAATACCGCTACTACCCATATGCTCGTTGAGACCTCCAGTGGTCCTGCCACACCGACAGATACACGGTTAGCGTTTCCAATCTCTTTGTTGAAGGAGTGAGCAGCCGCCTCTATAGCAACACACACGAACTGGTGCACTACATTAAGCGGTTCGAGAGAATCTCCGGGTCATACTACAGTGTTCGAACGTCGAATGCGGATGCCTCCGGCGAGAAGACACTGATAGATTATCAGTGGCACTGGAAAGGGTTTGCCCGCAATTCTAACTAAGTCAAAAGAAGAAGACTATTGGATCACACACATGGTGGGACGTATTTCAATGCTGGTAGGCTGGGGACTTGGTTCAGAATAACCAGGTTCCACATGGTGCAAAACCACGACGTTCTGAGAGACGAAGCATTAAATTGGTTCAGTGGAAACCCCTGTTAGAGCCGGACGAGCTGTAGATAATCAGGCCAATGCTGGAATGCCGAAGCCGATGTTCAAACATAAAGTTCGGAAAATACCTGACGAAAGCGGGCGCCGGCAACCTACGAGCGAGGCACATTTTCGGGCGCAACAATCCGGGTAACGTGTTTTTTTATTAGATTGCTTAAAATGCACTGTTTTAGGCTATATGTTCGTTTTCCCAACTCTCCAAGTTTAATGCCAGGACAGGAGAGAAACAGTAAAGACGGTAGTTGGTGCATTTCGTTGTTGAGATACTGAGCATTTAAGAGGATCCGGTGTCCTTACGCTACAGAAACCAGCAAATCACCAATCATAGAAGGCATGCACTTGCCACTGTAGCGCTGATCCATGACTGAAATGTATTGGTGAAGGCGCTCACCATATTCATCGTTAACAGCTTCCAAGTTCTTAGGGAAAAATTGCAAGTTGATTATGTAGAAAGTGAAGCCTGAGTGACATTCGAGCACCAACTGCCTGATAGTCTACAAAAAGCTTTCTTAAAATGTTTTGGTAGTACTCTGTATTTGTTCTACCCAAAAATCATGTACACATCGCCTTGAGTGACTTCCACGCTTCGAACTCACATGAGGTCAGTTGGCATTCGAAAGCACTGTCTACCAGTATCCGGCGAACATCAGGCCCAATAAGTAACCCTTCTTTGAGTTTCGCATCACCGATCTTCGAAAATATTTTTTGCAGGTACTGGAACACAAAACAATCTCGCGTGAGGGCTTTCATGTAGTGTTTAATCAAAGCAGAATTGATGTGCGGGTGTGTCAGGTAGATATGAGCAGGTTGCATAAGAAGTGTTTGCTTTTCACCCATTTCCCTGCAGCATACTCCGCCCTATCTGACCACTTTTCGGTTGTGTAGTGCTATTGAGCTGCTGTACTTTCCCAAAGGCGCAAGAAATAGCAATCTTTTGTGTAGCCTCCTAGCATACCCATTAAGAGTCCAATGACTTGGAAGTCAGCACAGCTGTTCCAACAATACTTATGGTATTTCAGTGTTGTGAGTATCTCTTGCATACTTCGTAAGTCTCTTTCATGTTAGTGGCAGGCAACAGACGCACTGTTGGGTACACATTTCCTTTGCGGAGCAGTATGACCTTGAGACTACTCTTGGACGAGTCAATAAACAACTGTCACTCATCACTGATACGCCTCACGCCAACCCCCTTCATCAGTCCCTCCACGTCGGAACAGTAACGAAATGTTTCTTCGTTGTCATAGAAACTGGACAATTTAACTCTTCTCTTTAGGTATCTATGGTAACCTTAGTGTTTGCAGCAAGTAAATACCATTGCTGCAGCCGAGATGCCAGCAACTCGGCCTTGCCTTTAGACAAGCCCAGGTCACCTACCAAGTCATTCAGCTCTGGTTGTTCAATAAGATTTGGGTAGACAGCATCAGCTAAAAAATTTTCACAGATGTCAGAATCAGGGGAAGTTGACAATGCATAATTGTCACCCATCATCAGTGATCTGTTCACGGGAAGCACTGGAACGGTTAAGGTGCAATCCTAAAGAACAGGTGGAATATCTGATGGAAGAACTGGGTAATGAATTTCGTCCTTGTTTCGGTTGGAGATTCCAATGGCACCGGTTAGGCAGAATTACCAGTCTGTCGGCTCCCTCCACACAATGGGGATTGCAAAGTGCATATTGCCTTTGCCCTTGAGTCACTGAGTCAGATGACGGTTGCACGACACACAGACAATATGCGGTGCTCCTTTTATCCTGATCTCCCGGTTTCTTCTCGATATATGCGTGGTAGGTAGACTTCAAAAGTAAAGAAATAAGTCTACACTGCGACTTTATAATAAACTGTCCACAGACGTAACAAAAATGACCTCGGTTATTGAAACAGCGGCGTCTTTCAGCCATGATCAGATATTAATTAATGAAACACAGCTAGCAATCGATTTTCATTATCCGGTGGATACCATGTCCAAGAGTTCTTTTTCACGATTACAGAGAGCCAATGAACCAATTTTAAGCGAGCATTTGATGCATGGAACGTACTGCTTGGCTGAAATGAACAATGGATATTAAAAAAAACTCGCGAGGTGGTAGAAGCATTTGATTTGCATATTGGTAATCAGCTCACTTGGCAGTACTAGAAACATGCTATCTCATTTCTGTGGTTGCACAGTGTTATTGATGTAAATGGCAGAAGTACGCGTGGTCATAGTTTGGTGAAGCATGCCTCATTTAACACAGACCGACTCTCATAAAGCACAGTATCAATCACATGTTAGTTGGTTGGTACTTCGAGAAGATTTTGCAAATTAACAGTTTTATGGCATTCATATGTTGGCATGTACTGGGCTTGCGTGGTTGTCTCTCTTTAAAGAGGTGTGAAATGTAAGTAAACGGCGACCGATACGCTGTAGCAGATGGCGATTTGAGCTAGAGTGATTATTGATTCAGCATGTAAAGTAACCAATACACCAGCATGTTTTGTATGGAATCAAGACGATAAGCAGCCTGGCGTATGGGAAATTTTCTCCGCAGTAGTTGGACGAGTCTCGGTGAACAGGCTAAACGATTTGAAAGCTAACACTGCTGTGATTATGTCAGTTTTAATGAAGCTAAGGTGTTGTGGGGAAACTATCGTACAAGTTATGATGGTGTGTTCAGCAGCATGCCTGTTAGATAATCATATCTTTTTCGAGATAGTCATTCATTAAGATGGGTCAGGCTTGTATTTCCACAGATCATTAGTGGACCTGCCAATATTTAGTGTTCCATAAAGGAGGCGGTATTCAAACACTGGTTTAAGGAGGCGTAAAACTAAGTGCATAGTAGATCTATGTTGAACGGTAACCTGAAACGCGCGTGTATATCTGTGATAGAGTTAGCAATAGCAACCATTGCTCTTTGTGGAATAATGGAAAATGAACGGACTAACAATCGTAGAGTAGAAGAGGAAGAGTACCCGGTTGACCTTATTCGTAGGCTTCTTAATGTATATGAGGGCCTTGAGATAGCTATGGATGATTAAAGAGAGGATATAACAGGGGTCCAATGTGTGAAAAGTAGGACTCGGTTTATCTTCCGTCGTTGACTTCCATGTTGACATTAAAACCTTCGAGATCAATGTGGCCGAGTGAGGATAGGATATAACATTGGTCGGAAGAACCAAGGAGAGGATTCTGTTTAAGGCCGCTCCTCAGCCACCATATTGTGATGGGGGCATTGAGGTTGGTATTGCCGTGTAAGGGGAACGGTGATGAATTTTGGAAGAGTGGCATAGAATGACAGCTTGCTTTCTTTCTTGTTTGGTTTCTTTTGGTTCACCACCGGTGCACCATCACGGAGATGACATTATTTGCCCTTTGGTCGCTTCAGATAAACCTGTCTCCGCGATATTTAGCTTGAATGGTTTCATAACTTTTGGAACCGTGAGAAATGTATCTCTCTGTACATGAAATATGTGGGGAGACGTGCATGATCTAATGGACAGTGGGAGACAATTGCAAATCAGTGCGTATTTAATGGGGAAAAGTATGCATGCGTGTTGATGTGCGAATTTTTAAATCGCAAGTGCGACTTTTTTTATTACGGATAGCGTAACGTTCATTGTGTCGTAGTTACGGGGGGTAATCAGTTGTATGAGTGCGTCCATGCATTGCGTCGAAAAGTAGAGATCTGTTTAGCGTTACACTACGCAGCCAAATTGGATCTAATTTTAGCCATCTGCAGCGTTCAGAGTATGTTAGCCTCTGATTAGAGATCAGGAGTGTCTAGTGAAAGCACGTTGAACGCGCTCTAGTGCAGCTGTGTCACTCTGTCTTACATTGTCCAATACCATACAGCAATACTCTAACATTGGGAATGTGCAAGTCTAGCCCAGAGTAAGTATAGCATTTGTTAAGGTAAAGCGTTTGCGAAACAGTGCATTCGTTTTCTTGGCTTTAGTGACAGTGTATTGTACACGTTCAGAAGAGTTCAGGCTGCTGGAGTAGTGAAGCCCTAAGTCCCTTACTTGGTTACCATATGCTAGGGGTTTACCGAAGTATGTTGGCGGTTAGACATTTATATCACCGTTTTATGAGATGATAATATTATTTTTGACTGAGAAATTCATTTTGTTGTGCAACCTAATCCTTCAAATGCATTCAAGACAGTTTGTATGTTTCGAATCATGGACTCCTGATTCCCGAGATCAAATGTGTATGCAACTTTCCTATTATTCGCAAACCTGTAGGGCCTATAGTAAACAAAAAGGTCAAAAATGTCATTTATGTACATCAGGAAGAGAAGTGGTCTCAGAACGCTGCCTTGAATGATACCACTTGTCACAGGCATGCGACAGGATGTGTGATTTCCTATCTTGACTGCTTGGGTTCTGCCAGTAAGTCATAAAAGGAACCAAGTAAGCAGAGGGTCTGCAGTGCCATACCCTTCTGAAGTCGTCAAAAGCCTACCATGGGGCACTTGGTCAAAGGCATTTTGTGTCAAGGTATATGATAATATAAGCTTTACCACCATCGACTGAGCTTGTGATGTGGTTTAGGTAGTCTGGTTGGCAAGGCTAACAAGAACGCTGTTTACTAAAGCCGCGTTGTTATTGGCTGATTAGATTCGCTGATATTACAAACTGGGTAGTCGTAGTCTATATATTCCTTTCTATAAATTTTATAAGTATGGAAGTATAGCTAATCAGGCCGTAATTTGCAACATCACGTTTTGGACCTTTTTATATTTTGTTACCACATCAGCGTGTTTCCAGTGAATCGGAACAATGCTAGCTTTCACTGACAAAGTAAATATATTTTGCAAAAGTATAGAGACATCCAGCCCTCCGTATTTCAGCAAAACTGACGGAGTACCACCAAGACCACCTTAAAAGGGTAGCTTCATGGCGCTTAGAGATTTTCTTATTTTTGTTATAGGGAAGTCTACTGTCCACATTGTGTCGTAAGGTATTTTGACGATATGTTGTGCTGATCATTTGTAGTGCAGTTGAAGGACAAACGAAAGTGCTCCTTGAAAAGATCACTAATGACTATTGGATCATCCGTTGACGTAGAGGTAGACGTTGCAATGGACGTGATACAGTAGTTCCTGCATTCTCCTCTTCTCCTGAGAAGTTTTATAAGCTCCTTCTGCTTATTTTGGTCTACGAGAGTACGATGCTCTTCATAACACAGTCGCTCAGTTAGACTGGAATCTAAGTTGCTGACCATATTCGGGACCTAATATGGTGTGGCGAATGGGCTTTTTGGAACAGCTGACCAGTTTGCTGCTTGTTCGTTGAGCTAGAATGTTTGCGCGAGGGTAGGCAATAGTGTTGGGGCGTCTCTTAAGCAAAACTGGAGCAACAGTATCTAAACATTGATTGATATTATGAGAAAGGATGACAGCGACAACGTCTGGGTCGCATATGAGGAAGAATCTATATCACTACACACATCTTATTAGCGTTGCGAACCAGTCCCAGTTGATTGAACGGTATGGCCGGTAGAATATATCATTCTGCGCGGCTTTCGATGCTTGTGTGGGCAAAATACAATTGAATAGTATCACGTTATGATCCTTGCCCGGAAGTCTGTCTAGGCTTTTGACATACCCACTGGGAATTCCCAAATTGAAGATAAGATCTGGAAGGTTGTCATTTCGTGCAGACTACGAGAAGTGCTGTGACAAGCCTTGCGAGTAAACAGTCGATAGAAACTCAAACAAAATAGGTGGGGATGTATAAGTGTGCCACGATACTTCTGGCAAATTGAAGTCCCCTCCGGCTAGTTTGTAATTGGCTGTATTGTCTGTAATGCAATCGAACAGGTCCACCAGAAGTCGGAGTTCGGTTTTGCCACAGTGTGGGGGTTTGTTGACACACCCCATGAGCAAGCTGCGCTGATTTATCTCAGCCGGTACCGAAACAGAGTCAGCGGAATCGTTAAGCATCCTCTCTACCAAAGGTGCTGTGGGAATTGTTTCATCGATGCACAGTGCGCGACCATAGCTTTTGCATCGGTCATTATCGAAGCTAATATATCCTAGGATATCTTAATGTGGTTCTGGTGTCTGGTCAACAAACCAGGTTTCGGTAATGTGAAACAGTTGAGGGTTCAACAAATATGTAACAAGGCGAAGACAATGCATTTTGGTGTTTAGAGAGCAAGCGTTAATAAAAAGTGCCCATAGATAAGTGCGTTTTAAACAGAATTATCAGCTGGCGGAATATGAGTAGTTCAAAGGAATTTGAGGCGGAGGAGGTACCCATATTAGCGGGTGCATTCAATATTTCCAGACAAGCAAGCTGGGTGAATAATATGAAAGAGGGTATGCAGTGGGTTCTGGTGCATCAGAAGTTCTCCTATCGGAGGCACAGCTGCCGTTGAGTAGCCTAACATATTTTGTGGCTCCGGAGAATGAGATGAGTAAGTGTTCGTAGGATCCGGAGAAAACGATAACCCAGGTTGGGAGTGCACATGTGGTGCAGCGATAGGGTCAAGATAATTTAGTGGGCCAGAGTTCCACTAGGGTATTAGTAGAGCGGTTGGCGTAACTTGAGAAAGACTTCCATTAAATCTGCAGCCCGATTACTCACAATGCCATCGTGGGCATAGCTGTAGCATGGGACTATAGAAATTTGCTTTACTTTTGGCTCAAATGAGTTCCGAAAATCAGCGCACTCCAACATATTATTCCTTGAACGTGACACAGTAGTTTAAGAGAACAAATAACTATTGTCTTTAAAAGGTGGTGGTTATAACCTTTACTAATGCATGCCTACTACAACTTGATCGCACATTATCCAATAAGTTACGTTCATTTTGGTAAAGCTCTACTGCGTTTGTCCGTGTGCCGCTGGAATGGTCCCTAAGGATATAAACTACACCATTCCCAATTGATTACATCCAGAGTGCAAGCGAATTATTCCCAAGTCTCTGAGTTGCATCCGCAAGCCAAGTGAACATAATCATTAGTACAATTGAATTTCATCCGGTGTCATTTCTACGCACCAAGCGCGTAGTGACCTCGGTATTGAGCTAGCCCAAAGCAGCCAATGACGGTAGACTTAATAACCGTTGCATGAATGGATGAGTTAGTGCTGTGTGTTGTGGAAGGGTGGACGGCCTAACATGCACTCAGCGACGGTGACTAATATGAAGCTAGTTCCACGCCGCTTAGGGGCGCAAGGTTGTCCAAACATGTGATGCGACCAGGTATAAGTGGACTACCATGTACGTAAAGGCATGCCTTGCGAAAGGCACCAGTGGGTGGGGGGGGTGACTGCAAACACGACAATACGACACCCCATTAGCGATCTTATGGCTGGTTTTGCACTGGCGCAGCCCATTGTTTTGGACGACTTACCAACGCTGGGCCTACGACGGCACTGTGTCCGGATAGCGAGGCAGTCAGTGGTGTATGGCTGCAAATGACCAAGGGCAGTGTGATAGGCTTGGGAGCGGCGGTCTGCTGCGGCTGCTAGTGCTGAAATACGACTGAAGCAATTTTGTTACAAGGCGAGTATACCCTGCTTTGTTACAGCAGCCGTCACTTATCGTCATGGTGGATGCAGTACCCCGACTTGCTGGTCCCTGATCCAAATGAGATGCTGCGAACGGACTGACGGCATTTTGTATCGGATGATCTGTGCACACACAGATGCAATGGCGGACTGGCGCAGCCCCCACGTAAGCACAACTGACACGCATCAACGAAATTCGTATCCCGTACCCAGTTGTGTAGTATGTACAAGCATGGGAATCACTGCATCGTTGCTTGGCACCTTCTTCTGGCCATTTCACCGGCTGTCCTCCGGTAAACGTACCTGGCCGACACAGCATATCGGCGAGCAACATTTCAATTTCTTCCTTCGGTATTTGTACCTGTACATCCAAAAATGCCGCGAGGTCAATAACTCAATTCCATATCTAACGGCATGTGAACACGTAGTCCACATTCACAGATGTCATATAACGGGTCAAATAGATGACGCTTCACATGTCCCGTAGGATGGTAAAAAAATAAAAAATAAAAATAAATTTGTATATTTACCGACGGACGGTACACGGCCCCATAAGTGGAGTAATGAAGAGAGCAAGATTAAGTAAAAAAGGTACCAATGCAATGAAGTGTGGCTTGGTGATTTAGCAGCGACAATTGCATGATAACTGGTATACATCCATTTAGTTGCAACTAATTGCTCGCCATAATTTGCATCTTCGGCACGCAACGGAAGATTCGAGAACACGTTTATAAATAAATAAATAAGTGGTATATTCCTCGGCGATTCGAGATGAAGTCCATCTATGTGGTCTGCCCAATATGTATAACAGGATCGGAAAGAATAATCAATTTGTTCACGCTTTTCAACATGGATCCAAAACGGATATTAAAGTAATTGCTAGGAGTGAGGTCTTAAAGAAATTAAAAAACCAGGAACAATGACATCTGCAGATTTAAACAAATGTCTAAGTAAAGTAATACGGCCACTCCTGGAACCGTCCCCAGGGAACCTGCTTTCATGCAAGGTATTCCTCGAAAGGTTTCGCCCGCATTTCCATGCTATACCTGGCCGTGTGCCGGCGTGGCATAGTAGCATATGAGCCATTACCTGTTTATCATATGTTGTGTTCTTTGTAGGACTGCTTTTATACATGTATTATGGGCGATGAAGCCTCAGCCCAGTCCGTCATGCAGGTCATTCAAATTATGGCCCTTTTTGTACGCCAGTCAGTGGGTGGCAATGTGGCCCTGGAACGCACTCACAGACTCAGTTGTATCCTCTCCTAACTTGGACGTTTTCAAAAAAACGAGTTGATGTTGCTCTTAGCTCCCAGCATTTTGTTACCTAAACTCTCCTATTGTGGATTACGTCAATCCTGCATTTCTGCAAGATTCATGTATCAAGTGGACCAAACTGAGTGACCATATTTTACTTTCCTCACTCCTTATATCAACGATCATTGCACCCCAGTGTTTTTCTGGACGTATACGCTCGATTTTTTTAAATGTTACACTGATGTAATTTATCGAAGTATTCATCTAGGCAGACGTTCGGTAGATGACTCAGATATATTTTGATTTCATCATATTCACCTCAACCATCCTACGGGACGTGTCAAGCACTTGCTTTTATCCCATGATAAATCATTTTTCATTGTTCATAGGTAAAGTCTTTTATAACCTGGAAGCTATAATCCGTCACCACAGGAGATCAGCACAGTCGTGGCCGACAATGAAATAAGGAAAAATGTAGAAGAAGAAGAATGGTGTAAAAGAGGTACTATATCGTTGACGGAAAAAAATAAGCAGGTATGTTTCTTACATCAGCGTAAAAATGGATCGAGCCGATCATACGATCAAATTTTGCGGCGTGACAGCCGGAGCCAGATAACTGTACGAGTTGTCCATAGGCAAAAGGTCAAATAGGGAATCTGTTATCGCCATCACTAAATTCCAGTATATGTTTCTGGACCGTTAACTCCAGAGAAGAAGGGGAAATAGTTAGCATTACAGAA
This sequence comes from Dicrocoelium dendriticum, assembly GCA_944474145.2. Lineage (NCBI taxonomy): Eukaryota > Metazoa > Platyhelminthes > Trematoda > Plagiorchiida > Dicrocoeliidae > Dicrocoelium > Dicrocoelium dendriticum. The sequence goes on along the minus strand of OX104060.1, from coordinate 27,921,659 downwards.
CAAATGTGGCGAATGGGGATCGCATAACATTATTGCGAATAATTAAGCAATTTGTGGGGAGAAGTACTAAATTAGTTCTCAACCCTACACCAGTAAATAATTTTGCTCTCGGTTTTAAACAGAAGACAATTGGTATGAAGTAAGTTTGAAAGGAGTAAAACCGCATAGGAGGTAGCATTAAAGAATTGCAAAAGAAGCGGTTTGTAGCAGCGCATCCTAAATGATCATGCTTTCTCTAGTGCATTGGAGTCAATGTTCCCCGGTATCATACATGATCCGGTCCTCTTTCATACAGCTTTTCATCATGAAGTTGAATTTTAAAGATCCATTACACTCTGTCCGTTGACAGATAAATCTTTATCATTTTCTTGAACATGCAAAATGTTCAATACATCTAATCTCTTTTGGCAACTTATTCCATATGGAGCCATACCTAAGAAGGTAGAAATTTCTCCTTAGGCTGGTCTTGCATTTAGGTAAATAAAATATACATTCACTATCTCGTAGTTCATAAATAGTATTATCCCGTAAGTGTAATTGATAGGTTCCAACATATGCTTTCCGCCACGCGAGTTTGTAAGGAAGCACAGATTTGATTGCATTATTCGTAACCACAGAGGTTCAATATTCAGCTACTTGTACCTATCGCTGTAAGAAAGAGCGGTTGAATAGCCAAATATGCGCTTCGTGAAGGTGCGTAGGACGTTTACAATGGCTCTCAAGTCACGCTTTCGCAAGTTGCTGAACGTAACACAGCAATATTCAAGCAAAGGTCTGATACTGATTTTGACAGCAAATAGTCTGGTTTCTTTCAAGTTTAGAAGGTGGCATATGAACCCGACCGACTCCTTAGCCTATTTCGCCATATGATTTGTATGTTCGCTAAAGTTTAAAGAACTAGAGTGTCTCAAACCTAAGTCGGGGACAGACTGGATGATGGGAATAACTTCGTCATAAGCCTGAACAATTCTGCTGCTACCTGACATCTATACGCCAGAATAATACACTTCGATGTTGCAAATGTCATCTGCCACATATCAGCCCATCTCTCAATGGCTTTCAAGTCGCTTTGGATATTGTTAAGTTTAGCGGTACGCTGAGAACCTGGGAAGATGTAAACCACCTTTAGATCATCAGCAAACAAATAAGGCTTCCCAAATCGCATAACTGAAACAAGGTCATTTAAATACAGTAGGAATAGTAAAGGAACAAAGACAAAAAATTCCCTAAATAATTCCAAAACAGAACCAGAAGACGTAGGTTCCGGCGCTCCGATGTGTCGGGATATCATGACAGTCATAAGTGTATGACTGCGAATGATCGGGATCTGGGGTGCAAAACTTTGTGGCATGTTTTTGGGTTAAGCAACAAAAGTGGCCTGCGCAATTTCAACGGAACTCTAAGTTGACAGGTGACCACATAGGTAGGAAAGAAACGTCATGGGCGGCACTGTGCAGAGAGGGATAATGCCGTGTTACGACTGTGACGTTCTTGTTTTTAGCCGTGTGTGTAGCGAAACATTCTTGCTCATTAAGTCGAAAGCAGTACCCCATACCATCCAGCCCAAAGTTAATCAGAGGCACTGCACTTACCAGCAGGTTCCTGCACTGGAAGAATAAGTGTGATGTCTTAGTAGTTAATGTGTAAACGATCGCGAGGATGATTACTTTGGTCGATTGAGTGGTCTGTGTTCTCTTGAACACTGCACCACTAGCAATTAGTGGCCGACTCATGATGCAACGCATACATTGGTACAACTTAGGCGCTGAATCGAACGTAGTCGATCGCATAACCCTCTGAAATGATTCATAATACGCGACAAAATTCGATCTCGCATCCTGAGATGGATCAGTGGCTTACATCCGACTCGTGGTCTTAGCGTATCTCCCAGTGCTTGTCCTCACGCGACAATATGTAACTTCGACACTTATGAAATAATGCCTAACCGAACGATCAACAGAATGACTCTTCCATTACTGCACACGGTAGTCCCCTTCGTGATACCAACTACGTGCCATTCCCCCTCCATGAACTAGCGACCCAACAGTACGTAACAACACATGACCTCTCATCATTAGCAGCAATGTAGTCCTGATTGCCAGGAACCAACTGGATGCCCTCTGGTTGTCTCTGGCAATGCATAACGCGGCAACATGCGAGAACACCCTGGGAGAGCACTTAGCCTGAACACCATCGCTTATACCTGCGGGTGGAATCAATGGCTTTGTAATGCATATCAATGAAAATACCAGTTCTAGTTATTTATATTTATATCAACACAATGCGAACAAGTTACAGATCAGTTCAATGCATTGCGCGAACCTCATTCCTCTTCACATGATTCATCATGTCCTGGCAATGCTGCAACGTCTCGCAGGCTTGCGCCTCTGACACAATTCGTTCCATGAAACGCATTCTCCACTCGGTCTTGCAGAATACATCCTCAAGATCTCCCTGAAGCATCTCGGAAGATTTTGGCCTCCTTGGGTTTTGAGCGGCGCTCCACTGACAGCGCAAATATCGTAATAGGATTGCGACAATATTGTTACCATGTGAGTGCGTACTGCTTTGTTACAGCAGGCGTCACTTAGTGTTAGGCTACTATTGAGCTGATGAAAGGAAAATGTGCTAAGACGGCAAAAGTTCTCCCTGAAGAACTCCGGAGTTGGTGGTTAGTGGGTAGGAGCTTTTGTCACAGACTCGTGAAATCTGAGTGCGTCTAGTCAGTGTCGTAGCAACTAATTTAGCCGTCTGGGGCGGACGTAAAATTGCCACCCCCTGGCGGTTGTAGACCCGTAAACTCTCGCAATGGAGGATAGCCCTTAAATATTTCGTTTCACATGAAAACAAGCAGGGATCTAGATTTAGAGTACTGCCGTAAATTCAGGCATTTTTAGTGGTATAGTACTTATGAGCAAGATTTAAGGATACACAGTTCACGCATTACTTGAGGCAGTTGTATTGATAACATCATCCATTGTGACGTTCGCTCTCTATATTGAGAACTGTCAATCCGTGAGCCTTGTCTGGTCCAGTGATGATGGAAGCTAGTTCGTTATAAGCTTGTGTTTTAAGAATGCGATCTCACAGCTGGCAGTGCTAATAGTTTAGGTAAGAAATATGCGCACCAGTTTCCCCAAGGTGATATTTCTGTAGGTGGCTCAAAAGCACAGAATTGCCGTTAATTTTTTCGTGCCCTGAAGCTTTTACAAAATACTACAATTTCGTACTTCCGGAAAGGAATTCCACTTTTTCTACATCGTCGCCGAATTCACTAAGCGGACAACCATATTTATTATCAAGCCTATTTAACGGTGTAAAAAAGCCAATTTTTCGTAAGATCATAAAGCTGCTGAAATGTACAGCATTTAATCAGTCCAACTCTCTATGAGAGATAGGATTTCCCGCTTAAAACCCTAGTTAAATCCTATCCATATTTGGGCGGGGCCTTTAAATCGGCCGTTGTCTTTTTCGCCGAACATCATTTTTACATTAGCTACTGTATATATCTCAGTATTGCACGAGTACGCTGACAGATATTTTGTTCAAACAACTTCAAGGTTACTGAAGCTCTTTACTCTATCCAACTTGGAACATACACACCAGATATCGCGCATAATCCACGAGCTATGGTCTTTGGACACAAAAGTCTAGGTCAATTGTAGAATTTTGTAGAAACATATTCATGAAACATTTTCCGGTTTCAATGGTTACAAAGCCCGATTTAGTCCAGCTTGCTGGAATCGTTGTTTGGTCGAGCAATGACAGTGAATCCTCAATTTTCTACCCATTGTAAACTTCACGTTTTTACTAGTAACCTATTAGTAAATTTACAGTTAATACTGTAAATGCTGGAAATGCACTCGTTTGGGTACATGAAGCTTATACTAATTTGCTTTGACTTGATATATTAAACAATTCTTCACTGCTCATTCGTTTCTTTTGTCGGATACGATACTTCATGCTTATCCAAATTTAGCGTACTGTTACTTTGATTCATCAGTGGTAATTTTCACCGTTTTCTCTCTATTCCATAAAAGTCAAAATATGAAATCTGTAGGCCTGACAGAACTTCGGTGCAGCCCCAGGCCATTGGTTCAAGCATGTCTGCATCCTTGCTTTCTATGAGAACAGATACCTAAATGCTCAGAAACAAAATAAGCGGAAACAACAATACCGTGATCAGAAGTAAAGATGTAGGTGATCTTGTGGTTGATTGCTCTCCTTATTCTATGAAATATTTCACAGAAGTGACGTGCTCCGAGTATTTCTTCACTACAATACTTACAGCATCCGCTCGACTACATCATATAGATTTTAGTCACCTGATACTTATATCGGTGAGTTAAATCAAGGCATTCAAGTAATATCTAGATGAAAAAAGCATTTTACTCACTGGTTCATCGTGCTAAAAATGTAACGGAATGAACCGTCACAGAACCTGCAGGAACACAGAGACTGGTTTATGCATGACACAAACATAGACTTTGGGATGATTATATAGATACGTCTCTGGACATCCACTTGTTTAGCGCGCCATAACAGCGCCATTGTCAAATGCCTAGCGACGACAATCATCAATCTGAATTCTATCCTTCTCCGATTCTCTCAAAGCCAGTCCAGAAATTTCCTTTGCTCTTTTGCTACAGGTCTGAATGAAGCTCAGAAACGACTCCACTACCGCCGCTACATCTTCGTTCATCTGATTTTTGTGAGACTCATCCGGAGTGCTATCGAAAATCTAGCAAACATACTTGGTTTTTGGACCTGATCTATACTTTTCTTTCTCACCTGATTTATCAAAATCCTCACTAATTAATTTTGAACGTCTGGCGACAAACATAAGTGTTGATTTTCTTTCCCATCTGAACTGTCACCAAATGCTCGTCAACCAGTATACATGCTGAAAAGTTCCCTCTAGGTTGTGACCTCCTTCGTTGTCCTGGATGTCTTCTCGGTGACCACACAGTGTCATGCCTTGCCTGGTGAGAAACCTGACGGTAGCAAGTATTCTAGCTTCAAATTTTCACGCAACTGGTTTTCTACAACTAGTTGCTTCATTTATTGGAACCTATTTAGAACCGATCGGGAAGTCATCACTTCAGAAAATTTGGTAGACGACCGTTTCATATATTTATGGTGATAACGGTTCGCTTTTGACACAAAAGATGTGCCAAAAGCGAAACGTTGCGTATCACCATAAATATATTAAGCGGTCGCCTACCAAGTTTTCTGAAATGAATACTTGCTTCATTTTGTTAATTGCCTTTCTTTCAACTAGCCCAATCACTAGCTCCCTGCAATTGAGGAATGACTGAGTACGCGATTTACTGGATTCGTGTTCACATGCTTTTGAATTTTGTGTCCACTAGTCGAAAAACTAGACTATCGTGTTGAAGGCAGCCTGCAGTCGAAATCAAACAGGACTCCTTTTGAAGGAGAATACACCATCGGTTTTCGCAATCTGCTCACCGTTTCGCAAATCCCGAAAAAAAAACAGTTCGTGTTAGCTTCTTAGCCTCTGCTTTGCATTCGTTCCAGGTAGCACTAAGTATGGAATTCATGCTCGACCTGCTGCAAAACATTAACTCCGAGTCGGACAAGCATAGTAAAGATTTCATGAACAATCTCAACAGCACAATGGAATCAACCCATTTAATCCGTTGGTGTGAGTGCAGAAGTGTGCTTGCATTGCCAATTCTTTAACTGCGCTTGTTGCTTCTGCATCAGCAATACAAACATGTCCCGCCGCTTCCATGCTGCCAATATAGATTTCTGTTACTCTGATATCAACGTTTGTAGTACCAATTTCATCTTGGATCACAAAATGAGTTCCATGCTTTGATTTCACAACTTCAGTCAGTTCCGTAGTAAAAATGTCGCCCATGTCACAAGCCGCCCGGGGCGGACCGCACCCACCGCCTCCGCTACGCTACGCCTCTGCGTTCAGTAAAATAATCACTCAACAGATTGACGATGGAGAGATGTATTCCTTATATGAGTACATCCTACAGCAGCAATTAGCGGTTTATACAGCAGAATGCGTTGTTATACTCAGGAAAACATCCACGAGTTGATCTGTTGCTGTTGTCAAGTGATGAGAATATAGAACGTACGAGGCGGGCCACTGCATCAACGGTACGTCTCGAAGTACGATAAGTGTTTTTAAGGGAGTCATGCGACTGGGTTTGGGAGGACATCATTATAAGAATGACTTTCGCTTGACGGTTCTAAACAACAGAAGAGCAAGCGACAACTCGACATGTGTTGGACTCTTATATTGGTACCGGTGTGATGCTACCACTCCCCAGAATAGACTACATATACAATTGGTTCAGACGGCGTAGCTCTTCCTTGGTACGAACGGTGAGAGACCTCAATGAGAGGCCGAGTTTTTCTTTAAACGCTCTCTCAATAAGTGCACACGGCGTCTTCAGATGGGGGAGAAAAACCTGTCCGCGCGGACAATGAGAGATTTTCAAGAACAGCAAATGTCAACACAGGGATTTAGATAGCTAGTCAAGATGTCACAATAATTAGACACGTCCGGGTCAAATTAAAAACAAAATTATATGGGTGCAACCATTCCACGAGGTCGGTCGACACATTGTGAAGAGCATTACTTCCACATGAACTGCCACATCAGCTCAGTAATAGCCCTCTGCAGAAGCTACCCAAATGAAATAGGCAGACGACATCGTCCTGGGTATCAATCATCGAAACGCCGATTGCTCTCCGAAGTTGCAAAACCATCTTAATGACTTCAATAGTTGGTCCAAAGCTCGTCATCTGTCTCTTAATGCATCTAAGTGTTATAATACGCTGTTTCCGCGACACATAGGAGCCAGGTACGAGCAGCTACCTACACAGTGCACCAAGCAGCTTAGTGACAGTGATGGATTGCACTCTGCTACATATGTGAAGTACCTAGGCATGGTACTTGAAGTTCTACCAGCTGATCAACTGACACACCTTATGTATGCGGACGATATAGCCTTCTTTGGGTCTGACCCAGGGGATATGTAAGCAAACTGACTAGACCAATGTGTAACGTTGCGCGCCTCAGCATGGGTTTGCGCCTTCACAGTACAAAGTGTTGTGACAACATCGGTCTGATCAGCCATCCGTGCTGGCTGCCCTTATAAAGGGGAACTTCAGAGGCAATCCGAAAGGTATTAAACGAAGAAAAAATACGTATGATTTACCAGGAGGGTCAAACGGTCCATTCGACACGAGTGCATTTGAGTCACTCACTCCCCGCAGGTAAGAGGACACGGGGCATGAAACGGACGCACATAGCGTCGAAATCTTCATAATGCGTTTGCGATGCACACCCCTAATGCTGACTGCTGATGTGTCTGAAATTGACGGAGCCAACAGCTGCGTAGGCAGTGGATGGAGTGAAGATATGGAGTGCGTGGCGAGCTGTCTTATCCTGTCAATCTAAAGGGCTTTGGCGAAAGGATCTGGGGCAGAGCGCGAACATCAAACCACTCCTACTCCCATAGTAGGCAGAGACGCAAGTGTGATGACCTCGTACCATGAACCAACTGGGATCTCTAATACGGCACTGAAAATGACACCTTGACAAGTAAGGTGACTAACATCTTGCTAACATCTCGATAACCGAAATTATTGTCACTACTCGTAAAGAAGACAGTATCAAAATCTTTCGTCTCGAAAGCAAAAGGTAGGCCTATAACTACACCACGGACTACTTTGTTTTGTTTGGTCTAATTTGCGGAATATATGTACCTTCATTTAAATTCCAAAGATTGGCCGTTTCAGACAAGACATCTTCACGGGAGATGAGGGTGTTGAGAAACGTAGTCCACGATCCAAGATGAGCCAATTCGTCATGTGTAATGACGTTGTACAACCTACGATCAAACACACCAAAGGGTGGTGATATTTACCGTAACCGTGGTGTGCCATGGTTAGGAAGAGCAAAACCCAAATATATCCATTACAGTAACTCTATAAATAAAATTCGGCCTGCTTTTGTTATTCATGCACATCGACCAGAAAGGCAATCGCGTTGCACAGCAGCTACCGAAATTCGCAATTTGTAAGATGCTCAATTAGCTAATTGTCCGTCCCATATGATATCGTAGAGGCCAGCAAATAAGAACCGATGCTTTTTCATTAGTGTGCTTCATACCTTTTCCAGTGCAAATATACAGGTAGTATGACGGCCACTTACGTGGCACTTGACGCTTTTTGGCGATCCCGATAAAGTCCGCGTTGGGTGCTTGAGTGGTCCGTGTTCTCTTGAACACTGCACCACTAGCAATTAGCGGGCGACTCATGATGCAACGCATACATTGGTACAACTTAGGCGCTGAATCAAACGCAGTCGATCGCATAACCCTCTGAAATGCTTCACAATACGCGACAAAATTCGATCTCGCATCCTGAGATGGATCAGTGGCTTACATCCGACACGTGGTCTTAGCGTATCTCCCAGTGCCTGTCCTCACGCGACAATATGTAACTTCGATATGTAACTTCGACACTTATGAAATAATGCCTAACCGAACGATCAACAGAATGACTCTTCCATTACTGCACACGGTAGTCCCCTTCGTGATACCAACTACGTGCCATTCCCCCTCTATGAACTAGCGACCCAACAGTACGTAACAACACATGACCTCTCATCATTAGCAGCAACGTAGTCCTGATTGCCAGGAACCAACTGGATGCCCTCTGGTTGTCTCCGGCAATGCATAACGCGGCAACATGCGAGAACACCCTGGGAAAGCACTTAGCTTGAACACGATCGTTTAGATCTAAATGTCAAAACAATAGCTTCGCGATGCATAGCAGTGACAAGGCCAGTTCAAATTCTGTACATTCATGTCAATAACATGGGGGAGATTTACAAATCTGTACAATGCACTGTGCGGGGGTAATTCCTTTTCACGCAGTCTATCATGTCCTGGCAGTGGTGCGACTTCTCGCAGGCTCGCGCCACTGACAAAATTCATGAATCGCATTCTCCACTCGGTCTTGCAGAATACACCCTCAGGATCACCCTGAAGCATCTCGGAATATCTCTTCCTTATCGCTTGCTGCACATATGCTTTTCTGTTGCACCAAATTCCAACAATGTTGTTCAGTGATGGAGAATGTGGAGCAAGGCTCAGGAGGTTGCTCGAACGGTACGACTCCTCTAGTAATATGCGTCCACATTCGTTTGGCATGGCCCGTTATTGCAAAGTAAGAGGCAACTTTCGATAAAAGTAGAACTGCGGGCATCTAGCAGTGCACTCAACAACTGCGCATAGCTTTATTTGTTGAAGCTTCTTCTCAAGATGATAAAACCTGTCAAGCCACCGATCGTTAGGGCTCTAATCAGACGAAGGTTCTGTCCTCGATTGCTGAGCACTTCACACTGCGCACGAGTTCCACTCGGAGAACGGCCTCTGGTGCCAGCAGAAAAGGGATTGAAATTTGTTTCATCAATCCACAAAGCTCGTCTCCCGTCGAACTCCGAGTGCAGCAGTGGCAGGAGGTAGGATTTTCTTTGCCTTTTGTTCTCTTGTTTGTTCGTGAATTCCTGAACTGCGCGTAATTTGTTCCATTGTTATCACCTTGCCGTCCAAGTGTCGCGCTGTTGTGCTTACGCTCACCTCGAACATGAACTCCGCTTACAACCCAGGCGAAGTGTTTGGAGAGTGACCGTGGGTTTCGACGAGACACATTCTACCAGGCAATGAAGGTGGCTTTCTGCCAGAGATCTTCGTCTCCCCACCATGCTTCCTCTTTGTTCAACTGATTATTGTCTTCGTATCCAACTGCGGCACGTTTCGTGTTAACGTTTAGTAAACTTGCAAGTTGCTCCCAGCTGGCTCCTTCTTCATAAGTCTTCAATATTATGCTCTTCACCTACTCAGTGGCGTGTATGGCGGTTCCCTTTTGAAATTCTGAGTACAGCAGGCGGTAAGCGACCCGGCTGCCTTACACATATACCTGTCTACGCAAGCTTCGTAATGTAGGACACATATGACGGTTGTGTGTACATAAGCACGTCTATGGATTCAAACTCGCGCTAGGCAGCGGCTTACGAGAGTGGTCACCTCATCAATCAAGACGATACATTGAAACATAATGGCGACTGACAAGCAGCTTGGCCACACATACTGCAACAGCAATTGTGACCCCTTTTCCATAGGAGCATTTCATCTCAACACCGTAGTTCTTCGATCTAAACCAGCCTCTCTAACCCTAGTTGTTGAAACTCTCCCATCTTCATCATCATTAAGACACATGCAACCTTGGCATTCATTGCACTACCTTACCTGCCCCCATTCATCTATCCGTTAACGCAGGTGTCATTTCCGGCGACAGTATGACTCCGGAACATACGTGTACGTGCGGCGCAGGGTTGATACATTTACACCGCATCTAGGTCCCAAACATGTGAGTACACTGAGAGTACTATGCCGTGTGACGTCAAATGATTCCGTTTGGTACTAAACATTTGACGCAAAAAGACGACGCACCTTTCCTTGTGGATACAGACACATTAGGGCATACTCAACCAGAAGTGTACGACCGCAGCACGCTTGCAAGTTGTGCAGGTTAAGGGTTACGACCACCCCGAAATGGGCACACGTTAGGTGTATCCGGATACCAACGCTCACAGATAAACAACTGCGACTGATAGGGGCCTGTGGTGCTAAAAGGTTCACATGAACTTGAAAGTGAAGCGGCAAACGGGGGTGTGTGTGTGCAAATGGAGAATGAAATGCGAATTTCAATGTGGACACATGTGCTTCAGTCCACAACCTGTCCAATGATTTGCAAAAACGCACCATGCCAAAAGAAAGTGGAACGCATATTACTAGAGGAGTCGTACCGTTCGAGCAACCTCCTGAGCCTTGCTCCACATTCTCCATCACTGAACAACATTGTTGGAATTTGGTGCAACAGAAAAGCATATGTGCAGCAAGCGATAAGGAAGAGATATTCCGAGATGCTTCAGGGTGATCCTGAGGGTGTATTCTGCAAGACCGAGTGGAGAATGCGATTCATGAATTTTGTCAGTGCCGCGAGCCTGCGAGAAGTCGCACCACTGCCAGGACATGATAGACTGCGTGAAAAGGAATTACCCCCGCACAGTGCATTGTACAGATTTGTAAATCTCCCCCATGTTATTGACATGAATGTACAGAATTTGAACTGGCCTTGTCACTGCTATGCATCGCGAAGCTATTGTTTTGACATTTAGCTCTAAGCGATCGTGTTCAAGCTAAGTGCTTTCCCAGGGTGTTCTCGCATGTTGCCGCGTTATGCATTGCCGGAGGCAACCAGAGGGCATCCAGTTGGTTCCTGGCAATCAGGACTACGTTGCTGCTAATGATGAGAGGTCATGTGTTGTTACGTACTGTTGGGTCGCTAGTTCATAGAGGGGGAATGGCACGTAGTTGGTATCACGAAGGGGAATACCGTGTGCGGTAATGGAAGAGTCATTCTGTTGATCGTTCGGTTAGGCATTATTTCACACTTGTCCAAGTTACATATCGAAGTTACCTATTGCCGCGTGAGGACAAGCACTGGGAGATACGCTAAGACTACGTGTCGGATGTAAGTCACTGATCCATCTCAGGATGCGAGATCGAATTTTGTCGCGTATTGTGAAGCATTTCAGAGGGTTATGCGATCGACTGCGTTTGATTCAGCGCCTAAGTTGTACCAATGTATGCGTTGCATCATGAGTCGCACGCTAATTGCTAGTGGTGCAGTGTTCAAGAGAACACGGACCACTCAAGCGACCAAAGTAATCATCATCGCGAGCGTTTACACATTAACTATTGACGTATCACACTTCTCCCTCCAGTGTAAGAACCTGCTGGTAAGTGCAGTGCCTCACTTTAGCTTTGAGCTGGATGGTATGGGGTACTGCGTTCGGCGTAATGTGCAAAAAATGTTTGCTACGCACACGGCTAAAAAGAAGAATGTCAATCGTAGAACTGCATTATCCCTCTCGGCAAAGTGCCGCCCATTATATTTCTCCCTTGCACATGTGGCGACGTACGAAACCTGGTAGGTTGTGCTAACATTGACATATCTGTGTCTACGTTTTCTGATGTTCCTTTTTGGAATTATGTAGTGCATTTTGCGTAAAGCTTGTGTTCTCGAATTGCCCGTTGCGTGCTTAAGATGATAATTTTGACGAGGAATTAGTTGCGACTAAATTGATGCATTCTAGTTATCATGCAAATGTCTCTGCTAAATCACCAAGCCACACTTCATTTCTTTGGTACCTTTATTACTTATCTTGCTCTCTTTAGTACGACCATCCCACCGGACATGTGAAGCTTCATCTCTTTGGCTCCTTATATGTCATCTGTGAATGTGGACTACGTGTTCACATGCCGTTGGATATGGAGTTGAGTTATCTACCTTGCGGCAGTTTTGGACTTACAGGTACAACTACCATAGGAGAGAGTTGAAATGTTGCTCACCGATATGCTGTGTCAGCCAGGTACGTTTACCGGAGGACAGCCGGTGAAATAGCCAGACGAAGCTGACAAGTAACGATGCAGTGATTCCCATGCTTGTACATGCTACACAACTGGGTACGGGATACGAATTTCGTTGATGCGTGTCAGTTGTGCTTACGTTGGGGCTGCGCCAGTCCGCCAATGCATCTGTGTGTGCACAGATCCTCCGATACAAAATGCCGTCAGTCCGTTCGCAGCATCTCATTTGGATCAGGGACCAGCAAGTCGGGGTACTGCATCCACCATGACGGTAAGTGACGGCTGCTGTAACAAAGCAGCGTCTACACGCCTTGTAACAAAATTATTTCAGTCGTATTTCAGCACTAGCAGCCGCAGCAGACCGCTGCTCTCAAGCCCATCACACCACCCCTGGTCATTCGCAGTCAGACACCTCTGACTGCCTCGCTATCCGGACACAGTGCCGTCGTAGGCCCAGCGTTGGTAGGTCGTCCACAACATTGGGCTGCGCTAGTGATAAACTAGCCATAAGATCGCTAATGGGGTGTCGTATTGTCGTGTTTGCAGTCACCCCCCCCCCCCCCCACCTACTGTTGCCGTTCGCAAGACATGCCATTACGTACATGGTAGTCCGCTTAGACCCAGTCTGGACAACCTTGAGCACCCAAGCGGCGTGGAACTAGCTTCATATTAGTCACCGTCGCTGAGTGCATGTTAGGCCGTCCATGCGTCCACATCCCACGGCACTAACTAATCCATTCGTACAAGTCTACCGTCATTGGCTGTTTTGGGTAGCTTAATTCCGAGGTCACTACGCGCTTGGTGCGAAGAAATGAAACCGGATGAAATTCAACTGCGCTAATGAGTATGTTCAATCGGCTTGCGAATGCAACTCAGAGACTTGGGAGTAGTTCGCTTGCACTCTGGATTTAGTCAACCGGGAAAAGTTGTAGTTGGGCTACCGAAACTGATGAGTCACGGCAATGCTCTGGAACTTGAGCGGACCTACCTTACAACATGAAACGTTTTCGCATTCATTTGAAGCACATGATGCACCGCTGCTGACAACCGTCTTATAAATTTAGTTTGACTTGTTGCAAACTTTTCCGTGTTTTGAATAATTGCCAGGCGTTTCTGTTGCATGGCTAGACTTTTCTGACGGAGGATAACGGTTTCAGCCCTTGCTTCGATCAAGCTAGTTGCCGAACTGATTTTGAGAAGATCTACTACATCTTCTTTGACGTCATTTTGGCTAGTATTCTTATATTTAGGACTGACTTGACTCCTCGTGTCACTTATTAGCCCAAGCAATATGTCGGCATTCGCTTTAGTAGCCATGTCGGAACTGGTAGCTTGAGGGCCTTTTCGATGGATATAGTGGCTGACTTCGCCAGACTTCTCTTTGCATGTGCCTTCTGTCCATCGATATCCTTAGTGTTTCAAGGTAGTAATTTCTGCTATCTGTACGCCGTTTTTGAAGAAATCGTTCGCCGTCAATACATTGCAAACTGGGGAGTACGGGACAGATTTTGCGCTGAACGTTCCTAGGGAATCTTGTACATCTGTACCGTGTGTCTTCCATAGTATCTGCTTAAATTAGGATTTTTGCAGTTTTTCTACCGGTACGTTATCTGGCAGATTGAAAGCCACTGCACTCTTAGAACATCGTATTCAACTAAACACTTCTGCCATAGCAAAATCTATGAAGATACCGGCGGGTTTCAGACGATCTACCTCTGGGCCTATCGTCTTCTGCAGTACAATAGTGAGAGATTAACGCATTGAAAGTGTAGTCGCCAAGTGATTAAAAGATTCCACTTATATTTCGAGTCCGTCCAGCTCCTCTTACATACCTCTGAAGTTAGAGAGCGCTTCTTTCAGTGTGTCGGGTGGCGCCTGGGATACTAGTCGGTAATCGATGACACGTAAGAAACATGTCAAATACGGGACAGTATACAAGTAGGAAGCAACTGAACCCAACGTATCGTGCAGGCTACAAAAGTAGGAAGCGAAGAAGTAGGCCCTGCCCTTGACTGGTCGGAAGTTTTTCGCTGCTCCTGGTTTTTCAAAGCAAATCTTACCGCACATCCGCCTGTGTATGCTCATTCGATCAGGTTTGATCACCCCTTCCTAGTGCGCAAACTTCCTCGACTGTACTCCTAACGGATCAACATCTATCGCCGGTTTGCAAATTTTGCTGTCCGGCGAAATCACGCGCTTCCAGAGTGCATCACTTTTCAACTTCCTCAAGCTTATTGGAACTATTGGAAAGCATATAGCGAGCTCTACTGTTACAGACCACAAGCAACCCTATGGGTAGTTGTTTAAGCAGCTAGAGTCAATTACATCTTCCTTCTTCGCTGACCGAGAGCGTCCACTTTGCATTGAGAAACGCGATCTATCGAACGTATGCCCACTCTCTTTGTCTGGCCTGCATTGTACGTGTGCGCCTGTTGGAATCTTGCGGAGAAAAGTGACGCGGCACGACACGGAGTTGACCTCAGTTGACCTGTGTGCAGTACGACCGACTACCGAAAGACAATCTACAACCTTTGCCGAAATTGGATAACTGGACGCGCTTAAAATCTGGTTGGTTTGTATCGATCATGGTACCTGAAATGGTGACCTTTTTCTACCCCCAGTATAATTCTCGTGCACTTTTACTAGGTTTTACAAACCCTAAAAACCTACTGATAAACCACTAAAAATGCTCATTAGCTCTGTCGAAACGAGAAGCGCCACTTTTAATTCAAGCAAGAGACAGAAATCAAATGAAACGCTCGCAAATTTCCGTGCATATAGCCCATCTGCTAGCACTGTAAAGACGAATGGAGTATCCTCCGCAAATTCACCTGTCATGATGCGTCGGTTACCAGAACGCAAAGCGAATACCACTGTACGCCTACAAAATCCTTTAGCTCCTAATGTCCATAAAAGTGTCACATGTGAACGTTCAGCAAGTATTACTGAGCTTGTATTCTAACTGACAAACAGAGTTGCGCTATTCGAGGAGCAGTTAAATGGAGAAAACGTAAAACATTTGCGATTGGATTCTGTGGTGAACAGCCAGACATCTGTTTCATATTTAATTGACCCTGTAGTGTACTGGAAAAAACGCTCTTCCAATATTTGGCAATATTGGATTTTACTGTTGGTTTAACCTTCAAAACGTCCATGTGTTTTACTGACGGCACTTCCGTTGACACAAATTATTTTGGTGACTAGCTTGCAGCACCGTTTCTCGCTTCCTATTTTCCTAGCCTGCGCAATACACGTTGCGTTCAGTCACCCCCAACTTCAATACTGTCTCACAGTTAACGCGTCACTCACGTGTCAGTGATTACCGAGTAGTATATCAGGCGCCACCCAACAATTGGTAACCCCGGTCCAGAAAACAACATCAGCCATTTTGAATTTTCCTTCTAGTGAGCTCGTTTCAGTGATTTTGTGATCCATTACTTGTGAACAGATTGCTTCCTCACCTACCGCATTTTTATTCGCTTTTTGCAATGGAGTATCCAGAGGATGAGCCATCTCGATAGCCGGTTAGCGCCGTTGAGCCTGTCGTGATCAGTTTTGTTGCGTTAGCCCCTCCATCATTTTGGGAGAATGATCCTTCGTTATGGTTTTGGCACCCAGAATCCGTTTTTATATTCGCAGAATTTCTTATGATTTTTCTAGGTATAATCAGCTAATTTCTCGCCTTCCTCGGGGTATACCCTCGCCGGTGAGAGACATCATATATTGACCGCCACTTGTAATGAAACACGAGACTAATAAACAGGTTATAATTCAGCGAATGACGCCTTCTGACAGGGTCCGTTTGCAGCAATTATTTAGTGATCTGCAACTATATATATATATATATATATATATATATATATATATATAATACACAATCTGTGGTACAGATATTGTGCCATCGGAATCATGGCTGAATAGGAAAACAATATGAATAATAAGAAAAGAGCAACAAGTAATGCTTTTTTTGTCAAGTTTACCACTCATAGTTTTTGAAATTTTTTTTCAGTTTGTTCTTTTTTTAGGGGGAGGAAGAAGGGACACCGCAACACACTGATGCACACGTCCGCCATTGACATCGATCTTGAGCCATAACTTCCAAGGTCTTCAACCAGCAAGTATCCTCATCTCTCAAGCAAGTATCCTCATCTCTCGGGCAAGTATCCTCATCTCTCGCAACTACAAGATAGGAAGCGCTCAGTCTTGTTGCCCGAAATGCAACAGCTCATCGGCACGTCCAACATGGACGTAAGGATTCTTCGCGAGCTGTGGATGCAACGCCTTCCTGAAAGCACTCAGGCTATCCTTGCAGTAGCAAGTGACCTGCCACTCACAGCGATTGCAGATCTAGCAGACCGCGTCATCGAACGGTACCAGCCAGAGACCAAACCAAAGCGCCTAAGCAGCTTTGTGTTGGCGCAACCACACCGACATGCACGACTAGCCAGCCGTCGGCAATAGACGCATTATCGTCGCAGAGTGTCGCTTCAGCGCAAGATCGAGGAGCTCACTTTAAACCGTAAGCACCGCAGCCGCTCTGGGTTGTGCAACGCCGCACAAACTTTCCAACACTTCCTTCATGATGTCACTTGTGGCTTGGACTTCGCCTATTCCTACCTCGACGATATTTTAGTAGCCAGTACATCGCAAGAAGTGCATCTCGACCACCTTCGAGCCCTCTCCTAGCGCTTGACGCAACAGGAAGTCACAATCAATCCGACTAAGTGCGAACTCGGCAAATCAACGGTAGAAGTACTAGGCCACCTCAATTCATCGTCTGGTATCGAAGTCTTTCCTGCTAAGATAATGACAAGTAAGGACTTCCCAGCTCCGATGCCGTTCTAGCACCCCCGTCGACTTTGTGGTTTGGTCAACTACTATCGACGCTTCATTCCGCGCTGCGCTCATGCAGCCACTGACTGACTTACTCAGAGGAAATGAACGTAAGTTCGCTTTCCCTGACACAGCACAGGCAGCCTTCGCCGGACTCAAGGATGCTATCTCCAACATAGCCCTCCTCGCTCATTCCGAATCGACTGCGCCCCTTTCAATTACGACTGATGCCTCAGACGTCGCGGTATTAGCTGTCTTCCAACAACACGTTGGTGGGCAGTGGCAACCCCTTGGGTTCTTCTCCAAGCGCCTGCAGCCAGCGGAATCCCGCTACAGTACGTTTGGCAGAGAACTGCTCACCATTTACCTAGCAATACGTCACTTCCGTCACACACTCGGAGGCCGCGCTTTCACGGTCTACACTGAACACAAGCCCCTTATCTTTGCTTTCAACTCTGCTTCCGACAAATACTCACTACGGGAAACAAGACACCTAGACTTTGCCATGCAATTCACAGCTGACATACGTCATGTCTCAAGTGTCGACAATCCCGTCGCCGACGCTCTCTCACGCGTCAACCTCACTTCCCAGTCTTTGCCTACCGTCGAGCATGCCGTCATGGCATCGGCTCAAGACGAAGACATAAGACGCACTCTGCAGTCCACTTCGCTGCATGTGCAACCTGTTCCTCTCCAAACCACGGAAGGAACTATCCTCTGTGACACTTAACAGGTTGCCCTAGGCCCCCCCCGTGCCCGTCTACTTCAGACGCAGTCTTCTACTCACTCCACGCATTATCACATCCCGGTATCCGTGTATGTTTGAAACTGGTCACCGAACATTTCGGTTATCCACGCGTAAATAAAGATATTCGTACTTGGGCTCACGACTGCCTTCAACGCCATCGCTCCAAAATACACCGTCACACCCGCAGTCCTCTTGGTTCATTTCGCGCCCCGGACTCTCAGTTCTCGCATGTACACTTAGACCTGGTAGATCCCTTGCCGCTTTCACGCAGATTCGGATACATTCTTACATGTGTCGACCGCTTCACCAGATGGCCAGAAGCCATTCCCGTAACAGACTACAAAGCTGTGACTGTTATGCGGGCCTTCTTAGATCGGTGGGTCTCGCACTACCGATGCCCATCCACCAGTACAACTGACTGAGGAACACCTTTCGAATCTTCACAATTCAAACGTTCTGCAACTTTTTAGGCTGTCGCCGCCTTCATACCACAGTGTAACACACAGCAGCCAACAGTTTAGTTGAACGCTTCCATAAACAGCTTAAAGCCTCGCTCTGTGCCTCCTCCGACTCTAGCTGGAGCGAAAACGTTTCGCTCGCATTCGCAGCAGCATCAAAGTTGATTTGCAATGTGCACCAGCAGAGCTGGTTTACGGCACAATGCTGAAGTTGCCAGGAGAGTTCGTTTCGCTTTCTACATTGTCGGGTATGCCTCCGACTAACTTTGCGTCCTCACTAGCTCAACGTATGCGTTCACCACGCCCGACTCCGCCCGGTGAGCAGACCAGAGATGTGCAAATGTACAACGGACTCTCTACCTGCACTCACATCTTCCTCCGTACGGACGCAGTGCGGCACCCTCTCCAGCCTCGCTACACGGACCCTTTCAGAGTCCTGCAATGGACTCCGAAACATTTCAGTTTAGGACAGAATGGCCACCGAACAACGGTGTCTATCGACCGCCTCAAAATGGCTTTCTTTGACGAACCACTTACAAGCCATCCTGATGTTATTACACAAGCACCCGCACCTGCGGTGACTTCCAGAGCACTGGATACCCCGAAACCTTTTCCCTTGACCCTCAACTCCAGACAACCGACCGACGCGGCAGACAGGTCGAACGTCCGGTCCGTTTTACAGATTTCGTGAACGCGTTCTATTTCCATTGACACGCGCTTTTCGTCTTTAGTGGTAATCGTGCGTCTCGTCCACAAAGGTCTTGCAAAATCGACAAAAAAAGCTAAAACATTTGGAAAACTTAAAAAGCGTATCTGCTTTTATCATGCAAGCCATGTTCCCTCTCCGGCGTCAAGCCAATTCCCCCGACCGTTGCACATCCTTTCTGAGTCCTGTCTTCCAGAAACTCAAACATCGCAACGGCCAAGGCAACCCTCGAGTGACTTGACAACTGGCTCAAGGTAACCCCTGAGTGACTCGCCAGCAGGCTCAAAGCCCACTCCCTGACTGAAGGACAGTCAGTCGCCCACGACCGCGGATGGCCACATTCAGATTGGTCTCCAAACGCCTAGCTACGCGTTGCCGATCAGGACGCCCGGATTTCTTTGTGGGACAAGGACCGTGGACTGGAGTGCGGTGGTGAGAGTGACAGCTACTAAGCGCGCCGCCGGGTCTGCAGCCGAGGAAATGTCGTCGGCCTTTCTTCAGGAACAGCCAGTTATTTTGCAGTTCGACCAGCCCGCCCATCGATCATGAACTCTGGTCCACACGATCATCATAAATAATTGATAATAAAAGCCTGGACCCAGCGAATTCTACTACATACCCCATCTTGGAAGTCCGTGCAACTATTCGTACCGATCCTCACCTGCCGTTTTCCCCCACTTAACAGCTCCATCTAAGACTTGCATCCTTCAGCCTTCTAGGAGGAGGCCCTTGTAGTGAACCGGAAAACACGCTCTTCCAATAGTTGGCAATATTGGATTTTACTGTTGGTTTAACCTTCAAAATGTCCATGTGTTTTACGGACGGCACTTCCGTTGACACAAATTAGTTTGGTGAGTAGCTTGTTGCACCGTTTCTCGCTCTGGTTGACCCGCTTCCTATTTTCCTAGCCTGCACGATACACGTTGGGTTCAGTCGCCTCCAACTTCTATACTGTCCCATATTTGACGCGTCTCTTACGTGTAATAGATTACCGACTAGTATCCTAGGCGCCATCCAACAAACCACCATCTAACGCAGTGCACAAGCATATGAAAGGGGCAATGAACTTCCTAAATTCTGCAATCTCTGAGGTAACTGAAAGATGCATGCGTGCCAAAAACGCAATCGCCCTCAACATACCGGACGTCATGAAGCTTGCAACTATCAGGAATGCGGTTGCGAAGACCTACGGTATACAGACAAACGATATTAATTACAATAGACTACGGAAAAATCTCTACATCATCCATGTCCCACGCTTTTCCGATTCAGTGGCATGTTAATCCGAATCAAAAACCTGTGAGATCTATTCCGAGATTAGACAAAGTAATCATTTTGAGGGCAGAACCCCCCTCCAACGTGAATATCATCATGCTAGATCTACCAATAAGTCACCAAAGCGCAGGAAAAACAATTTCACTTATTCCTCACTGAGATCGATGGAAGGTATAGCGTCCGGTGCAGACTGCATTGGCCCGTTAGGCAGAACCGTTGATTTAGATTGTACTGCAGACACAATTGACACCCCAAATACCCTGGAGGACATTTGTTAGGGCACTACCAGTACACAGGATGCCGTCTCATGCTCGGATACAGAGCAAGCCCTATCTGTAAAGTTATGGTCTGAAACTCGTCCATCCAGTAAGTGATCAGATATTTATCGAAAAGTGCCTGATTGTACCACACCGCTGACAAAACTATCCTTCATAGCTTCATGCGAGATTATAGCTCAGTGCGATTACTGCATCTCAAGGTACACTCATAACAGGAAGCAAAATCTCTCAAGACACGTCATCCACCAGTGATAACAGCAGTCATCCTCGAAAGATTTTTATACCTAGGAAGAGCCCTAATAGGGACGGGGTGAAACCGACCAATCCTACCATGGCTAAAAATGACCACAATCCCACGTTAGCTGTAAAAAGTAAACCCCTAACCTCTCGGAATACGCTTGCGAACTCATTGGTCATTAGGCCCGTAACTTCCGCTATGACAATAAATAGTACTCTTGTTGTCCTCCTTTCTATTTGCCCCAATTTCCTTTACCACCTACTTTGAGTAACTAAATAATACCACCTCACTCGCATATGTTAAACTCTCCCAAACTAGCCCATTTTTGGAATTGTCCCATTTATTCCGCCTCTCCATTTGCAATCAACGGATGGCATAAATCTCATTTTGAAGGAGTTATTGCGGATAGCTCTGCAGCTAATATGGGCTCAACTTCTAATGAGTATTGTGATTCAAAGCTGAGTCAGAATACTTACCGAATAGTGTTACTTAATAGAGGTTCACTGTTAAATAAGATTCACCAACTCCGTACATTCGTGCATCTCAATAAACCTAATACTGTCTTGCTTACTGAAATTTGGTGCAGGAGAAATGAGTCTAGTCAAATGATTTCAGTTGACAGATATAAACTGATCGGGAGTAATCGTAAGAGGTTACATTGTTTGAGGTTGCATTATTTACTACTCACAAAACATGCTTGTTTTGTGTACACACTTCCGCTTGTTTATTGGTCCCTCGCTTGATTCCGTCTGGCTAATTTCGTCGTTCGGTGGAAACCGATCTATTGTAGGTTGCATATATCGTCCATCTGGTGCCAGCAAGTATGAAGAGATCCAATTAGTAAATATTTTTAGCCACATTTCGGGACTTACTCTGCCAAATAAGATCATTTGTGGAGACTTCAACCTGCGTGACATATGCTGCACTAGATTAGTGCGAACCGGGAATCACACAAAATTTTTAAGTTTTCTTATAACTGAAGGATGGACTCAGTATATTCTTTCACCTACAAAGGGTAAAAGTGTACTGGGGATAGTTTGTACTTTAGGCCCTATTTCCATTTTCACTGAGGTACTACCTGGCTTCCAAAGATGCGACCACAAATAACTTGTCAGAAAAGTGGATGTCGACCCCGCACTGGTCCATCCAAAATGCATTCTTTCCTCCCACAAACTCTAAACTGGAATTCATTCTCCATTTTACTAAGGTCGCAAAATTGGGACCTTTTCTTTCTTTCCCATGACCTCCAGGATGTATCTGCTCTGATTTATCACAACATACAATATTGCTTGAAATTATTGACTATCAACAAAAAGAAACCTCGTGCAAGACCTTTGGCTAGTTGGACTATTGCCGAAAAAGATAGAAAACAAATGCGCACATTCGCTCGAACGTATGAAAAACCCGTGATTTCAGCGTGTACTTGCGTCTGCAAAGGCTTGTAGTAAAAACAAATGCCAGAAATGCTACGCATCTTAGACAAGAAGAGGAACGCATTTCAAACAGCGATAACAAAGCTGGTGAACTAGATTACTTATGGAAGAAGAGAAAAGCGCAACAAACGGACCTACCCTCACATAGGATCACACCAGACGGCAGTGTTGTCGACACGACTACTGCTATGGCGGATGTCGTTAGTGTATACTTTGTGGAAGCTATGAGCAACGAAAATGCGACTCTGGTATCTCCAGTCTCATCTGTCATAACCGAAACTATTTCACTTGTTGACTTCAACATCGGAGTTATTAAGCGTTCGATTAACTTGCCTCGGCTGGCAACGACCAACCGCCTACTGGAGCCAGTATGGACGATGTAGGCACCTTGTCAACATGCATATCAAGCGCAGCCACACCGGGGATATCAAGCAACAGCCAATCACTTAAAACGACAAGATCAAATAAAATAAATCGAATAATGCATACAGATATGCCGACATAGCTCTTTAATAAATGAGCATATGAAATAAATTGGTTGCCAAAATATCCGCTATAGTTTCAAGACGTCAGAAAATATATTTTAAGAAAATGTCACAAACGCACAAATGTTATCAAAGTTAAATATAATTGACTTCAGCGACGTGCAAGTTAATAGAAGAAAGTTCACGTAGGCAATAATGAGACAATATAGCAAACCCACTACCTGAAATAAAGAGACTCAGCATGCAAGCACGCGGTTAGTAAATCGAATGCAGCGTACCTACAAACGCTGCGCCGGTTCTGTCTATGTTCTCTGTAGGACCCATCGCCGTTGCGATGGTGGTCCCGAGTGGCCTCGCTCATGGCACATTAGGCCTGCCTGACTCAGGCACTCGCGACCGCGTGTGCTACAGAACCATACGCTCGATGTCGATGGGGTAAAACCCATCGGTGCCTGTCGCTTCTTCTCCGCATGAATGAGGTCTTTCTCCTGCACCCCGCAACTTCCTTCGTGATCAGATCGTGCTATGCACGTCGAGCAACCACATTCGGTTCCCATGACCTGCAATTAACAGTAGAACGTGAGAGCCTGACTTCGATCACGTCCTGGTTAAGAAGCGTCGGTTTCCCCACATGCCACTTCCCAATACTCAGCTGACCATATAATAGTTGTTTCGGTATCCACGTCGAATCCATACGACTCACATGACCGATCCACCACAGGTGTCTCAGCAAAAGTATGCAGTCCACTGCATACATCCCACTTCGGCGCAACATTTCCGAGTCCGCAACTCTGTCGCAATAACTGATGCGCAGAATCTGTCGCAAACACTGTTGTTGAAACCGTTCGAGATATCGCACATCCTGCCGGTACATCCTCCACGTTTCACTGCCGTATAGAAGAACAGAGAGCACCATGGACTGGTACAAGATTAGCTTCGTGCCAACCGTAAACTGACAGTTGTTCCACACTCGGTACTCTAGCTTCCCGAATGCCGCCGCTGCCTTCGACACGCGGATACGAAGCTCACTGTGAAGCTGCTGGTCAGTCGACATCACACTCCCAAAGTAGCAGAAGCGGAAGGTGGTTTCTAACACTTTAGCACCAATGCTGATTCGGTGCAATATTGAAGATTGCACCTGCCGTGAAGGCTGAAAGAGACAGACAGTTTTGCTTGTATTGATAGAGCCCGAAGTTGGCCGCTGTCGAAGCAAGAGCGATAGTCATGTGCTGCAACGCATCCGCGCTATGTGCAAACACACAGTGGTCAGCGAATAGCAAAATACGGATAGTTGTTGCACAGACTAGGGTTCTCGCAGCGAAACGACGGATGTCCAGCAACTCAACACAAATACGGTGCTCCACAAGTACGCCGTAAGCACAAGCCGCATCAAAAGCCCATCATTGCATAAAGAGAAATATTAAAAAGGGCAGGAGCTAGGACAGTCTTGTTTCACACCACCGAAAACTGCAAAGTCATCCGAGGCCTGTCCACTCAGCTGCACCCTCGCCCGCATACCAGTGTGCAGACATTCAATTAAACTTACAACCTAACGAGGGCAACCAAACTTACCAAACACCGGCCACAATGCCTCGCGCTTCACCATATCAAATGTCTTGGTGAAATCAACAAAAAGTGAGTACAAGGGCTAGTGTCGTTCCCTGCACTTCTCCTGCAACTATGGAGCCGCAAACATCATATCTATAGTGCCGCGACCCGAATGGAACCCACATTACTTTTCCGCCACGTTACGTTCCACAACCTGACTGACGAGGCGGTTGAGCAGGATTCGGACAATCACCTTGCTTACACAACCCAGCAAATTGATGTCACGGTAATTAGTACGACAATGTTCGCGCCTTTCGCCCTTGCAAACTGGTAGCACAAAGGCACTCTCCAGCTCAGCAGGGACCTCCTGCTCAATACATACGCGTTGCACCAAGTGGTGCAGCGCAGTCAACAACGCGGGTCCGCCTTATTTCAATACTTCAGGCGGGATCCAGTCGACACCGGCACACTTGCCGTTTCGCAGCTGAGCAAGTGCTCTCTGCGTCTCATCCAGTGTCGGCTTGTCCGCCAGACTCGCCTTCACATCGTGCTGCTTCAGGCCGTTCAATGTAGGCCAGTCGATCTCTGAACGGTTGTTCAAGAAACAGTTAAAGTGTTTTTGCCAGATCTGCATTATGTCTGCAGTCTGTGTGCAAGTAGCGCCTAAGGTATCATCGATCAGCGTCCTCAGTGGCTCCAATCTCGGTCCATACACCGCCCTCAAGAAGTCAAAGAATTCTTTGTGTTGGCGACGTTCGGTGTAGCATTTCATCTGCTTCGCCTTCTCTGTCCATCATGCATTTTCAGTGCGACGGAGCGCTCGGGTCAGTCGCAGTCGTAATTTGCAAAACTGACTGCTCTTCACAAAGTCACTGGGGTCCGCGACATGTGCAACAAATGCTGCATTTTTCTCACACACCAATGCGCCGATTGGCGCATTGTTCACATCAAACTAATCAGGCCGCTTACAGTTTGCGCGCCCAATGGTCTCCTCGGCAACAGCTGTCATCCAGTCCCGAATGTGGTGTCACAGGTCCCCCACGGTGGCTATGCATTCCACATCACACAGGTGTGAGGCCGTCACCTTCTCCAGCTCAATACGTTTCGCCACAGTACCGAGGGAGAGATTGTTAAATGTACGCCGATTCACGGCGGGAGTGCAATACATAGATCTACGAAAACATATCTACAGTTTGGTTTGCACCAATTTGTGATCAGTGCCACAATTAGCTCCACGCAGTACACGTGTCATGTGCAGTTCACGCAGACGTACGATGATGTAGTCGAGCAGATGAGCCTGACCCCTCCGTGGGTGATAGATCGCGCACACTTGGTGCAAACCGAGTGTTCGTGATCATCAGGCCGTGAGTAGCAAACAGTGACAGCAGCCTGTCACCGTTCACATTAACTGAACCATTGCCAAGCGGACCGATAATGTCTGTCCACACCGATGCGTCAGCACAACGCGCGTGCTGAAATCACCCAACAGAAATAGTCGGTGGTACCTCGGCGCAGATCGTATCACGGAGGATAGCTAAGTGTAGAATTATCACGCGTCATCAGGGTAACACATGGTCAGAGCCTACGTGCTTATAAAAGTGACAAACTCACCTTTACTGAGTCGTAGGCGAACAGTCATCAGTTGCGCGATGATGCCTGTTGGTTCACCCATCAGCTGGCCATGGAGGTGATCGGATAATGCAAATCCGACCCCGTGTTCACGTGTTGCTGAGGCTGCGTTGCCCACCCAGTAGAATGTGTAGCCAGAACCTGTTTCATGCAACTTATCTTGCTCAGCGAGCCGAGTCTCTCTGAGCGCCGAATTATCAATGTGGTAGTGTCCCAGTTCCATCGCGACCAGTGCAGTGCCTTGCTCGAGAGGCTCACTCGTCCCGGTCCAGTAGTGTGCGCACGTTCCAGCATCCGATGCTGTGTTTTGCGCGCAGGCATACGATTGCATTGGTGGGCAATCGCACGCGAGGTGGTGGTGGTGCTTCGGAGGTTTGTTTGAGGGACTCCGCTCGGAGCATTTGGCCTAATAGCCTGACCCGCAAGGCAGTGGAGAGCAGATCCAGCTAGGGAATGTGATTGCAGAGACAGATTGGGATCTGCTTGACGGCCGTCACACGCAGCCTTGGAGGTACAGGAACGACTCGCAAAACATTGCGACCGCAGTAAGAAATGTACCTGCGACCGAGGCCAGACTCAGGTGGGTTTGCACCAGTTTGACCAGGGACTGCCTGGCTTGAGGTGGACGGTAGCAATAATTTTACAATAATTTTACGCGGAGATCCGGGTACTGCTCAGCTATCCTTGTCGACAGGCCCCGAGATACTTCGCACCACAGGTGTAAGTAAATTGATATACCACATACCATTCAGATTTGAACGGTAATCTGTCCTTAAGGCGTTGAGTAATAAATGGGGTGGTCTCCGCAAGAACCTGCGGATTGGCTGCAGGATAGGTTTTTGGTCACTGCGGCGGAAAGTCTTCAACTAAATAAACAGTTTATTCTCGAATTTATTGAGACATCAAATCAGGCATGATCGAAATTTACAAGCAGTTATGTTTCGCAACAGATAGGTTGCTATGTATGTAATTGGCAGTGGCTGAAAGTTGTACAGACTGCTGAAATTGAAGAAGTAATCGTGAGGAATATAGTCGTCAGTGGATGACGATAATTTGGGTTCAAGTGTACGAAGTGTAAAAAATCATGTCGAAAGCGATGTCACCCTTAAAGGGAACCGTAAGAAAAACACCCTTTTTTGGGACTAGGCTGAGAGGCTCACTGTGCTCACGGATTGTGGTATGCTTTTTGATAAATGAGGCAGGATAGTCGTTTGAAAATAGTGTCTCGAACATGCATTCTTTCTCCTTTTCTAACGACTCAGGGCTACAGATTTTGTAGGCGGTGATACAAGCAGCGAACTAAGTTACGTTTATACTTCAGGGGCAAGAAACTTAGAAAATGCGTGAATTGTCCAGGTCACGAATCCTTCCGGAAGACACTTCTCTTAAGAGAACCGTCTTCCCGTCTCAGTAGTACGTCCAAGAACGCCAATTGTCCTTATCGTTCGATTGCTTTAGTGAACCTCAGTGATTGGTGTGCACCGTTGAGTTGATCGAGTAAACCAGTGACGTCAAGGTTAGAGTCACAGACAACAAACGTGTCATCCATGTACATCCAGTGACGTAGTAACAGTCTGCACAGGACCAGGTTCAATTTTAGCGAGAAAGACGTCTGCGAAAAGGGGCCCTAGGGGTGAACCAACGGCAACTCCGTCGAACTGCAGATAATAGACTCCAACAAACAGGAACTGCCTGTTTTTATGGTAGCCGATGATATAAAGATTATTTACACTTCTAATCCAAATGGCGTGTGATATCCTCAGCACAATCCAACGTGATTCATGGTGTTCCAAGTGGAAAATATCATTCTCCGTTGACAAATGCCACGGAGTATCCTACAGATGTGAAATCAAATCTGGTTCTCTTACTACTGACGGTAAACCACTGTCTCAATGCCATATCATCTGTGACCTACTCGGGCACCCTAAACTCTGCTGAGCACGTCGAACTTAGTGTAGCTCATGCTCGGCGGAGCATCGGGCATCTGTACAAAGCATTCACTTTGAAAGAGTCAACTAACGCCACGTACAAAATAAAAACACATTCAATACTACATGATGGCTCCATAATCTATTTCAGTACCAGATTGGGTGATCGTATAGTATTAGAGGGAGTGCAACGGTCATTTAGCGAACGTCTCATGGGCTATTCCTCTACATTATTATAGATCGATCGATGCGTTAACTTACAACTTGATCCATTATTGTTGCGCAGGATGAAACAACGTTTTCGTCTTTTTTGACATCCTAACCAGAAAAATACATCCATCAAATCCGGTACTACAACTAAAAGATCCGGTAATGTATCGCACCAGAAACAATAGTGAAAAGAGAAAAAACTAAGTATTCGAACAACTTTTTCGTTAACCGACACTCCGTACTATGGAACAGGCTTCCAAGTGAGGTAGGTGACATTCAGTCAGGGATAAAATTTCGGAAGGCATTACATCCATTTCTCAAGGTTAAACAGCAATTGGTATACAGAGACCAAATATGACAAATAAATGTTTTATGAGGAGACCGAAAGATGATGAGCACGCTTGGTTAGATATACTAGCTGACATGGCGAAGAGTGGACCTCAGTGGCGCTTGTGCGGTGAGTCTCTTTGTCCCTCCCCTTCCCTTTAGCTTCCTCCTCTAACAAACATCAAAAAGGTGATATTAGCATTATGTTACTTTTTCATAGTTTTAAAGTCTACATTGCGTAATGTCTTACATTTTTGTATTGTGGCACATTATCTGAGGTGTATTTCGCAATCTCGATTAAGGTGTACTTATGATGATAAATGTCTTAATGAAATTAAGACGATGTGGATATAACTTAAATGCGAGGCTTCTCTTTTTCGCCCGACTCGGTTAGCAGCGTCACAGTTA